>JAXIVH010000080.1:853292-971342 GCA_036785325.1 Urophycis tenuis | reverse complement strand
GACATTGGCAGGGAGCTTGTTCCACCACTGCGGTGCCACGAGCATACACACACACACACACACACGCAACTGCACAGTGACATATACATGGTGACACATACACTCGCATCGCCTACACAACTGCATGGGGCTGCTAGTGATTGGATTACTGAGCTATCATGCACAGTGAGACAGCTGTCCTAGGGGTGGGAGACCTGGCAAATCACTGAAGGAAATTAACATTTTAGAAAAGACAAAGAAGCAGCCGTATCTGTACGTTACGACAGGCACAGAGACTCCAGTGCTTATTTTAGTCTTAGAGTTCAAAGTTCACCTGCCAAGGAATATCACGGTGTGTTTGTGTGATGGATAGTAGAAGGCTTGTCTACATATCGCTGCGTTGGTGCATGTTTCACTTTATTCCACTCAATATTTCAACTGTGTTTGTTTCTTTCTTTCTTTGACAATGAAACACAAGGCAAGATGGTAGACATGGCACATGTGAACACTAACCCCATATTGTTATTGCATTATTAGAATGGGTTAATCCTAACCCATATGAATCCATAAAAAGTACACAGCGCTAACTGGCTGGTTATCATCTAGCCTGCTCATGTTTACTCTACAGCTAAATTCCTCCAATATAAAGTAAATACTAATTATAATCCTACCTCCTATAATACCCCTCCTCCACCACTATGGTCCTCCAGGTGTCTCCTCCACAACATGGTTGCTAGGAGACACTCCCAAAGGAGACAGTCCGCGTTTCCTCTTCACAAAAACAGATCTTATGTCTTATATGGGTCATGTCAAGTATTTTGTTGAAATACACATCTTATTATTAGATAGACCACGCCTTTATCTCATGGTGAAATATATATGCCAAACATCTTCCATGAATGGGGATATCACATCCTCATCACTTAGTGTCTAGTGGGCAAATCCCTGAAAGAACATTAAGACAAAAGTGAATTAACTGCAGCAGTTTTTGTAAGGGAAGCTACGTCACCAGCACAGAGAGACCAGAGAGCCTCTGAAGCTCCTCTGTCCATAGTGAAGGAGCTCATGTATTCTGGAGCCCATTTCAAGATGTTAAACTCTATGAATGATGATGATGTCACACTACTAGAATTACCTTGCCAATAACAAATAGAGTCTGAGTACTGTCGGTGTGACTGTCATTTATTTTGTCCAAAGTGACTGACAATAAGTACATTTGTCATGTTCATATATAATATACTATATATAATATTGTAATGTATGGGGTGGAGCCAGGATGTCCCCAGACACAGTCCACCCAGTGTCAGGTCCAGGCCCCTTGGAGAAGGCCAGGTAAGACTCCTCTCGTTGACCGAGCCGCCAGGAGTATCCGGCAGGGGGCGCCAACTCCGGAGCCCTGCGGCTGCTGCCGCTCGGTGGTGTGTTCACCAAACATTAGCCTGCTGGCTAGCGAGATAGACCAGCGGAACGCTGCTTGTTCTGGCCCCAGCCACACGCACCATGAGCCGCAGACGGGCCCACAGCTCCGCGGACGCCGGTCTATCGCCAGACCTCCACGCCGCCTTCATGGAGCCCGCGGGGCCCGACCGCATCCACGGGGATTTCCTGGACTTGGACACCGACGAGGAGCTGCTGTGCTCGGTGAGCGACATCACGGAGCACCTCGGGAGGAACATCTCGGTGGTGCTGGAGACGGCGCTCACCGAGATACGGAAGATGGTCAGCGTGAGGATCCGGGTGCTGAAGATGGAGCTCCGAGAGAAAACGGAGGAGATCGACGTTTTGAGGGCGAGGCTGGACACCGTGCAGCGGGACGGCAGAGAGCCGTTCCCGGGCGCGCTGTCCGCGGAGCCACCGGGGGGCTTCATGAAGAGCGACCCCCAGCCCGTCAACAGACCCCCCGTTCCCGACCCCAGGAGGGCTAAGCCGGCCATGCCCGGCGTGAAGAAGGAGAACATCAATGCCATCTGTGATTATTTGATGAAGGACAGTGGGGTGGCCGACCCGGGGCCCGGGGACGGGGAGCCGGACTCGGCTGCGAATGACATCTTCGGCATGTTACCGTCCGGCACCAAGCACATGTATGACTACGAGTGGATGGCGGGGATGGAGTACACTTCAGACCTGAAGGGTAACCGGGCGACCCAGAGTGTTTTGATGAAGCCAATGGGTCTCTTTAATTGCTGGCTCCAATTCAGTCAATAACCCCTTTATTCTAGTCAGCCGTTCCTAACAATTGAATGACATACTTTTAGTTGAATTAGGAAAGAGGGAGCCCAAGTGTGAGCTTGGACCAGAAGAAGAGGCAGAGGAGGACGTGGATCTGTCCCTGACCGCTAGTGAGGGGGACAGCATGGAGCAGGCCCAGAACCAGGCTCCTCTCTCCCACCAACAGCCTCCCTCGTCCTCTCCCCCGGCTCAGGGCACCACAGACCGCCTGAGTGAGTGTTGAGTTTAATGCAGAACACAAGTAACACATGTAACATGACATGTTACATTTGGAACTCTCTCCCACAGACATTCGCACTTCTGACTCTGTCTCCACCTTTAAATCACGCCTAAAAAGACACTTATTCCGAGTGCCATACTCTGTCACACAATGACACAGTATGCCACTGTTACTTGTTACTTTTTTTTCACTTGTCTGTGAGGTTGAGTGCTTTGAAAGGCGCCTTTTAAATAAAATGCATTATAATAATAATAATTATTATTATTATTATTACAGGGAGTGGTTTTGTTGCACCAGCTACGAATTTACATATTTAGTGACTTTCATTTAAAGCGTTATTGGTTTCATATTGACTTAATCAGCTGGAATTAAATTGTCAAGGGTACGTTGTGGACGACGGTACTGGTTGATGGCTTGGTACTGGTTGTTCATATTGGATTTGCAGTGCATTTATTAATAAATTCCTTTACAAGGAATGTATCACCCAATCAAGCAAGTAAGCACTGAGGATTCAGAAAGCTGTGTGTAGCACAACATAAGCAGCATAAAGTCATAGGATGAGAAGAGGAGCATCCTTCTGGATCATCTGTCTGTGGGGAGGAACACAGGATGGTCCACCCCCAAGACAACAAGCCGAGCCCTACCTGCTAAAAAAAAATAAGCCCGCAGTGGAGTTTAACTTCATGATGTTGCTGAATTTACTTGATTATAGCTGTATCCTAGATTTCATGTGAAACTGGCTGATTAAAAATAAATGGATTCAGTTGATGTTGTTAAAAAAATGAATTGGTCTAAACGCTTTTTATTTCCAATCTCTTCAGGGCAACAGATCACCTGCCCACTCTGTGGAACCTTCTGTCCTGACTCCATGTTTCTGGAGGAACACCTCAAACTGATACACTCCGATGTGCCTGGAGCGCGAGCTCTGCACGCCATCCAGTCGACGTCAGCGGTGCTGGGCGAGCCCAGCGGGGACCCCCGTAGACCCGCACCCCTGCCAGGAGAAGGGACCGCGGGGCCGACCGGCGAGGCGGGGCCGGATGGGGGCCGGCCCCCGCGTGGGCCAGCCCGGCGGGAGCTGAAGACCGACGGGGGCTACCAGTGCAGCGACTGCGGCCGCCACTTCAACTACCTGGGCAACCTGCGGCAGCACCAACGCATCCACACGGGGGAGAAGCCCTTCAGCTGCCCCGAGTGCGGGGAACGCTTCCGCCACGCAGCCCGGCTGAAGAGGCACCGTCTGGGGCACAGCGGCGCCCAGAGCCCCTTCCCCTGCCCGCAGTGCGGCAAGGGCTTCTCGGTGCTGTCGGGCCTGAAGCGCCACCAGCGCGTGCACACCGGAGAGAGTCCCTATGCCTGCCAGCAGTGTGGCCGGCGCTTCAAGGAGCTGAGCAACCTGTACACGCACCAGAGGATCCACAGTGGAGCCACACCCTACTGCTGTCAGCACTGCGGACGCAGCTTCCGACACCTGGGCACCTACAAGAGCCATCGCTGCACCCCCGCACCCCACCCCCTCTGGCGAAATAAAACGCATCATAACACTGTCAATAATGTTGAGGGGCGGCAGTAGCTCAGTGGGTAGAGCGAGTGGACAGAGCGGTTTGTCCACTAACTGTAGGGTCAGCGGTTCGATCCCCTTGATCCCCCTCCTCCAACTGTCCGCATGTCGAATCCCACAAATGTACTGACTGTAAGTCGCTTTGGACAAAAGCGTCTGCGAAATGCCCCTTTACCCTTTACATCACTGTTCAATAATAGTTCATGTTTATACAATAGATAGCCAACTTGATGACATTCAGGCTCCAGCTTCACATGAACCTAACATGACATACAGGCAGCTGGTTTTGACAGAGTGCACACTTGTTGAACTCTCTACATCACATGCTTACCCCGCTGTTCTCAAGGCTACATGCTTGTGCTTGCTATCAGAGCCGAAGAAATCAAGATATAACATCTCCAGCATAGTTACAAAATGTGTGAATCATTATATTGATTAGTTATGATGAATATGATGAACAATTTCTATGAATGTTGAATCATTGATTGGTGATTGTTCTGTTTCCCCAAAAGGGGGCAGTGTTGACGTTATAATCTAATAAAGCAGACAGGTTGTCCAAGCACAAGCCATAGCGACCTACACTAACCTTGTGTCTCTCTGTGTGTGTGTGCGCGCGCGCCTGCGTGCATGCATGTTATTCCTGGCTCTGGACCCTGATTCACATGACAGTGCCCAGCTGTCATAGAGCATTGAGAGAGAGAGAGAGACCAAATATCCAAATATAAATGAAGAGATGGACGTGGCGTTGAAGGGCTGACTGTTAGATCGTAGTTTATAAAAAGCTGTTAGATAAGATGAGTGCTTCACATCGTGTCGAGGTATCAGGGAAGGAAACCTTTGTTGTAGCTAAACCTCAGAAAATAAAAAGGTGACCATAGCAGCTGTGACAGTTGGAAGGGTTGTAGAAAATGTGTCATCAGCGATGAACAAAAGAGCTTTCAGAATGGTAAAAGTACAACTGCAGGTGCACTACAATCATCCTGGCTTAGCTATACAGCGGAGCTCCTCCATTTAGATTGGAGACAGACATGACTAATCAATACGGATATAACAAGGAGACTGGGTTAGCAGACCCAGGAAACACACTGGAAGTTGATTAACTGTGTCTGGAATAAACAAAAGAAAATGTATTCTAATTTGATCAGACAACAACAAATTGGCGATAACTGATGGTATTCTATACATATGTACATACAGCCAGCCAGACAGACAGATAATTATAATCACATAGTCACAAACAAGACCCATTTTAAGAGATTATTTCGTTATTTCCTCTGTATGAACACCACCTTCTGTTGTGTTGGGGTACAGGAACAGTCCGTCTCTAGACAGACCTTTAGAGCCCCTGTGAGGCTACACCCTTTTTTCATGTACTAAGGATTACGTGTTGCCTGCCTGCCATCTTTAATATCTGTTATGTGTTTGACCTGAAATGATGCAGCAACTGCATTACATTCACAAATGTTGTTGTTGTTGTGACTGCACTGCTGGATACATTTCTGTTGTATTAGAGTTATTTCTATTGAGTCATTTGTAAATCACCATGTTGTCCCAGGGTCATTGAACCTGTGAGGAACACACTGCGACAGGAGGGTCCAGTAGTGACTCAGCTGCTGTGCGTATTTAGGGTTATGTATGTATGTGCATGTATTGTATGTGTTATGTGGATATGTGAAGGCGTGTGTGTGTGTGCATTTGCATCTGCAGAGTAGTTTAGTTCACAGCCAGACTAAGACAGAACGGCAGAGTATAAGATCATGATGCAACAATTAAATAAAGACTCAATAATAAGACATTAATAATCTGATTCTGTACGCCTATTACATCAAAATGAGATTGCAATCGGTTACAACTCAGCAATTTCTTTATTTTATAGATTTTGTTTATGCAGTCGGGACAACAGAATATTGTATTGAGTTTGAGCTGCATGGTTTTCAGACATCTTCTGAAATTAATGTCTCTGGGATGGGGCTGGGTTTTATTCTTGAGAAACGTTCTGTTCAGACATGCTTTCATGGAGTAGAGAGCTTCAGTGGAACAGTTTGAAGGTGCAGATCTAAGCTTGATTCATTTTGTGAAATGGACGACTCACATTTCCCTTCTCTAAAACACTTGATCCTCATCAGGTGAAGATACCGTGAAAAAGGACTCCTCCCATAGAAGATATAATGGTACCGTGAGGCTTTAATAGCATTTGCACATGAAAACAAATCTTCACAAATGGAGTTACTTCAACATGTGAGAGTTGGCAGAGTTGAGAATTCTTGGACAGCACTCACACAGCAGGCTTATCAAATCAAGGCCTCAACCTTTTTGTTGGTAACATGAGCTAGTGTTGGATTCTATGGCACCATTAGAGATGGTTGATGAGTATACATGAGATCATGGCTGGTGAAACCCTGCTCCAGAAAAAAACCTTTCTCTGGTCTACTGGGCCAGTCTGTGGGTGCAGGTGCATCCACAGAAAGACCTGATCATGACTTCTGTCTCCACAGAGAGCCGCTGTGGTGAGGCCTGTTGATGTCACATGGTTGTCCTTCACCTCCTCCAGAGTTTCCAGAGCCGCAGCCAAGTGGAAATCTAACACGTACTCAACAGCATCGTTAGCTGTGTCGCCAGGCGAGTCTGAACTCCATGTGCTGCTACATACTAGGGGGGGCGGAGAAACACGAGTCTTATGATGTGCTCTGATTGAGGGAGGAAGCCAAGCAGCCGGGGGCAAAGGCCCTCTGCTGACTCTATTGTCCTTTTGGATTATTTTGCAACACTTTTGAAGTCGTTTTTTCACCTGTTCATTTGAACGGTCATTTTGTAACATAGATCACAGACATATATGCCTTATGAAAGATGATGAAAGAGCAGACAAATACGCTGCCAACACCAGAAACTACCAACAACTCACACCTCCAATCAAGTCATTTTATAAAACGACCAAAATAGAGACCTTATCTCTTTTTTAAAAGCCCAAGTTGCAGTTATTGCTATGAAATCTTTTCTTTGACGTAGCAATTGTCCTGCTACAACGGGATCCTGAGGGATCTCAGGATCCTGGCCATCCTCACGGCCGGGTCCCTGACAACACACTGGCTGAGGTCTTCCTCACAGTTCACCAGGGTTAAGTCTTTGTCTCCTCATCTGCTCGGGCGGCCATGATAGATGGACCACGACTACAAAGAGACTTTACACAACCTGCGTTACAACGGAGGAGGGGCTGCGCAGGACAAAGAGCTACTTAGTCACGTTTGAGCGGAGAAAGATGGAATGGTACTTTATAGTCTCCACGGACCGTTCTCACTGGTCAGGGGACAGCAGAGGCTGAAAGTGTTTTTAAACTTTAACATGTAGGACGCACGTCGATACAGATCAAGAGAGACAGGCGGGAAATATGCAAGAAACACCATGGAGGAGAATGACCAATGACAGATCAGGGCATCTCTTCCCTAATTGATTAGGGGAATCCATCTTGCATGCCAATCACAGCTGCGTGAAAACCTATCGAGGGAATATAGGCTTGCAAAGCTATGATGTGTGGATGTAAAAAGTGTGCAGTAGAGACAACTTGTGTAAGAGGATAGCCTCTAGTGGTAGAGGCTACCAAACTACAGCACCCATCAGCACCTTCTGGGAGGACAGAATGGTGGAACCGGTGGAGCATGTGCGTGTAGCTCGTAACAGATTAACAACTGATGCGGCAAAGTGACTCACGGTCATAGTAACAAACATCTGGTTAGAGCCATTCACCCACCTGCCACACATATTGCCTCACCTTCACCTCAGACATCATTTGACGAAAACTAGCTATTAAAAGTCACACAGAGCCCTTCTTATCAAGACCCTAACCCAGGAAACTGTCTGGTCCCAACAACAGAGAGAGGAGGAGGAGCCATGTGTTTCTGAGCAGGTAACGTACAAATGTACTCGCTTTGGACAAAAGCGTCTGCTACCTGAATTTAATACATATTCTACATATGCTCTACATACGTAACACGTGTACTTGAGTTGTCCTTCAAAAGTCAGCTGTAGAACCTCCATGTGAGTTGGACCCCCCAACCAGTGGTGGGACCCCGTCCTGATGTCTCCAGTTCATGTGTCATGTTTCAGATCCATCTTGCTCCTTTTGCACCAGCTTCCAAAACCCCAAGAGTTGAACGACCAATGGGCAGGAGGGGGAGGGCCTGTCAGTTCATGACGACCAATCAGCACGTCACTCTGCAACATTTACAAAACAAACCCTCACCTGGAACAGACCCAATAACAATGTTAAGACGATGAACAGTCATTTGCAATTTGCAACCATGCCAAAGTTTTTTTGCAGATTGGCTGGAGGGTTTTTTTCAACGTATGGCCACGCCCATATGTGGGAGTCCAGCCAAGGCCTGGCTCCTTCTGAACTAAAGCTCCTGCCCCAAGCCCTGATTGGTCCATGAACATTGGTTTCAACAGGAGTGAGGCCAGACTGATCTTCAGCGAGAAGAACTCATGAGGTTACCCCCCCCCTACCAGGACCGTTAAATAACCCTCTCTCAAGTATCTCTCCCCATCTCATAAAGTACGTGTACAGAGAGCCTTTGGGTTTGTCCTGCCAACATGTGGTGGAGCAGATGTCTCCCCCCCCCCCCAGGAGACCTACCTCCCAGTCACTCCGGGTCTTCATCTAACCTAATAACGATGGGCATCACTTACACCTCACATCCAACCACCAGAAGCAAACCACACATGAAGTTCTGCTTAAGTTCTGTTCATGTAGTGACAATCACGCTGCTTTGGACATATAGTTGTAGTAATATTCAGAGTGATGAGGCACACACACGCATGCGTGCGCGCACTCACACACACACACACACGGGCAGTGGACAGTGGTTCTACTGGCACGAATACGACATTCATTCATACCTGACTCACACACACACACACACACACACACACACACACACACACACACACACATTCAAGGGGCTTCCGCGCATGGTGCCGTGATCGCAGGATGAGACATGTGACCATCAACACGTTCCTCCTTCTCCTCTCTCCTCGCCGAGGAGACCACCACCAGACATCATCAGCATCGACACGTTCCTCCTACTCTCTCCTCGCCGAGCAGACCACCAGACATCAGCATCGCTCATCAGAGAAACACGCGCAGCGGCGGAAGTAAACCAACTTCAACAGCCTGGTCCTCTCGGGTCCTGAGTGGGACCAGCGGTCCCTGTGGACACACGCTGTCGTCCCGGGTCCTACCTGTCGTCTGGTAGGGTGCTCCTCGGTCCCCGTGGGTGAAGGGGTGACTGTGAGTCCTTCCAGGGACGCCGGGCTGACAGGGGTAGAAGCCATGTTGTGATGTTTAAGTGTGTTCTGTCCAGGGATGCTCGGACCACGGAGCGTCTCTCGGTACCGACACTGACGGGGTCCGCCTGGACAGCCTCATAGGTCTGCTGATGTCCCCCCTCCTGTACGTCTCCTAGTCCCAGCGTCTGACTGCAGCCCGGACCACCAGGCGGCTGTGACGTCTGCCTCTCCCCCCAAACTGTCTCTCCTCTGTAGTGCTCACTCTCTCGGTCTCGCTCTCCCTCGCTCTGTCACGCTCTCTCTCTCGCTCCTTCTCTCGGTCTCTCTCCCTCGCTCTGTCACACGCTCTCTCTCTCTCTCTCTCTCTCTCTCTCTCTCTCTCTCTCTCTCTCTCTCTCTCTCTCTCTCTCTCTCTCTCTCTCTCTCTCTCTCTCTCTCTCTCCCTCTCCCTCTCTCGCTCAGATTACAGCCCTCCTATTTAAAACCTGTCGTAGTGGTATATATTTCTTCATCTTTAGCTGTGGGACTCAACCTTTAGCGAACAAAAGTGCGACCTTGATTTGTGTCCCAATGCAATAGTTTCTCCAAACGTGTCGAGGCATTGCAGCAATGCAAGTTGGGAGGCCTACGAATCAATGTTATGGCATACAAGCTCTCACCAACAATGACGTTTGGGGGAGGGGGGTCTTTGATCCCCAATTTGTGACATACCCACTCGGGTGTGAGAGGCCATGGTGATGGTGCTAGGTAGACACCACTGTCCATCTAGCACCATCACCATGGAGATGGGACTGGGTTAGGGTCCCATCTGGTCATGTGACCGTATGTACAGGACAGATGGACATGACTGTGTGTGTGTGTGTGTGTGTGTGTGTGTGTGTGTGTGTGTTTTGCGTGCATGCATATTCATCGTAACATATCTAGCCAGGGGAAATGCATTTAATGCACGGGCAAAATAATGAACTTCTGTGTTCCAAACACACACACACACACACACACACACACAAAACTGCACAGTGACATACAGGGTGTAAACAGATACACACTCGCATCCCCTACACGGCTACATGAGGCTGATTGTGATTGGATTACTGAGCTGTCATGCACAGTGAGACAGCTGTCCTAGGGGTGGGAGACCTGGCAAATCACTGAAGGAAATTAACATTTTAGAAGACACACAAGCGGCCGTGTCTATACGTTACGACAGGCACAGAGTACTGGAGGGTCCATCTGAGGTCGTTAAAATATGAGATCAACTCCAGTGCTTATTTTTGTCTTAGAGTTCAAAGTTCACCTGTCAAGGAATACCACGGTGTGTTTGTGTGTGATGGATAGTAGAAGGCTTGTCTACATATCGCTGCGTTGGTGCATGTTTCACTTTACTCTGTTTTTCACTCTGTTTATTTTCTTTGACAATGAAACACAGGGCAAAATGGTAGACATGGCACATGTGAACACTAACCCCATATTGTTATTGCATTATTAGAATTGGTTAACCCTAACCCTATTATATAAATCCATAGATAGCCCGCACATGTTTACTGTACAGCTAAATACCTCTAACATAAAGTGAATACTTTATGTTAATAGCTATTATAGCTATTATAATCCTAACTCCTATAATACCCCCTCCTCCACCACTATGGTCCTCCGGGTGTCTCCTCCACAACATGGTTGCTAGGAGACACTCCCAAAGGAAAGACAGTCCGCGTTTCCTCTTCACAAAAACAGATCTCATGTCTTATATGGGTCACGTCAAGTATTTAGTTGAAATACACATCTTATTATAAGATAGACAACGCCTTTATTTTATGGTGAAATATATATGGGGATATCACATCCAGTGTCTGGTGGCCAAATGTCTGAAAGAACATCAATTCTAAAGTGAATGAACTGCAGCAGTTTTTGTAAGGAAAGCTGCCACCTAGAGGCGATGCTGAACTAATGGTGCGTTTTATTATAACCGTCGAACCATCTCGGATCTCGGATCTCGGACGTCCGAGGACATTGCCTAGCGACACGCATGGACACGCCCCTTTTACTCGGACGGAGAACTTGCCTGCTCGGTTGAACTCACAGGAGACCGAGCAAGGGTTCCGAGACAATTCACGATGGCTGCGCCCAGTGTCACCTGTTATGTGGCGTCCGTTTCTATGGAGACGGATAGTAATGCTATCTAGCTAGCATGCCAAAATGGTCTACTATCAAGCGACTCCAACGCTTTCACTTCACTAAATATACTGAAATATGAACATACATTTTGCGTCTAGTGTACTGTTCCTGGAATTCTTCCTCAAGGTTGTGTAGGTGAAGCTCATGCGACATGCGACTACCGCGACAATAGCTTTCCGGGTGGCGTCCATGTTTTTCTCCAACGAACTTTGCTCGGAACAATAATAAAACGCTGAACCATCTCGGACCTCCGAAGTGACGTCACCACCGAGATCCGAGATGGTTCGACGGTTATAATAAAACGCACCATAAGACACCAGCACAGAGAGACCAGAGAGCCTCTGAAGCTCCTCTGTCCATAGTGAAGGAGACCATGTATTCTGGAGCCCATTTCAAGATGTTAAACTCTATGAATGATGATTATGTCACAATACTAGAATTACCTCGCCAATAACAAATAATATATATAATGTAGTAATGTATGGGGTGGAGGATGGCCCTTTGGAGAAGGCCAGGTGAGACTCCTTTCGTTGACCCAGCCGCCTGGAGTATCCGGCAGGGGGCGCCACTTCCGGAGCCCTGTGGCTGTTGACACTCGGTGGTGTGTTCACCAAACATTAGCCTGCTAGCTAGCTAGGAGAAGCTAGATAGACCAGCTAGATAGACCAGCGGGACGCTCCTTCTGGCCCCAGCCCCACGCACCATGAGCCGCAGACGGGCCCACAGCTCCGCGGACGCCGGCCTATCACTGGACCTCCATGCGCCTTCATGGAGCCCCCGGGGCCCGCGGGGCCCGACCACATCCACAGGGATTTCCTGGACTTGGACACCGACGAGGAGCTGCTGTGCTCGTTGAGCGACATCACAGAGCACCTCAGGGGCTTCAGGAACAGCGACCCCAGCCCGTCAACAGACCCACCGTTCCCGACCCCAAGAGGACTAAACCGGCCATGTCCGTCGTGAAGAAGCAGACCAAAGACCGCCTGGAGATGAGTGAGTGTTGAGTGATGAGCTTAATGCAGAACACATGTCTCAGATAACGACTTGCTCGATCCCCATCAGTCTGGCTTCAAGACTGCGCACTCTAAAGAGACGGCCCTCCTGACGTTGACCAAATCGCTTCGTGCCGCCAAAGCCTCTTCCCTCTCGTCGGTGCTTGTTCTCCTTGACCTCTCTGCGGCGTTCGACACCGTGACCCACCAGACCCTCCTCGCCATCCTCGCTGAACTCGGCATCATTGACACTGTGCTAGCCAGGTTCACATCTTACCTTATGGATCGCACTTATCAGGTCACATGGAACGGCTCCCTATCCAAACCCCTCTCGCTAAACACTGGGGTCCCGCAAGGCTCAGTGCTAGGACCGCTTCTGTTCTCCCTATATTCATCAATTCATCACCCAATCAAGCAAGCAAGTAAGCACTGAGGATTCAGAAAACTGTGTAGCACAACATTAGCAGCATGGAGTCATAGGATGAGAATAGGAGCATCCTTCTGGACCATCTGTCTGTGGGGAGGAACACAGAGTATTGTCCACCCCCAAGACAACAAGCAGAGCCCATCCTGCAAAAAAAAAAAAAAAATACAGTGGAGTTTAACTTCATAATGTTGCTGAATGACTAGATTATAGATTATAGATGTATTCTAGATTTAATGTGAAACTGGCTAATTATAAATAAATGGATTTAGTTGATGTTGTTAAAAAGTGAATTGGTCTAAACGCAAGTTTAAAATGTAAATAAAAAAAACAGCTTTTTATTTACAACCTCTTCAGGTCAACATTCACCTGCCCACTCCATGTTTCTTGAGGAACACCTCAAACGGATACACTCCGACGTGCCTGGAGCACACAACAGAGGATCCACAGTGAAGCCACACCCCACTGCTGCCAGCACTTAAGACACAGCGCCTGACACCTGGGCACCTACAAGAGCCATCGCTGCACCCCTGCAGGCTAACTTAGCACTTAGCACAAATAAAACATATCATAACACAGTCAATAATGTTGTTCTCTTCTTGTTGAGGACAGAAGAGGAGGGTGAGGGAGGGGGGGGGGGGGGGGGGGGGGGGGGGGGAAGAGAGGAGATGAGAAGAGGAGAGAGGGAGAGAGGAGGAGAGGAGAGGCTTATTTGGTAACCGCAGGACTGGGTGGGGCATATTCATGTCTTCTTTGAGTGTGTGAAGCCTACTGCTTTGGACCCTGCACTGACATCATGAGATGGACATGGAATAGTGATCATTGAGCATGATCATTTTATCATGAAAGCTATATTAGATAATAGTTCATGTTAATACAATAGATAGCCAACTTGATGACGTTCAGGCTCCAGCTTCACATGAACCTAACATGACATACAGGCAGCTGGTTATAGAGTGCACCCTTGTGCTTGTGCTTTCTATCAGAGTGGAAGAAACCAAGATATAACGTCTCCTCCAGCATAGTTACAAAATGTGTGAATCATTATATTGAATAGTTATGATGAATATTATGAACAATTTCTATGAACGTTGAATCATTGACAGTTGATTGTTTGGTTTCCCCAAAAGGGGGCAGTGTTGACCTTATAATCTAATAAAGCAGATAGAGGTTGTCCAAGCACAAGCCATTGCGACCTACACCAACCGTATGAGTGTGTGCATTTGAGTCTGCAGAGATTTTAGTTGGCTGGCAGACTACGACAGAACGGCAGAGTAAAAAATGATGACGCAATAATTAATTAAAGACTCAATAATAAGACATCAATAATCTGATTGTGTATGCCTATTACATCAAAATGAGAATGCAATCGGTTACAACTCAGCAATTGCTTTTATCTTATCGATTTTATTTATGTAGTCGGGACCACAGAATATTGGATTGAGTTTGAGCTGCATGGTTTTCAGACGTCGTCTGAGATGAATGAATCTGGGATGGGGATGAGCTGGGTTTTATTCAACGGAAAGCTGCCACCTAGAGGCGATGCTGAACTACGGCACCAACACAGAGAGACCAGAGAGCCTCTGAAGCTCCTCTGTCCATAGTGAAGGAGCCCATGTATTCTGGAGCCCATTTCAAGATGTTAAACTCTATGAATGATGATGATGATGTCAAACTACTAGAATGACCTCGCCAATAACCAATAGAGTCAGGGTACTGTCGGTGTGACTGTGTCATTTACATTTACATTTAGGGCATTTTCAATACGCTTTTGTCCAAAGCGACTGACAATAAGTGCATTTGTCATGTTCATATATAATATACTATATATAATATAGTGATGTATGGGGTGGAGGATGTCCCCAGCCACAGTCCACCCAGTGTCAGGTTCATGCCCTTGGAGAAGGCCAGGTGAGACCGAGTAGCCGGAGTATTCAGCAGGGGGCGCCACCTCCGGAGCCCTGTGGCTGCTGCCGCTCGGTGGTGTGTTCCTGGTTCACCAAACATTAGCATGCTGGCTAGCTAGGACCAGCTAGATAGACCAGCTAGATAGACCAGCGGAACGCTCCTTCTGGCCCCAGCCCCACGCACTATGAGCCGCAGACGGGCCCACAGCTCCGCGGACGCCGGCCTATCGCCGGACCTCCACGCCGCCTTCATGGAGCCCCCGGGGCCCGCGGGGCCCGACCGCATCCACGGGGATTTCCTGGACTTGGACACCGACGAGGAGCTGCTGTGCTCGGTGAGCGACATCACGGAGCACCTCGGGAGGAACATCTCGGTGGTGCTGGAGACGGCGCTCACCGAGATACGGAAGATGGTCAGCGTGAGGATCCGGGTGCTGAAGATGGAGCTCCGAGAGAAAACGGAGGAGATCGACGTTTTGAGGGCGAGGCTGGACACCGTGCAGCGGGACGGCAGAGAGCCGTTCCCGGGCGCGCTGTCCGCGGAGCCACCGGGGGGCTTCAGGAAGAGCGACCCCCAGCCCGTCAACAGACCCCCCGTTCCCGACCCCAGGAGGACTAAGCCGGCCATGCCCGGCGTGAAGAAGGAGAACATCAATGCCATCTGTGATTATTTGATGAAGGACAAAAACGCGAAAGGTAGCGATCTGGACAGCGACCACCAGCCCGACCCCCCGGCCGACAGGGAGGCCCGCCAGGAGCCCGACCCCCTGCACCTGTGGGCGGACAGCGGGATGGCTGGTCCGGGGCCCGGGGACGGGGAGCCAGACTCGGCCACGGATGACATCTTCAGCATGTTACCGTCCGGCAGCAAACGCATGTATGACTACGAGTGGATGGCGGGGATGGAGTACACTTCAGACCTGAAGGGTAACAGGACGACCCAGAGTGTTTTGATGAACCCAATGGGTCTCTCTACTTGCTGTCTCCAATTCAGTCAATAGCTAACCCCTTTATTCCAGTCAGCCGTTCCTAACAATTGAATGACGTACTTTTTGTTGAATTAGGAATGAGGGAGCCCAAGTGTGAACGTGGACCAGAGGAAGAGGCAGAGGAGGACGTGGATCCGTCCCTGACCGCTAGTGAGGGGGACAGCATGGAGCAGGCCCAGAACCAGGCTCCTCTCTCCCACCAACAGCCTCCCGAGTTCCACATGGAGGCCCCGGAGTCCTCCCCCCCGGCCCAGGGCACCACAGACCGCCTGGAGACGAGTGAGTGTTGAGTGATGAGCTTAATGCAGAACACATGCAACGCATGTAACATGACACACAGGGAGTGGTTTGTTCCTTTGGTGCACCAGCTTCTCACTAATATGTAACAGTGGTTGCATATTAGTGACTTTCATCTGAAGAGTTGGTAGTTTTATATCAACTTAATCAGCTGAAATCAAAATTATTATTCCAAGGTGCTTTGAGCATATTGTTTTTGTGTTGTCAAGGATATGTTGTGGACGATGGTACTTGAAGGTTGTTGTTCGTGTTAGATTTGCAGTGCGTTTACTAAGAACTTTTACAAGGCATTCATCACCCAAACAAGCAAGTAAGCACTGAGGATTTAGAAAATTGTGTGTTATACAATTTTCATAACATAAGCAGCATGGAGTTATAGGATGAGAATAGGAGCATCCTTCTGGATCATCTCTCTGTGGGGCGGAACACAGAGGATGGTCCACCCCCAAAACAACAAGCGGAGCCCTACCTGCTGGAAAAAAAAAAAGCTCGCGGTTGAGTTTAACTTCATAATGTTGCTTAATTTACTTGATTATAGATGTATCCTAGATTTAATGTGAAACTGGCTGAATAAATGGATTTAGTTGATGTTGTTAAAAAGGTTTGAAATGTAACAGCTTTTTATTTCCAATCTCTTCAGGTCAACAGTTCACCGGCCACAACTACATCTGCCCACTCTGTGGAACCTTCTGTCCTGACTCCATGTTTCTGGAGGAACACCTCAAACTGATACACTCCGACGTGCCTGGAGCGCAAGCTCTGCACGCCATCCAGTCGACGTCAGCGGTGCTGGGCGAGCCCAGCGGGGACCCCCGTAGACCCGCACCCCTGCCAGGAGAAGGGACCGCGGGGCCGACCGGCGAGGCGGGGCCGGATGGGGGCCGGCCCCCGCGCGGGCCAGCCCGGCGGGAGCTGAAGACCGACGGGGGCTACCAGTGCAGCGACTGCGGCCGCCACTTCAACTACCTGGGCAACCTGCGGCAGCACCAGCGCATCCACACGGGGGAGAAGCCCTTCAGCTGCCCCGAGTGCGGGGAACGCTTCCGCCACGCAGCCCGGCTGAAGAGCCACCGTCTGGGGCACAGCGGCGCCCAGAGCCCCTTCCCCTGCCCGCAGTGCGGCAAGGGCTTCTCGGTGCTGTCGGGCCTCAAGCGCCACCAGCGCGTGCACACCGGGGAGAGCCCCTACGCCTGCCAGCAATGTGGCCGGCGATTCAAGGAGCTGGGCAACCTGTACACGCACCAGAGGATCCACAGCGGAGCCACACCCTACTGCTGTCAGCACTGCGGACGCAGCTTCCGACACCTGGGCACCTACAAGAGCCATCGCTGCACCCCCGCCCAGTAGCCCTCGGATGCCTGGCGCCATCCCCTCCGCCACAGTTAGGGAGGGGAGGGGGGTGGCATGGATTCTGTGACACAGGTACACTGACCCACCTTCAACCCCCCCCCCTCCCCCCTCACCCCAGAACATTTGTCAAGAATAACCATGTCTTTCATGAGGTTGTGTGGAGGACGGAGCCTCCCCTGGCCTCAGCAGAGGACACAGCCTCCCCTGGCCACAGGACACAGCCTCTTCTGAGGACACAGCCCCCCCTGGCCGCAGGACGCAGCTATCGTGGCCTCTGGACACAGCCTCCCCTGGCCTCAGGATGCGCCTCCCTTTGCCTCAGCAGGCAGAGTGGAACATGCGGGGGCCCAACAGTGTGGTTCTAGCGTGGCCAGGCCTCAGATTGTCCTCTGCTTTGTGTTTGTTTTGTTTTCGAACCATAGAGGTCATCGTGAAGCCTCTCAGACTGAACTCCAATAGGTCATCCAAGGTTTTCATTCCTTTCACACAGTGGAACATATTAAGTTTCCCTTCACTTATTTACCCACAATGAGACCGATGGTTCACAGAAACAGCTGAGCACATCACAATGTTAACAGCCTCTCTGACGAGTCAACACTTTCTTCTTCGATGGTTGGAAAGGCCCGAGCAACCATACTGCCCTCTAGTTGTGACCAAATGCAACAACAGTGGTTTTTATTTATATCTGGTTGTATTTCATCACAATACTGCTTGGTGCTGTGCATACAGGAGTCATGTTGCCATTGGAATTATTTTAGAATGTACAAATGTAACCTATCTTTAAATGTTGTATCATTTCTGTTTGCTTATATGAACACAAAGTCCCATTAACATGAACTTTTTATGGTACTTTTTATTTAATCGATTTTTCACATTTATTGTAGTCAAAATAGGAGGATAACAAAATCCTGCATTTTCTTTTACAATTCTCTGTTGCCACTTCAGTGACGGGCAGGGTGTTCCCAGTACTCTGTCATGATAACTCATGATGTCTGGGTTAGGGGCAGGTTGTTCCCAGTACATTTATGATAACTCATGATGTCTGGGTTAGGGGCAGGTTGTTCCCAGTACTCTGTCATGATAACTCATGGTGTCTGGGTTAGGGGCAGGTTGTTCCCAGTACACTCATGATAACTCATGGTGTCTGGGTTAGGGACAGGGTGTACCCAGTACACTGTCATGATAACTCATGGTGTCTGGGTTAGGGGCAGGTTGTTCCCAGTACGCTGTCACAATAACTCATGGTGTCTGGGTTAGGGGCAGGTTGTTCCCAGTACGCTGTTACGATAACTCATGATGTCTGGGTTAGGGACAGGGTGTACCCAGTACACTGTCATGATAACTCATGGTGTCTGGGTTAGGGACAGGTTGTTCCCAGTACACTGTCATGATAACTCATGGTGTCTGGGTTAGGGGCAGGTTGTTCCCAGTACACTGTCACGATAACTCATGGTGTCTGGGTTAGGGGCAGGTTGTTCCCAGTACACTCACAATAACTCATGATGTCTGAGTGTTGGACTCTGCATTCTAATAAAGTCCTATTTTTCTGTGCTGTCTGAGCCTGCTTGCTTTGTTTTGGTTCGTTATACCTCTTCCAAAATAAAATCTCTTGCCTGTAGGTTATTTTCCTAACAAATAATGTTAGTGTTTTTCCATGTTTGTCCCCAAATTGCCCCTTCTGAAGATGTATGATAAGACACCCACACAATGTGCACTAATTGATATTATCCTGTGTGCTTTGGAGTGTTAATGTGCTACGATCACCTTCTGCACAAGATACAGTATTTTGAAAAAAGAACCAATAATTGGCTCTTTTAACATCCCTATTGAACCCACCAAAATCTTTGTTATATATACTGTATATATATAATTAAATATCATCAGAGTATTCTCTCATTTGAATTTTTATTCGTTCATTGATACTTTTTTATTAAATTTTATTAATTTACATTTGGATTAGGGTTAGATATGCAGAATATTAATAATAATAATGCTATTTTATTTTCTAATAAAATAGCAAACACCCAGTTCTATTCAGATCCAGTGTCTTGGTTTCCAGTAGCTGTTCTCACTGTGGCCCCACTCCCAGCCTATGATGTGGTATTCTAACAGACATAACCTGCCTATGACGTGGTTTCTAACACATAACCAGCCTATGACGTGGTTTCTAACACATAACCAGCCTATGACGTGGTTTCTAACACATAACCAGCCTATGACATGGTTTCTAACACATGACCAGCCTATGACGTGGTTTCTAACACATGACCAGCCTATGGCCCTGAAGTGGTATTCTAACAGACATAACCAGCCTATGACTTGATATTCTAAGAGACATGACCAACCTATGAAATGGTATTCTTACCGATAAGACCAACCTATGAAGTGGCATTCTAACAGCTCATTGTTTGAGGTTAACATAGAACATGCAAATCCAGCAGTATGACTTTCCTGAAATGTAACCAAAATTCTACTAAAATCACAAATATGGTAGAGATTACGCCTCAAGATCAGATCTTTGTATTGTCATTTTATTGACATGATGTAGCATATCACTGCTGACATTTGAAATTTACCAAAAAGGTATGGTTATTTTCAACATGTTGAAAGAAATAATTTTCTTATGGAAAGTCATGACACTAGCTCTTGAGAGACACTGCAATTGTTTTAAATTCAAATAATTACTTGAAATAAGGAATCAAAATAAGTGTGCTACATGGGACCAATTTAGTCAAATACGTTATAGCATTTTCACTAATGTAAGCCAGCCTAACGATATTGAACATAACAGTAATTTATTGACAGTCACTAAGAAAACAATTGTCTGTGTGTGTGTTTGTGTGTGTGTGTGTGTGTGTATCTACAACCGACACAGAGATGCAGAGGAACCAGACCCACTTAACCCAAACCCTGGGTGGAGGTCCTTCTGGGTGAATGTGGACTGGAAGGTGTGGATGTGTGTCAGTGTGTCTGAGAACCGTCCTACATCTGGGGACACTCTGTAGGAGGACAGAGTGCCAGCAGGCCAGTCCAGATACACTCCTACTCTGTTAGAGCCAGCGGGGGGGAGACGTATGTTTGTTACACTATCATTGTAACCAGCAATGTAATGCTCTCCAGAACAATCGCCAGACTTGTTGTTCTCTCCAAGGCAGCTGTTGTCACCCCACCCTCTCCTTGGAATTCCTATGTCACTGCTATATCAGCACGTCCACTCTACCTCCTACTAACAGTGGCCAGTCAGACCCTCTCTACACAACACCTGGTCCCAGGACTCCCAGTAGTCAAATCTCTCTGGGTGAGCAGGATACGAATGCTCCTGTCTAGTCAGCGTCACCTTTCTGTGGTCCTCAAACAGAAACGTCGTCTGTTGGCTATGTTTGGGTCCAATGTGAGTTCACAGGTATCTGACAGGAGGACAAGACATGATTAGGCTGCTGAACACACAGAAATACAATGATGAGGTAGTTCATCAAATATTTAAGAATTCATCAGGGCATTAATATAGTGTGGAAGTGATGTATTCATTTATGGGTAAAGCAATTTGCTTCTTTCTACTCATTGGAGAAAGGGGCACTTTCTGGACAGGGGCCAAAAAAACTGAAAATCACCATCAGGGCCCTTTCTGCTTTTCAAACTAAATCATGAAATATGTTGGTTGAAAGATGCCGAGTTTGACATTGTAGTTTGTGTGTCCAGTAAAACGTAATATCTAGTGATGTGTGTTTAGTTTTGCTAGCAAATACTTTGCTGACTTCCACAATACTTAAGCCATAACCCAGTCTAAGGTTATAACACACACATGAACACCTTATCCAATGCACCCAGCTAGTAGTGCATGTGTCTTCATACAGACACTCTTGAGAAGCTAGAGGAGCAGGCAGCTGCAGGTACTCTGTGACCAACATGTGTAAGATATGTGGTATCAACCATCATCTTCATTCCCAGTAGGATCTGAATGAACGGATTTCCCCTATTGCTGTGTGGATGGACTTTCCAAGTCAATAGTTAGTGTGTATTGTGATGACTCCAACTAAACCCTTACACTTCCTTAGAGTTGGTTTCAGCCTCCAAAGTCCACCGTGCTCCATACTGGGGGTTAAACACAGTGAGAGCAGCATGTTGTCTTTAAACATTGAAACATTCACCTTCATCATCTGCATCACCAGCTCTCTCATCACTTTCTACACATCCTTGTAGGGGATATTGTCAGCGAGCTGGCCTCTCCATACCTGAGTGTCCAGTCTCCAACATGGATCCTCCAGTCCAGCAGAGAGCAGCGTAACTCCTGGGTCTCCTGGGTGAGTGTAGCTCAGGTCCAGCTCTCTCAGATGGGCGGGGTTGGTGTTCAGAGCTGAGGCCAGAGAAGCACAGCCTTCCTATGTGACTATGCAGCCAGAAAGACACACACACATACACATATAACACTGCTCAATAAAGTAAAGGGAACACATAATCATTACAATGTAACTCCAAGTCAATCACACTTCTGGGATATCAACCTGTCCATTTAGGAAGCAACACTGATTGTGAATCAATTTCACCTGCAGGTGGAACAGGTAGAAATGAGAGGCAAGTTGCAAGACAACCCCTAGAAATGAATATTTCTGCAGGTGGTGGCCACCAACCCTTTCCCAGTCCTCATCCTTTGTGGTTGATTTTTGATTACTTTTGTACTTCACGGATGAGCGCAGGTTCACACTGAGCATGTGTGACAGACGAGACAGAGTCTGGAGACACCATGGAGAACATTCTGCTGCCTGCAACATCCTCCAGCATGACCGGTTTGGACGGTGGGTCAGTGATGGTCTGGGGAGGCATATCCTTGGAGGTCCGCACAGACCTCCATGTGCTAGCCTGGGGTACATTGACTGCCGTCAGGTACCGGGATGAGATCCTCAGACCCATTGTAAGGCCATATGCTGGTAAAGTGGGCCCTGGTTTCCTTCTAATGCATGACAATGCTCAGCCTCATGTGGCTGGAGTGTGTCAGCAGGTCCTGCATGACGAAGGCATTGATGCTATGGACTAGCCTGCCCGTTCCCCAGCCCTGAATCCAATCGAGCACATCTGGGACATCATGTCTTGTTCCATCCACTGATGTCACATTGCATCACAGACTGTCCAGGAGTTGACTGATGCCCTGATCCAGGTCTGGGAGGAGATCCCTCAGGAGAACATCCATTGTTTCATTGGGAGCATGCCCAGACGTTGTAGGGAGTGCATACCGATCATTTCGAATTGTCTTGAGGAATTTCCACAGAAGTTGGATCAGCCTGTAATCTGATTTTTCCACTTTTATTTTTAGTCTGATTATGAACCCAGACCTCCATGGGTTAATGATTTTGATTTCCATTGATCATTCTTATGTTATTTTGTTCTCAACGCATTCCACTATGTAATGAATAAAGATTTTCAACTGGGTTGTGTCTAAGTGTTCCCTTTATTTTTTTGAGCGGGTATATACTGTATATATCTGGATGGGAACAGTTTGTACTAAAGTAAACAGGTTTATACAGTTATTCAACAAAATACTTTATGAAGAAAAAGCTGCATCGTCAATTCGAGTCAATCGGAGGGACTATAATAATAATAATAATACATTATATTTAAAAGCGCCTTTCAAGTCACTCAAGGACACTGTACAGACAGAATAAATTAAAACCACATAATGAAATATACAAATCATATGTTAAAAAGGACCATGGTAAAAAAGATCGACATAAAAAGATAAAATAAATATAAATAGGGCAAGTATAACAGGAAGCAAGGAGGTTATAGGGAGAAGGCTGTCCGGAAGAGGTGGGTTTTGAGGCGTGATTTGAAGAGGGGGAGCGAGTCACAGTTCCGGAGGTCAGGTGGCAGGGTGTTCCAGAGTTGTGGAGCAGAACTACTGAAGGCCCTGCCCCCCATTGTGCTGAGGCGGGCAGGGGGCACAGAGAGGTGGATGGAGGAGGAGGATCTAAGGGAACGAGTGGGGATGGTGATGTGCAGGAGTTCAGACAGGTAGGGAGGGGCGAGGTTGTGGATGGCCATGAATGTGAATAGGAGGAAATTGTAGGTGATGCGGTGAGTTACAGGAAGCCAGTGGAGGTCCTGGAGGACAGGGGTGATGTGGTGGTGTGAGGGGGTCTTAGTGATGATGCGGGCGGCGGAGTTTTGGACCAGTTGAAGTTTACGGAGGGACTTGAGAGGGAGGCCGAAGAGGAGAGAGTTGCAATAGTCCAGACGGGAGGTGACGAGGCTGTGGACAAGGATGGCGGTGGTGTGGGGGGTGAGGGGGGGGCGGAGTCTGTTTATGTTGCGTAGATGGAAATATGCGGTGCGGGTAATGGAGTTAATGTGAGAGTGGAAGGAAAGTGTGCTGTTGAGGATGACACCCAGGCTCTATACCTGAGGGGAGGGGGAAACTGAGGAGCCGTCGATGGTGAGAGAGAAGGTGTTGACTTTAGCTAGGGTGGATTTAGTGCCGAGGAGGAGTAGGAGGAGTTAAGTTGGAGGAAGTTGAGGTGAACCAGGTTTTTAATTCTGAGAGACAAGAGGTGAGGGAGGGGGGTGGGAATGAGGAATTGGGTTTGCAGGAAAGGTAGAGCTGGGTGTCATCCGCGAAGCAATGAAACTGAATGTTGAATCTGTGGAGGATTTGACCGAGGGGGAGGAGATAAATAATGAATAGGAGAGGCCCCAGGACAGATCCCTGGGGCACACCTGCACTGACTGGGGAGGGATTCGAGGTGAAAGATTTAAGCTGTACGAACTGGGTGCGGCCTGTGAGGTAGGAGTTGAACCAACTGAGGGGAGTGTGGGAGAGGCCAATGGAGGAGAGTCTACTGAGAAGGATGGGGTGTGAGATGGTGTCGAAGGCCGCACTCAGATCAAGGAGTATGAGGATAGAGACAGAACCAGAGTCAGCTGCAATGAGGAGATCGTTGGAGATTTTGATTAGAGCCGACTGTGTGCTGTGACGAAAAGCAGACTGAAAAGGCTCGTAGAGTGAGTGAAGGGATAGGTGGGAGTGAAGTTGGGTGGCGACAGTCTTTTCGAGGATTACCTCTATGGCTACCACTAACTATTACAGTACAACTTCTACAATTAAGTGATTCTTTCTATTTCTATTACAAGTACTCTTACCCACCTCTAAACTGTAAGTAGTTGTGATTGCATTGCTTTGGCAACTGGGTAAAAAGAAATATAGTGGTAGTCAAGAAGTTTCAAATGTCTCCTCATATGGAACCTTGTGGTGTAACTGTTTGCACAAATAAGTAAATCTGCCTTAAAAGTTTCCGGTGTACAGTGTGGACTCCCCAGTCCAGCAGAGAGCAGCTTCACTCCTGAATCCTGCAGATCATTGGTACTCAGGTCCAGCTCACTGAGACTAGAGGAGCTGAGAACTGAGGCCAGAGCTTCACAGCATTACTCTGACAGCGTACAACCGCTTTAGAGGCTGATATTTAACTATACTTAAGAACTCTAAACTTTGCTTGAAGGTCTGACAACATGATAATGAATAGAATGTAATACAACATACACCTTATTCCATTCTTTACAAACTACAAATATCACATAGACCTTACAAAGTTGCAAGCAGATGGATGTAGAGAATAGCCACATAAACAATAAGAAGCAGCATTTCACTGTCTTCTGATATTGAACCTTGTGGTGTCACTATCTGCACATTGTGTGAAACTGACCTGAGAGTTTGGACTGTACACTGCTGGACTCCCTAGTCCAGCAGAGAGCAGCTTCACTCCTGAATCATGCAGATTATTGGTACTCCAGGTATCTCAGACTAAAGGAGTTAGAAGTGAGAACTGAGGCCAGCGCTTCACAACATCTCTCTGACAGATCAGAGACGTTCAGCCTTCACACAAAATAAACAGTGAATATTCAATATATTAGATGCATTAGAGCATGAGAAATGCTTCATAAGTGTGGTGTGAGAATAGCAGTTTCTAGTTGACTGTATGAAGCCTGAATACTAGTTTTGTAGTGTTTGAAAACGATTAATGTTTTATCTATTCATATATATTTTATTATGTATATTGTATTGCGTCTGCTGCAATAAATGTTATTACAAGAGACTTCCTTATTAGTGCACCTACAGTGTTTTGCATATTAATATTACTTTTATATTTCTGTATTATGGATAATGTTGTGTATTGTAATACATGTTTTTAAGTGCACCTATAGAGATGTTTTGTTTCATACATATCTTGTATTGTGTGTATTGTGATACATGTTATTAGTGCACCTACAGAGATGTTTTGGAGGCTTTGACCACTGGCAGCAGCTTCAGAAGACCCTTCTCTATTTCTTCAGCTCAAACACATCCGGCTCCTCTTCTGATGACAGTAAGACGAAGACCAGAGCTGACAACTGAGAAGCAGAGAGAGTTCTTCTGGAGAGACTTCCTAATGTCAGGCACTGTTGGATCTCCTTCACTAGAGAATGGTCGTTCAGCTCATTTAGACAGTGGAACAGATTGATCTCCATTTAACTTCTTTTTGTATGTAACACACTGTTCTCCGGTTGGTTTGGGGGCTACATCCTAACTTTCCCAGCAGACCTCGAGGGATAATCTGATTGGTTTTTAGAGCGATGCCCAGGAGGAAGTGGAGGAACAAGTCCAGGTGTCCGTTCTTACTCAGTAAAGCCTTGTCCACAGCACTCTGGTAGAAGAGATCCCATTTATTTCTTAAGAGAATAGAAAACCTGGAGTTTGATTGTTTTTTTTTTTTGCAGATTGACACCTGTGTCGTGGAAGGAGAGACAGACATAAAGGGCAGCCAGAAACTCCTGGATGCTGAGATGGACAAAGCAGAACACCTTGTCCTGGTACACCCCAGACTCCTCTTGGAAGATCTGGGTAAACACTTGACTACACAGAGGCTGCTCTGATATTGATGCCACACTCTGCCAGGTCTGCCTCGTAGAAGATCTGGTTGCCTTTCTCCAGCTGGTTTAAAGCCAGTTTTCCAAGAGAAACAATGATCTCCCCGCTCTTGAACTCCACTGTGGATCTGTTTCAGCTCTCCCATGATACTTCCTGTCCTCCTGTACGGACTGAACCCTCAGGAAGTGGATGTACATCTGAGTCACAGTCTTGGGCAGCTCTTCTCCTCTCTGGAATGTTTTGAAGAAGTCTTCCAGAATAGTACCACTGATCCAACAGAAGATAGGAGGCTTTGTGATGTCTTGATGTGGGAGATGATTGTGCTGGCTTGCGTCTCCTCTCTGAATCTCTTCCTGAAGTACTCCTCCTTCTGTGAGGCGGTGAACCCTCTCACCTCGGCCATCATGCCAACACACTCAGCAGGGATCTGATTGGCTGCCGCAGAGCGTGTGGTTCCCCAGATGCGAGCGGAAGGAAGCAGGTCACCCATGATGAGGTTTGTCAGCAGCACATCCACCAAGGTCGGCTCTGTGACATCAGTCCAGATCTGGTTGTTCTGGAAGTCCAGAGGAAGCTGACACTCGTCCAAACCATCCAAGATTAAGACAACTCGGAACTGGTCATATCTGCAGATACCTGCTTCTCTGGTTTCAATAAAGGAGTGTTGAAGAAGTTGTACCAAACTAAACTCTTTCCGGTTCAGTAAATTCAGCTCTTTGAAAGTAAAGAGAAATGTGAAGTGTATGTCCTGGTTGGCTTTGCCGTCAGCCCAGTCCAGAGTGAACGTTTGTGTTAAGACGGTTTTATCAATGCTGGCCACTCCAGTTGTCATTATGGTTCTGATTGGTTGATCTTATCCAGGCTTGTCCAGGTTTGATGTTTCCTCCTTGGCTGGTTTCCTTGAAGCTGTTTCCATCAGTCTGACCCTGTTTTCTTTGTTGACCTCTCCACTGCCTCTCTCTGTGATGAGGAGCTCTGCGTAGAAGTCATTCAGACCTGTTGGCTGTCCTACTTTAGGGATTCCATCAACCACACAGCTGATCTTCTTCTTCAGATGAGTCTTGATTTCATATTGGCAGTCAACAGCAGCAGATCCTAAATGACAAAACATAATACATCAGTTTGTGATAGGTGACATCAGTGGAAACATGCCAATACTTCCTTTAATGTCACATAGCAATACTTCTGTGCAGCTGATATTTAGATAATCTACTGTGTTTTCAAAATAAGGGACTCTTACCGCCCCACAGTGTGTCTGCCACTTTCTCCTGATTCATCTCCATCAGATTCAAGTTCAAGATTCAAGTAAACTTTATTGTCAGTTTTCATGAATGTACAGGCCATACACAAAGAACCGAAATGCCGTTTCCCTCAATCCCTGGTGCAAGACAGCATGCAATATAAATATAAATATATAAAAATATAAGTATAAAAAAATAAGAAAATAAGAAGAGAGGCATGTGTCAGTGTTGTTGTGTCTGTGTCAATCAGGCATGTGTTGTGAGGTCTATGACTCCATCTATGCCTCATCTGCTCCTCGTCCTTACTGTCCACCTCCTGCTCCCCCTCCTTCCTCTGACTCTCTGGGCATTGTGGGTAAATGTTGAAAGAAGGGGTGCAGGAAATATGCAACAACTATGATTGAATACATGGTTCAAAACTCATTAATTTAACACATATCCAGATTAAGTCTTCATCTGTACTTTATACAGTCCGCGTGTGTTACACGCACACTGAAGCTCAGCTGGGCACTAGCACATCGCAATGCTAAAGCTTTCAAACTATTTAATTATATATTGTGCTCCAAAATACATGACATTGTAATAAATATTTTATTTGTAAGATGCAGTGTAATGTTCATGTAAAGTCAACTGTCTTGTTGGACATTTCTACACCTTGACCAGCTGTTTGGGTCGGGTTAGGGGGGCACCCCCCTGATGGGGGTCAGAACCTAGAACAGGCCTGTATCTTTGGGACGCTGACAGCGCTGTTAGTGGCTGTCTGATAATGCCTCCATGGTTCCATCATTTGTGGTTGCGCTGTTCAAATCTCCAACATGTACATAATGTTCTGCAGGCTCTGGAAGCCCTGTATGGTTGAAGCTTCTTCCTGCAGTGATTTCACTTCATCCCTTTAGCTTATTGCTTACCAAGCTGTGGTTACACCCTCCTACTGTAGAGTGTGAGGTATGGTTCATATCTCCGGGGTGTGATGTAATCATGGGGACCGACCCGGTCTGACCCTGGGGGGGTGAATAAAGTGAATCACAAACAGCCTATTAATAACCAGACCAACAGCTGACCAGTAGGCCCACCATGATGACAAACACATTCCAGACCAGGAAGGGTTTGCAAACAACAGTATAACTTTCAACATTGTTAGTTTTCAGGATAAAAATCTCTCTTTTAAATTGTAATTTCTCATCGGATTTCAATGAGTCATCGAATGAACGAATACCTCGGTTAAGAAACGTAAACGTTACCGTGCTTTTTATTTCTTCATAAAACCGCAGCTCCCTGTCTACTTGTATTAGTTTACAGGCAGTCTGCCCTCTCCAACATGGCGGCGACGTCCACGTAGGATCTAAGGCCAACGCCATACCCAACCCAGCCTTTAAGTCTCTGCCTTTATGGGGCGTTTTTTTGGTTTCGGTTTATATTGAC
Organism: Urophycis tenuis; assembly: GCA_036785325.1. Taxonomy (NCBI): domain Eukaryota; kingdom Metazoa; phylum Chordata; class Actinopteri; order Gadiformes; family Phycidae; genus Urophycis; species Urophycis tenuis. Next base: position 942,383 of record JAXIVH010000080.1, on the reverse strand, counting down.
TTTCGTTTCCCGAAAAGACGTCATCCCGCTTCCCTGCGTGACCCCGCCTCCATCTGGGAAAACGGGTTTCTTAAAAGCGATGTTTAATATACATCATCTGACTACAAATACATAGTTAAACAAGCAATAGACAAAATGCGTGGAGAGCAGATTTCATGACGATTTATTAAGAGATGGACTGAATAGGTTTTGCCCCTGCCAGCCACCAGAGGGCGCCCCTCTGATCCCAGGAGCCATCAGAGGTCAGAAGGCAGAGGGACCTCCTGATTATTAAGCCTTGCATTTATGGAGCCAGGTGCTCAGTCTTGAATTGATATGTAATGTATGGTCGTGTTTTAGCTCCCGGTTGTAGTTGCATTATTCTTCTATCCTTAACCAGGTGGTCAAACTGTCCTAACCACATCACACTCGCCAGGTGCGCAGCCATTGGAAAACTAGAACGAGAATTGTCCGTATTTGAACTACTTCATACATTGTATTCAAAAACAACAAACGCTTTGAGAGACCCTCGTATCTCCACAGCGCAATGATATTCTTATTATATGATATAATAATCTATTTTTCAGCTGCTTCCAGCTGAGGGGGGCAGCCCTGTCAGGGCCGCATCACAGGCAGCCTAAGACTCATAGCAGTGAAAATAGTGCTGAATTATCTCTGTGTTTGTAGATAAACTACCATCTTGTTGTGTTGCTACTGGCCTTGTTGCCAAGACAACATGTTCTGCTCATCCTTTCGTTTATTCTTTCTTGGGACCCTTTAAACAACTTCACTGTCATACATTACTTTTATCGCCAACAAATGTAGATTCTTTTGTTTTAAAAAGTGTGGGCTAAATGAAGGTATAATTAACGTATCATAAGACATACTAAATAACAAAAATATGATTGACAGTGTTGGTATACAATCTTTGTTTTAAAGACACTCTTAGATTGGTTTAACAACGACCAATAAGGAATCACAGGGCCGCTCTGAGGTGACGTCACACGGGCTGGGCGGGACGTTTCCACCTGAGTGGACTTTGGCACGAGGCCACACACGAGCTAACGCACGAGGCGCGCACGAGGCGCGCTGCTCCGCAAATCCCCGGCCGTGGTGTCAGAGGGGGGGGGGCGACCAATCAGCTGGAGTGGAGGCTGTTTTGAAACGCAGGGGGCGCTTGTCCAATCAGGCTGCTCTCGTGTTGAGCTAGCGCGAGGCTGCGCACCGGGGCTGCCGGGAGAGAAAGAGAGGAGCAGAAAACTGAGTCTGCGCACTGGTGCTGCTGGGAGAGAGGAGCAGATTAGTGATGGGAGTTCCGGTTCTTTTCAGTGAGCCAGATCCTTGGGCTCAGCTCAGCAGTAAGAGCCGGCCCTTCCTTTAGTACCACTGGCTTTTATCATTCAGCCACCTTTAGCAAGGTTTTGACCTATGATTGGTATGTGTGCACATATTCCTTAATACATCTTTATAGGCCTACCGTAACTTAAAACCTTAAAAAATAAAATGTGTCTAATAATATCCAACAAATCTGCAATTTCCCTCAGGGATCAATAAAGTATGTCTGTCTTTCTGAATAAATCGTGTAAAGACATCAAACACTTTTATTGATGTTTAACTATCCAACACAAACCATTTAATCACAAATGGACGAATAACCATAGAGGATATTCACTGGTGGGTTTCTAGTGATGGACGTATAGCCTAGTACAAAGTCTCCTACAGGACAGGTCAAGGCTTGAGACCAGGGTCCCGAGAGGGAGACAACCGTTCTGTAACCAGGCAGGACATTATGTCTGCAAGACGGACATAGATGACATGTCGTTATTACCAACGTGAGACGTCTCACGTCGGTAATTGTGTGCTATCGTTGGTCTATCCTGTCGTGTATTCATCTACAAAAGAAAGACAAGAAGAGCCGACCGGTTTACTGAAGAGAGCTCACAAGACCGACAAATAGAGCCGACTAGTTCACCGTCGACACATTACTACTACAGCAGACTGAGGCTGCGCGCTGGGGCTGCTGGGAGGGAGGAGAGAGAGGGGAGATAGCAGAAGACCGAGGCTGCACACAGGAGAGGAGCAGCACACGGGAGCAGGAGTGGACAGGTAACAGGAGCTGCTGCATGTCCTTCACCTACAATGGGAGGTTCTTGATAGGAAGATTATGGTGAACTTCAAGATGATAGTTACATTATTCTGTACAATAGAATGAGGTTTTCATCCAATAGTTTATTTATGCTGAAGGGAAACATGAATGATGGAAACATTTTATTTTTAAAATCATATCGTCATGCTCTAAGACAAAATATAGATACAATAAAAATTGTAATGCTGCGCTTAAAATTAATAATAATTGTTATTCACGTGATGTGTGTTCTTATTACGGCTGGTTGAGGACATAACTCATCACTGGTATTTTACTGGTGTTTAGATTACGACGTGTGGATGAGCGCTATTTCCCATAATAAAGCGTTTTGTCAGCTCTGATGCGGTGCTAATGTAGGGGTGCACCGAGGGTCCGGTGTAGGGGTGCACCGAGCCTCTAATGTAGGGGCGCACCGAGGCTGTAATGTAGGGCGCACCGAGCCTCTAATGTAGGGGCGCACCGAGGCTGTAATGTAGGGGCGCACCGAGGCTCTAATGTAGGGGCGCACCGAGCCTCTGGTCTAGAGGCGCACCGAAGCACTGGTTTAGGGGTACACCGAGACTTTGGTCTAGGGGTACACCGAGACTCCGGCTCCTCCAGTAAAATGGCTGGCGGTTTAATCCGCGGACGAGGCTCCGCTGCTGCACGCACAGCGACCGGAGGGCTTGTCCACAAAGTCCACATTTATGACATTTTATATACACACGTTATTCGTTTTCTCCCACATTGGTTTATCTCCGCATAGCAGTCATGATGAATTTATTTTCTTGACATCCGTTCCATGTTTTCCAACTTCGTCCATGCGCAGCAGAGCCTGCGTTACAAATGGCCGTCTTTGTTAGAGCAGCGCTGCGCCAAGCGAGAGATAACTTTATAACGGTTAAATAACGCCACGGAGCCGCAACAAACCCCGTTCCGAGGCTCTTATTCTACATGTTCCCCCCTGATTTATCTGATCATTTGTGAGTGTTTAACGGCATTGTGAGAGGAGACCCGCTGTGGACCAGAGGGGCGGGCTGCGCTTTGTGCGTAAAGCAGCTGGTCTCTCTTCTCCAGTCTCCATTTTATTATGGAGGCTGAGGAGAAGCTCCGCTACCACACCAGGCACAATGACGGGCCACACTTGGAACACGCAGAAAATCAGCGGCTTTACAGGAAAATTATGTTGGAGATGTCCAGATGTACAAAAATAAACGGTAGTTTCTCACATGAGACACGCGTTTCTCAAAATGGAAGCTGAATAATTCCCGTGGTTGACGGCCGTTATCTTTCATCATGACGTGATCAATGTTGTGGTGAAACCGGACAGGAGGTCCATTACTCAGACTAAAACACATTTTAATCAGATCGAATAACATAGATTTGCTACACTGGTTATGCAATGTTATAATGACAGAATTCAACCAAATGTATTAAGAGTTGTTATCATCAAATTGATATATAATACAGTATATCAATACAAAGTTGAAAGTTGCTAACAAATCATAAAAATGTCTATATCTAAACATGTGCATCAAGGCAATGAAGTTAGAAGCTTTGTTAATTGATCATATTTGTATTGTATATTTTCATGTCATAAATTAAATATATATTTCTGTTCTTCAAGATGAGATTTTTTTTGTGGCACACTTTACCAATATTGATTGCACACCTTCTCTGTTCTAGTTTGGACCATAATAACACAGAAACAGACATCTTATCCAGCTTCATTACAACTATCAACATGGCCAAGGTTAGTGGGATTTATCAATCAATCAATCAATCAATCAATCAGTCACTCATTTCTGAAACTAGTGTGAATCCAAACCCAAGAGATGAACTCTCAGGGTAACAACTTGCTTCTGTTGTCACTGAACAGTTTGCCATGCTTTGCTGTGTGTGTGTGTTTTGTGTGTGTGTGTGTGTTTGTGTGTGTGTGTGTCGATCATGCAAGTCTCTTAGACCTGGTGAAGACCAGAACGACAATAAAACGTAGTAAAACAGAACTACTGACTCAAAACCTTCTGTTTTCAGTGTTGTATTTTGTCAGGTGCTGGACCTGAGGAAAGAACCAGTAAAGTGCTCTACTTAAACATGAACCAATGCCCCCTGTATAGGGGGACCCCAGGAAGCCAAAGGGCAAAATGTCAGCCTACGCATACTTCATCAAGACCTGCCGCGAAGAGCACGAGAAGAAAAGTCCAGAGGTTCCTGTGAACTTCACAATGTTCTCCAAAAAGTGCTCAGAGCGGTGGAAGGTGAGACATGGCGAAGAACCAGTTCATCATAATGAGTCTCATTTGTGCGAAATGTTTTTTTTTTCATTCCATGTAAGTGACACACATTTCCTCTGCAAAGCAAAGACTTCACTGCATTCCGTATGGTGATAGTCTGCGCTCTGTACTCCCTAGACCATCTCTAGTAAAGAAAAGGGGAAGTTTGAGGACTTGGCAAGGCAGGACAAGGTTCGGTTTGACCAGGAGATGCAGCACTACGCTCCGGGCAGGAAGAAGGGGCAGAAGAAAGACCCAAATGCCCCCAAGAGACCACCGTAAGGAAATGTGTAACACAGATATCTTTATTTGTGTGTACAACATTAAATCATCTTATACCTATACCTTGGTCATTGGGTTTGGGCTAGCATTTATTCTGGGCCTTTTTCTCCCACACACCCTGCTCCCACTCTAGATCTGGCTTCTTCATCTTCTGTGCGGACCACCGGCCAAAGATCAAGGCGGTGAACCCCAGTCTAGGCATCGGCGACGTGGCCAAGAAGCTCGGGGAGATGTGGAACAACCTGACAGATGCCAACAAGCAGCCATACCTGCAGAAGGCCAACAAACTCAAGGACAAGTACCAGAAGGTATGGTAGCTCGCTAAAACCACTGGATGGCAGCTAGCGTGAACTGCAGTTCTTTACTCATATGAAACGTAATGAAAACCTGTCAGATTCCAAGTAAGTGACATTGCTGGTTTCAACTCCTCTGGTGTCACACAGGACGTGGCTGACTACAAGTCTAAGGGGAAGGTGGGAGGAGGTGCCAGCCTGGTACAACAACAACAACAACAACAACAACAACAACAACAACACACCCTGATGAACAACGATGAAGATGACGACGAAGACGAGGATGATGACGAAGACGACGATGATGACGATGAATAGGCGTTTATTTTCCTTTCTCTATCTTGGTTAATTGTAATTTATACACGAAAGGATTTTTGTTACTGGTAATTCATTTCTGGAAACAATATTTCCAATTGATGCCCCAGGGTTGGGAAAACATGAGTAAATGTTGCGTTCAACTACTAAATATAAGATTGGTTGTTGTGTATCAAAAAATGATTTGGACCTGAATCAATTCAAACTAATTGGTAATCACTTAAAACGTGTCCATGTTTCACGCTTCTGTGTTTTCCCAACGCCACTAAGTAGCATTCATTCTTGCATTTAACCAGTTGAAGTGTTGCAACAGATGTTAAACAACAGATGTTTATAGTGATGTGCGTTATTGTAAAATGTATTCCAACCTATATTTTATTTTTGTTTTTTATTGTAAGGACAATTTAAATTGTTTCTTCACATTGCTAGCTAGAAGTGTGTGTGATATTATGTGTGTGTTTTGTGTGTTTGTTAACTGACTGAATACTCCCATTCTAAATTATATCTTGGGGAGTAAAACTCAAATTTGGCAACTGTGACTTTGGTAAGCAGCTCACGAGTGGAGAGCAAACGTTACACTCAACCCCATTGTTGAAAGCACAGGCTTAAGGTTATAATAATAAAACATAACTTTACATAACCTTTGTTTTTTGTGATTCTGAACCACAACTAAATATTAACATTTTCATAAATGGGCCATACATATTGATAAAAAGACATGCTCATGTCAGCCTACTCTTTACTATATAATTGCAATCAAACAGTTAGTACGGCTTACGTATTGTTATTGACACATTTGCAAATTTCTGTATTTGCTGTGCTCCTGGCCCCAAAACCAAGACACGTCCTTAATCTGTCATGTAAGGATTTGGAAGGTGTGACATCTACCACAACATCACTGATCTGGACAAGGGACAATCAATTCATTGCCAGGTTTGTGCAAACTCAGATATACTTTCAACAAATGTCTGAGGGTTGATCTTTTAATTTAAGGTGGTCTGTCTCCTGTCCATTATAACCTGTAAATGTTCCATTTCTGGTAGTTCATACAAAAAGTGTACTTAAAATGCAAAACGAACAAAGGTAAGCAATAATATAAAAAAGCAACAAGGCGAAAAGCCCGGAGATATCCATCTTCTGCTCCAAGGTCTGGTGTTCGTGTCCTCCTTGCAGGCCTACTGCAACCGTCTACAGCTGGTGGTCCAGCAAGAGGAGAATCAGTACCGAAAGGATCCTGATTCTCCTTTTCTACAGCTGTTGGTCCAGCATGAGCTCACAGGTTCGTCCCAGCTCACCCAGCTTCACCTTCGCATACTCCGCCCTGTTCAGCGCCATCTGACAGTCCTTCCTGGCGGAGTAGGTGGAGCCTTCGTGAGGCTGACCCGTCGCAACCTAAAGAGAACACAGAGGTTTACAGGTCCACCAAACCCATTCCAATGCACCTCTACTGCACGTGGTCCCAATGACGTCATACCTGTGTGAGATAGCGGATCTGGCCGCTTAGTTCGCTCTCAATTCGGTTCACAGAACTTAGGAACTGAGCCAGTTGTCTGTCCAGAAAGCTTGCGTTGTGCTTGTCTTTGGAGAGCTCCAGTAGCACATTACCTGGGGCACACATGAAAGAGTTACACACCGTTCATGGTCACAAGTCTCGACTGCATGGTAGTTCTGTGTACACCTGACCGTGCTGAGCCTGCCGTCGCTTCTGGAAAGACCCAGCTGCAAAGTGCAGTGAAAACGGTTATTTAAATGTGGATGTTCTACCGAGACGGTCTTCTGTCCTGCCAGCGTATCATTAAATCTCCTGTGTTTATTTCAGGTTGAAGGACATCAGGATGGGTCTCACCTCCCCTGCCCCCAACTGACGGATACACACACTTTCTATTTGGGGAACTACAAGAAAAAAAAAACACTCATCCTAAAATGAGGGAGTAAAGTTTATTTCAGTAAGTATCTCAACTTCGGACACTTTTTGGATGCCGTAGGTAAAACGAGCACTTCTATGACCTGGTACATATATGATATATGGTTAGAGTGGGTGGACAGAGCGGGTCGTCCACCAACCGTAGGGTCGGCGGTGCGATCCCCTCGATTCCCCTCCTCCAACTGATCGCACGTCGAAGTGTCCTTGAGCAATACACTGAACCCCAACTTGCTCCCCGGGCGCTGAACATAGGAGCCCACTGCTCCTATGAACCATTGGATGAGTCAAATGCAGAGAACAAATTACGTTCCCATCTAGAAAACACAAGAAATTACTAAAATTGAATCTAATCTAATCAAATGAGACGCAGACGTCCAGGAGGTATTGGTCTGGGTAGAAGACCCTCTGGAGAACAATTAATGACTCGGTCGCTCGACTGGGCCCGTAAAACGGAACAGAACGAGGACTGGAGTTCTACCAGGAGCGACGGGAGGCCGACCCGGTTCTCCAGCGGGCTCGGACAAGTTCTTGGAGAGGTTCCTACCGGCGCACTGGAGGATCATGGCGATCTCCTTCTCCACCTCCTCCAGAGCCCGGAGCCGCTCGTTGGCCATCACGGGTGATGAACTTTAATACTCGTTGTTTGGTTGAATTCTTTACCACAGAGCTTCTGCTTCGGTGTCGAGTCTCGTGGGTTATTAGTTCACGGAGAAGTACAAGACGATGGTGATATGGACATTTTTTTAACACAAGGGTTATGACATGGATGGGGGGCGCACAGCGACGTCGCCATTTAGTGACGTAGGACTCACAGCAATGTGTGTGTCGCTCTTTAGTGACGTCATGTGTAAGAGCAATGAGATTGGTCACAAAATTGGTCAAAATATGGATTTTTATATTATTATTATTATTATTATTATTATTATTATTATTATTATTATGTTATATAATATGTTTGAGGGCCCTGTGGGGCCCTCAAAAAAAGTCAATGGCAAAAATCAAGTACTCAAGTATTACAAAAAGCATGGCTCAAATAAAAGAAACAACAAATTAACAGGATGTTTCAGCAATAGTACATATCCAATTTCGAGCAACGTTTTTAACATGTGCACCCTCCAGTCCAGTAAGTGGCAGCAGTGCACCAGAGACGGGGTGCCTAACAGAGACGGTGCGCTACACTAGCAGAAGAAGAGGACGATTCGGGGACCAACGGAGCAGCAACATGGCGACGTCGGCCTGGCTGCATGTTGCTCCCAGTATGCGTCTAACGGAGTGTCTGGAATCCGTTCTGAAGGATCAGCGTCCAAAGTGTTTTCCTGCCCTGTTAGCAAACTACAGAGAACATGGCCTCTTAGCGACCCAGGTAAACCAGCGTGTGTCTCACCTCGCCCCTTCTCCCGACGGAACGGGATGCTCCAACTCGGCGTTATTGAGGGGGCGGGCTTTCCGACCGAAGGATACCCGTTTTGTTGGACGCTTTGGATGTTGCTCTGTAATATTATTCGCATATAAACGATGCATTGATTCGAATTGTCTGTTGTTTTCTCTTATCACCTGTAACTGCTAATCGATGTACACAGCTCAGAAAGTAAGAAACCGGAAACTGCTCAGCTAGACCGGTATAGCCCTACCACTCAGGACCCTCTAAATGAATTGACCTCGTTAGCCCCGAAACCTAAAATGCTTTAGGAACCATACCACCTTAATACACGTGGATGGGATTTCCATTGGTACATCCCATTGCTGTTTTATTCATTATTTTATTTTATGATTTTCAGGCTCAGATGAAATTTAGGAACAACACATGTGGAAACGCTACATGTGCATTTGGTGTTATCTCAACGTGTGAAAGGATTCCTCCTGGATGTCCTCGGTATGGTCCTCCTAGGAACCCCACTCACAGGGCTGTGTCCTCCTAACGACCTGTCTCACCCATCCTCAGGGCTCCAGCTGCGTGGCAGGGCTGGTGGGCTGCAGCAATGCCAAACTGTCCTCCTCCAAGACAAAGTAATGCTCCTGGCTTCTCGTTGTTCATGTCTCAGTGTTTGGCATGCTGACACAGCTGATCATTAAAATCACCCAACGTCTCTCTGTGTCCCTCTCTTTCTTGCTCCCTCTCTTTCTCGTAGGTTCGAGGGGCTGTGTCTCCTCGCGATGCTGGTGAAAGACAGCTCGACAGAAGTCTTCCAGCAAAATTGTCTGTCTTGGTTGCGTTCTCTACAACAGGTCATACAGGTATGGTGTAGTTGGGCCTGAAGTTCCAAACATCATGACTACAGGGGGTCAATCCCCTTCTGGGTCAAGTAGGCCAACAAGACCAACTCAGTGGCTTGGAAGGTGTCTGGTTGGCTGTGGTTAAGGGTCTGTGTTTGACTGCACATGGTGCATGCTTTCATGAGGAATGGAAATGAAGGTAACGAGAGGGGTTGCTTTGTGTGCAATTAATTGAGTGATCAAGTTTGTTTGAGAACTGCTGGAATGCAGTATTAGTAGCATTATTATTATTATTATTATTATTATTATTATATCAAAACAACGTTATAATGTGTGATCTGAACCCACTTAATGACTTGGTCCCAGAACAATGGCCATCTCACTTGGTTTGTGTCATGCCCTCTGAACCTTTTGTGATAATGGCAATGATAATACTCATATCTAATATACATGATGTATAAATGGAGAGGCAGACCTAACAGACCAGGGTTCTCCACTTGTACACCTATGGCCGCTTCTCAGTGGCGGTCCGTGTGGTGCGTGCATGATCATGTCTTCACGGGATGTGTACTGGTCTGTGTGTGTGTCCCTCCAGCTGCAGGCCCCCCTGCAGACCGTGCAGCTGGCAGTCAGCATCCTGGCCGACCTGCTGCACTACTCCTCCATGCTGCCGGAGCTGGCCAGGGAGGTGGGGATGAACTGTGTGCTGGGCGTCCTCACCTCCCTGCTGGGGCTCCACAACGAGGTACCGCACCTTTCCGTCATGAGTCAGTTGTTAAGCGTTGAAGGCAGCATGTCACGGGGCGATAAGTCTTATCTGCAGGTTCAGTTGCTACAGGTCCACCATCTTGTTTTTTTTTCATGAATGTGGTCGACCTGCAAATACACCATAGTGCCCTCTGTGGAGATGGTACCCTTGATTTGCCTCAACTATCTTATCTTTCAGGCTTAAAATGGGAGACGCATGTTTTAAGTGTTGCCCCTCATCCATTTGTTCACGTGTTCATCAAAGTGCCGGTGAATCCCGTACACTTTTACTTTGAAACCTGTTGGTGTCTCTTGTGGTCTCCCCCTAGTGGTCAGTGTGGTCACGCTGTTGTTCCCTGGTGTGTGTGTTCACAGTGCGAGCTCGCCGCGCTGGAGGGGATGGCGGCCTGCATGACCCACTACGCCCGGGCGTGTGGATCCCTGCGGGTAAGGAGACGCTCCACGTCTTCCATCCGGAGCATGTTGCTGTGGTTTCACCTCCTCCTCCTCTCATTTCTGCTTTTACAGGACAAACTCGGGGCCTATTTTCTCGCAAAAATCACCAGCACCAACCCGACAACACAAGAGGTGGGCGTGTCTCCTTCACCTTTCCTTGGTCTTTAAAGACACTCTGTTTGCCAAGAGAAAGATTGTCTCACTTTTCCCACTTCATCTCGGGTCATTCATCATTTTCACATGTTCTCGATTAGAAGTAAAAACCGTCTAAGCGAGAGTGACGTGAAATGGTAGACAAACAGATTATCGCCACCTGCTGGTAGGGAGAGTTATTTCCTCACCCAGGTGCGTGGCGTACGTGTTGGCTGTTGCCTTTCCGGTGCGTTCACCGCCTGCCTTCATCATGGCTAGTTCTTTGATGGCGGTTCGATGGTTCAGGGCTTCAAGAGGCGCAGATATTTTTTTAATGTTACCTGATGGCGTGTCTAAATGGTAATATAGTCATAACACGAGGTGTCCACCAGATGGCGTGTCGGTGTTATGGCCAGCTCCCATGCCTTGGAGGGGCGCTGGAACGAGGGCTGGGGACCAGCAGAGGCGAGGCCTGGGCCAATCAGATCCACTGCCTGCTGGCCACGGCCAATAGCACGCTGGCTCAGATCTACCAAGGAGTTGAAGCAGGTATAGTCTGATCTGTAACGGTGACGTATTACTATTGAAGGATTGTGATTGGTCAACACGGCGTGGGTGTGCATTATTTTCTCATAAGGTTCTCCGCTGTCTTCTAACTTTTCCAAATCCAACGTTGAAGGATAACCTTCGGATTTTTCAACCTGGACCCCATTTCCCTTCATTTTGGTGTCCAAGCTGATTAAGTCGATATCATGATGTATGCTAACGGCTCATAGTCTCATCTCATATAGCATGCTAACAACAGTCTCACAGACTCATCCTCTTGTGGCCCTCCAGAGGCCACGGTCCAGTACGACGGCCCCGGCCTGGAGCTGTCCTTCCCTGGGCTGGATGAGTCGGACCCACTCCTCCTGCTGGAGCTCCAGCACCGATACAAAGCCACGTGCCTGGCCCTCAAACACACTCTGGGGTACGGCCCTCCCAGACACACACACACTCCTTAGCCCCAGCTGGCACAGCCCGGCGCGCATCCCCTTGAAAGTCTTATTCCACAAGATAAATGCAGAGACCAGACTGCATCGGGGGGGGGGGGGGGGTTACTGAGCAACCAAGAATACGTTTTGTTCAGCAATGAAAGGCTGCAAATATAAATGTAGTATGTAGTTCGTAACACATTTTGATTAGGCACCTTTTCTCCCTGCCAGCATGGACCCCAACTCTGCGGTGAGTGTTCCTGTCCGCATGGTGCTGAACCTGGTGTGTCGCGCGCTGTCAGTGGGCCCCAAGAGCAGCGTGAGTCCATTCAGATTCAACATTCAATCCCTTGTTTGTCAAATGTGCAGCATCGCTTACTGTCATCCTGAAATGTGTTTGCGGAGGCCTGTTACAACATGGATGGATAAATCAAAGAAAACAGTTAAATAAAAGAGAATACAATAAGCACAGTAAAAGTAAGGGCATCACGGATTTAGTAAGACACACACACACACACAGTCAGTCAGTGGGAGCAGCATGAGTACACACACCACACACTCAGGCCCGTGTAGCCTGGGGGTGATGCAGAGCCTAACTGTGTGTGTGTGTGTGTGTGTGTGTGTCAGAGCGTGTCCGGTGACGGTGGCCTGCGGCTGCTGGTGCTCCCTGCGGTCCACCGCAGCTCGCTGTCCGTGCTGTCGGCTCTCTTCACTGTGTGAGTATCCCCCCCCCCCCGCCGGCCTCGCAGCCTCACACCGGGCGGCCGCCCCCCTCTCACCCCCCCCGCCCTGAACCATGCGGTGTGTTGTGACAGGGTCCGCGGAGGTCTGGTGCCGTACGCCGCCGCGCTGCAGAAGGTCTTCTGTCAGACCATCTCCGCCTGGACGCCCACCTCCCAGACCAGTGGAGGACAGCAGAAGGCTTTCAGGTAGGCCTGCAAGCTGGACGGGAACGTCTGAAGTCTGACCTTAAAGAGACCACCCAGCCCCCCCCCCCTGCTGGTGAACACAGGCATTAGTGAGCTTCATGATCTGGAACAAACCCCACCGGTGTAGCAGAGGGAGCCCCCCCCCCCCCACCACCACGCTATGTGGTCACCCCTCCATCTGGTCAGCAGACCGGGTCCCCGAGTCCTCGCCAAGGGGTCTCTGCTTCCTCATGACCCCTTTATGACTGCAGGGCTGGCTGGATAACACACGGGAAGAGCTACAATAAATTAAACAGCGTATGGATGCTCCATCCAACTCTAATCAGCCCATGTTGAGTCTAACCCTAACTCCTAACCAGCCCAGGATGAGTCTAACCACTAACCCCTAACTCCTACCCAGCCCAGGGTGAGTCTTGGCTACATGGCTGTATCATATGTTAAACATAAAGCCTGTCTAAACATTCCCTTATTTTATGTTGCCATTTTTATTATTCTCTAATGCCTAATTTCACCTTTTTAAATCGCATAGTTCATCCATTTCACATGCATTATTCAAACCTCATCCACGTGGAAAGCAGGACTTAAGAGTGTGTTTTGAGTTTGAACTTCCAACACACCGATGTGGTCCTGTGTGTTGCGACGCAGCTCCGTCCGCGTGGCTGTCTACACCACCCTGGAGCTCTGGGTGCAGGTCGCCGGGGCGTCGGCCAGCCTCCTGCAGGGCAGCCCCACCCACTCAGAGCTGCTCTTCACCCACCTGCTGGGCGACATCACTCCCGGGGTCGAGTCCATCAAGGTGAGGATCCCGGGGTCGGTGACCTCAGCACTAGGGCTTCATGAGGATCACGTGATGATGTGACCTCGCAGCTCTGGCTTCATATAGATCACATGATGATGTGACCTCGCTGCTATGGCTTCATATAGATCACGTGATGGTGTGACCTCGCAGCTCTGGCTTCATATAGATCACGTGATGGTGTGACCTCAGCACTAGATTTTCAGTAAAACCCCTTTCACAGTGGTATCTTGCAGTGTTCCTGAACCTTTCCTGCATGGGGTCCAGTGAGTGGGAGCAGGGATCTATATTATTATGTATTAAATATTATGTACAGTACATCATGTCTTCTGGTCACTCTGCCTGCTTTAGACCTGGTAACATGATGATTCAGTAATACATTGAAACAGACTCTCCTGTTTGCCTGCAAGCTCCTTTCTCAATCATCTCTTCAAACTGGGCCAGTTCCCACATAAGGGATCTTCCCCGCAGCCTGCAGGTGTACGGCGGGCGGACCTGCTGTAGTACCAGTAGGGCTGTCGACGAATATTCAAAATTCGAATATATATTTGAATAGTGTTTAAAAATCAAAGACATTCGAAGGTGAAAATTATTATTTGAATGTGGAAAAACACAGCCGTGGCGCGTTCTTTCTGCTTCACAAGTGTGCCTGCTATATTTGGGACAAGAGTCAGGACCTTAAATTGCTTTCACAAAACTCTTGATCAGCGCAGAATTTGTATATTGCTGTTGTTTATTTAAACCAGTATGTGAGGGGAGCGAGAGAGACAAAAAGAGAGCGAGGTCTGCGGTCTTGGCCATTAGTTAATTTACTTGTTTTTGTTAGGGTAATATGTTGCCAAATATGTTTAAACTTTAATAAAAGACCCATACAAGTAGTTATGTCTCGTTGTATTAGTTTGTCCTGTTATTGACATAATGCGCAAATATAGATATTCTAATATGTGTTGTTTTTTTAGAGGGAATATTCAAACGTCAATTTTTGAGCAATTTTGACAGCCCTAGCCAGTCCCATTAACGTGTCTCCGACCCCCCCCCCCCCCCCCCCCCCCCCTAGCTCCTGGCGGGCCCGTCCTCCGTGGGCGAGACGGCGTCTCTCGGGGGGAAGCCCGGTCCTCGGCGGAGCAAACAGCTGGTATCTGACGGCGCGCCCTCGCTGCAGAGGAAGGCAGACCTGTTGGCCAATCAGGACACCTGTGTGATGGCGCTGAAAGGTCCGTCTCACTGTCCCCCTCGAAACCGGCCCGCATATGTATGTGGGGTGGGAAGCACCATCATCCCTACTGGGGTTTGATACTTTTATACTATTGGATTTGCATGAAGCCATCAAGAAAGACCTTGTGACAAAGTCACGTCACATACTCACTCACTCATAGGCCAGAGGTGTTGTGTACTAGCAATGGCTCACGTAGCAATTGGAATGCTTTAAACTTGTTCTGGTGACTTGCCTACTGTATTAACAGCAATTAAGTGTTTCAACCTCTTCTGACAAATGACAAAATCGCTTTGGACAAAAGCGTCTGGTAAAAGTAAATGTAAATGTACTCTCGCCCTACTGGGCTGGCAAGATGTCCATTATAAAGGTCAGGCAACAGATGAACTGTGAACGAGTTAGATCAGGCCCAACTGCTCCCACCCTGCTCCAGCCCTGCTTCACATAAAACCAGTCCTAGATAACGCCACCACGGTCCTTTCTGTTTCCCTCCTTACTTCCAGGAAGGAAACATTGCAGCCTCTGAAAAGATCTCAAACTTGATGGCTTCTGTGATCAAATAATGTTTTGACTCTAAACGAGTGAATAGCCTTGATTTGGGTCCAGCGTGGTGTTTGCTCACAGAACAGTGAGGTGTCTTGAAGGCGGTGTTTAGTGCATGTTTTAATTCGCATCATTTTCATTTGTGTCTAAAATGTTCTTTTGTTTTGGGCAGTACTCCGAAGGATCATCATAGCGAGTGGCTCACTACTCAAGGATGAAATACACAAGGTATCTTTCTCTCCTCAAGTCTGCTTTCCCTCACACTGTTTATCAGGTCCTCAGATTACCTTACCTTACAGAGTCCCAACAGGCCTTCCTGTTAGTAAATGCATGTAGATAAAGTATATAGCTATAGTATATTCAGATGTGGGTTCTATATATAGACAGTGACAAAGAACGTGGTTCTGTAGCTGTTTTTTCCACAGCAGTGTGGGAAGTGTCATTCATGGAAAATGATCGAAATGACCAGACGGTGTGTGAATCAAAAAAAAAAAAGAGAACTGACCATTATTGTTGTTTGCAGCGTCTCCATGACGCGGTTCTTCCCCTGGCCGTTCGGCTGCAGCAGCAGCTCTCTAGTCCTTGTCCCGGGGCTCCGGAGGCTGCGGGGGGAGCCAGCGGGCCGTACACCAGCTCCATGGCTCGCCGAGAGCTCTACCGGTACACTCGACTCTTTTACTCTATTAGAGAGCTCTACCGGTACACTCGACTCTTTTACTCTATTAGAGAGCTCTATCCGTACACTCGACTCTTTTACTCTATTAGAGAGCTCTACCGGTACACTCGACTCTTTTACTCTATTAGAGAGCTCTATCGGTACGCTCGACTCTTTTACTCTATTAGAGAGCTCTATCCGTACACTCGACTCTTTTACTCTATTAGAGAGCTCTATCGGTACGCTCGACTCTTTCACTCTATTGGAGAGCTCTATCTGTACACTCGACTCTTTTACTCTATAAGAGAGCTCTATCGGTACACTCGACTCTTTTACTCTATTAGAGAGCTCTATCCGTACACTCGACTCTTTTACTCTATTAGAGAGCTCTATCTGTACACTAGACTCTTTTACTCTATTGGAGAGCTCTATCGGTACACTCGACTCTTTTACTCTATTAGAGAGCTCTATCGGTACACTCAACTCTTTTACTCTATTGGAGACCTATTGATACAATCAACATTTTTACTCTAATAATGCGAAGAAAGCTTTGGCATTTGAAATATGAACATTCCATTCAAATAATTTGACTATTTGTAATATTTAGTGCAAGCCAATATTTGTACTCCTCCATGAAAGCATTTTATTCCAAATGAATAGGCCTGAGTTTTTTTATTTTCCTAAAATACTGATTTGTCACTCCTTTTTGAGTTTGTCGAATTCACCAGAAAATGGGCTTCTTTTGTGGCTCCATGATTTGAGAGCCCACAACGTGGACGTGGTGGGGATCTGCCGGGCCATCGTTCTAACCTCTGACCCCTGGTGCCTTCAGGCTGCTGCTGGCGCTGGTTCTGGTGCCGTCGGCCCGCTGGCCCGCGCCCCTCAGCTGTGCCGTGTCCATCCTCAGCCACGGCCGCAGAGACCGCAGCCTGCAGGTGAGCCGCTCCTTCTGGAGGTCCACACGGTGGTGTCTCCTCTGTGGCATGAATTCAAGGGTAGAAGTATCTCCGGTAGACTGAGTACGTCTAGCAGAAACATGGTGGGGTGAAGACGTTGGAGGGGACTGAATGACTTGAGTGAAAGGGAGGCAGGGAGCTCACCCTGCCGGTGGGCGAAACACAGGAACAATGTGTCCAGGTTCGATGCCAGCATAGGACGGCGTGTGGCGCCATCATCTTCTACAGCCCGTCTGTCCTTTCCTAGGTCTCGTCGTTCTGTTGCGAGGCGCTGACCGTCTGCAACGGCCTGCTGCATCCACGCACCCCCTCCCTCTCTCTCCCGCTGAAACTCCCCCCCAGCGCCCCGCCGGTCCATCCCCAGCCCCAGGGACCCCCGTCCGGTCTCACCCTCCCCACCATGCTGGGGGGCCCCGCCCCCGGCCCCACCTTCCCCTCTCGCCACTCTCTGGGCCTGGGCCCCGCGGCTCTGCTGGGCTCCCTGGAGAACCACCTCTCCATGGTGTCCTCGCTCCCCGGCCAGGACCTGCTGCTCTCCCCGCACGCCCACCTGCAGCCGGACCCGGGCGAGCCGGGCCCCCTGGAGGCCCAGCGGCCCGTCTTCGTGCGCTACGACAAGGAGGAGGCGGAGGACGTGGAGATCTCGCTGGCCAGCGACTCCGACGACAGCGTGGTCATTGTGCCGCCGGGCATGCTGGCCGCCGACGGCCTGCAGGACGAGGCGCCGGCACCCGGGGCCCAGGGCCCGGCCTGCGTGGGGCCCCCCGGGGCGCCCGCCGGCCCCCCGCCGGACGGGGGAGGCGCCACCACCGCCTCCATCGTGACGGCGACCGCCGCCGACGGCGCGGCGCTGCCCGCGGAGCTCCCGCCCACCTCCTCCCTGCTGGCCTCCTCCTCGCTGCTGGCGTCCTCCTCCTCCTCCGGCGGCGCGGCGGTGAACTCCTTCCCGCCGTCCGCGGCCTCCATGATCTCCCTGGTCCCCCAGCTGAGCGCCGCGGGCCTGCCGGGCCCCGCGGGGGTGCCGGGGGAGCCGCTGCCTGGCGGCGCCCAGCTGCAGCAGATGCTGATGCAGCCGCCCGCCCCCGGGCCGCCGGGGTCCATGGGTCTGCCGCTGGCCGGGCACCCGCTGGCCCAGCAGAGCCGGCACCTCCACGGGCCGCACCACCCGCACCAGCTCACGCCCGCCGGCAAGGAGGACTCCACCGTCATCAACATCAACAGCTCTGACGAAGACGAGGAGGACATGGACGAAGACGAGCTAGGGGAGGAGGAGGAGGAGGACGAGGAGGAGGAGGAGGAGGGCCTGGAGGAGGAGGAGGGCAGCGAGTTCCCGGACGACGAGCTGTACGACGGGGAGGAGTACGACGACTACGAGGACGAGGAGGCGGAGGAGCTGGAGGAGGAGGACGAGGAGGAGGCGGAGGAGCAGGACGGAGACATGCCGCCGCTGGAGGGCGCGGAGGAGCGGGAGGTGGAGGCAGAGGAGGGGAAGGTGGAGGAGGAGCAAGGGCCGGAGATGTCCGGGGTGGAAGGGGAGATGGAGGGAGGCATCGAGGAGGTGAAGACCAACAGGGCCTCCTTCGGAGCAGAGCAAGGGGAGAGGCTGCAGGAGGTGGAAAGCATCGGGGTGATGGAGGAGGCCAGGGAGACGGAGGGGGCGGAGGACGAGAGCGAGAGGGGGAATGACCCCACTATGCCCCAGATCCTGTGCGTCACAGGGGGGAGTTTGGAGGAGAGGGAGGAGGAGAAGGACGACGCCGGCGTGGGTGAGGAGGAGGAGGAGGAGGTGAGAGAGGCATCTGAGGAGGAGAAGCATTGGAGGTCGCCCGCTGAGGTGCTCCTCCGCCCCCCTCCTGAGGAGCACGCAGGTGTTGATGCAGAACCACAGGTAAGTGCCTTCATCAGAGAGACATTGTCCTGCCAAACATGGAGGAAAGATTTTGACCTAGTATCCCAATTCAAATTTTTCATATATTGAAACATTTATGATTGAAATAAAAAGTTCTCCAGTTCAATTGTCTTTCTCCACATAATTGAATTGAAGATATGATAGATTATTTCGTATTTCTATCATAAGATTATATCATAAGAGCAGGTATTAATTTTCCACATTCGCCCCTGATATGGAGACGTCTTGATTATGTTGTTGGGTCAAATGTCTTTTGACCCAAACATTTCCTGCATCCCCTTCTCCATGTGTCTGAAAGGGGACAGTAGTTACAGGAGTTAAATCCTCTGCACCCTTTCTGTCCGAACCAATGTACTTGATTATCCCAGACAGCCAGCGTGGAACTGCGGGTGGATGAGATGGGACACCCCTCACCGTTCTGTCACCATTATGAACAAGGGATTAAGACCTGATTGTTGTCACACAACCGGACGTCGTTGTAATGTGGTGTGAAATCCTCAACCGGTCACATGACCAACGTTATTCCAGAATCATGAAACTTTAACATTTCACATGCCAGCAGAAGGTTTAAACCACGGCTGCACCTGCTCCCTTACTGCTAGCTGCCACATAACGAGCTGATTGGACCCCCCCCCCCCCCCCCCCCCCTCCAGGAGCTGGCTCCACCAGAGGAGCCCGCCGTCTGCCCCCAGCAGCCCCCCAGTCAGCCAGAACCGGCCCCCAGCGGCACCCCGCCGGACAGCGCCCGCGACCCAGCGGGGCCCGCGGAGTGCGACGGGGGAAGGAGAGCCGGCGCCGAGGCCGGCCCGGGAGACGACCCGGCGGCAGAGGAGGCGGGGGAAGACGGGAAAGGCGTGAAGAGGAAGAGGGAGGAGGAGGAAGGCGCACAGGGCACCGGAAAAAGGGTGAGAACGAGCGACGTCCTTGTGTGAGTTTATGCTTCATTTATGCTTCCGCGTTGACGCAGCGCTGGGGGGTTACGGACCCTTTACGTCCCCCTTGCGTCCAACGCAAGGGCCTGACGTGCACCTCCCAAAAATCCTAGACGCACGTCGAGGCGATGCAACACCAACGCAGCACGGCTTTGGCTGTGATTGGTCCATGAACTACATTCGCTGGAGATCGCTTTTCCGGTTTCCACTCGTAAACACCGCTACGGTGTGATAAATGCTTTGACTGATTGGCGACAACATATATATATATAACTTTTGCCTGTAAACTTTTTTTTCTGTAAACTTTTTTTTTACTCGCTAGTAATCCTTATGTAATGACCAGAATGGTGATTCTGGTCCCTCTACTGGTGTGGCATTGAATTGCATTTCGACACGTAACCCCACGCAGAACCATCACAGGCTCATGACTGCATCCGAGCAACTGCGTGGCCATTGCGTGATCACTATGTAATCCCTACGCTGAAGCATAACTCAGCCTTAAGATGGTGGGAGCCTTCTTTCAGGTACAGCCTCTACACCGGAGCTCTGAAGGCAAACCGTACAGTCGAGTTGTTTTGAAATGGTTGTTAAAGGAACGGATGAAGCTCAAACCATTTGACGTTAACATTTTCGTAGAATGTTGCACGTCACACACAGTGTGTGTGTGTGTGTGTGTGAGAGAGTGACGGACTGCTGGCTTTAAACGCGTCTCTCTGTCTCTCAGATGGATGACGGCGTAGCCTCCATGTTGGCTGACTTCATCGCCTGTCCCCCTGATGATGAAGACTGCACATCCAGCTCCAGCTTGCCGTGTTTGGACTGAGCCAAACACAGAGAGGACTACTACTGATATCTCGCGCTAGTTTAGAACTAATCTTCTGTAGTAGCTGGTTCTTCTAACGGTGAAGAACCAGGGTCTCGCTAAACAGAAACCTCCCCAGAGCAGCTCCGCTCGTCAGTATTTTGAGCCTTCTAGTAGAAGCACTTCCATCTCTGAGGTTAATTGTGTTGTGATTGTTGTTCCAGTCACCGTTTGGTTTCCTTGTATGAATAGCCTTTTTGATATCATGTCCTTGTTACAAAATAAATTGAAAACCTGAGGTTGATGATGGAAGGTACATGTGGTGTAAAAGTTGTTGTTTCAGCATCACTCACCAACAGGAGACATTATACAAATTAATTATTTATTCTATCATGAGACCATTTGTAAGAAAAAACATGATCTATTAAGGCACTGAGATTGTAGTTGGAAATGTTTTGGCAAAATTGGCATCCAGTAAGGCATTGATCATAAATACATTTCAGAAAGATGTGGCACATTATACACAGGAAAGGCTTATCAGCCACGGGCAGTTCCTCCTCCGCTGGTGAGGTGGATCAGATGTGCGGCTGCTGGTCTAGCAGGGCCTCTACTGCACCAGGTACTCCTAGATTAACCAGAGAGGAACATTAGAGGTGAACGGTGGGATTAGTGATCAAACAACATTGTAGTGCCTGCACAGAACACAAACATACACAAACTAGTGGATACCAAATTAAACTGATACCTTTCGCTTGTTGAGCCTGACTTGGCAGACAGAAAACAAGCCCACGACCAGGTAGATGGCCGCCGCGATGAAGCAGTTGTAGGCCACCTGGTTGTAGAGACCGTAAACCTTCTGAGGAGGATTTGGACTGAAATATAACAATACAATAGTTAGTTTTGAAGGTCTGCATCCATGCGTCATAAAGCTTGTGGACATCAACACGCCAGTGTCAGTCCTTTAGGACCGGGGAAGGGTCAGAACCCTCTCTAGTTTGCGCAGTCGGCTACGGTTCAGTCACGTCTGGTGGGGTCGGACCACCGACATGTTCTTGACGGGGGAACGTACTCTCTCAGGTCCTCCTCCGCCAGCGGCACGTCCTCGATCAGCACGGCAGAGTGGGTCCTGAAGAAAACCCCCAGCAGGCCCTGTAGACAACACGGTGGGTTAGAGTTACTAACCCTAACCCTGTCCTGAAGAAGACCCCCAGCAAGCTTTTAACACGGTGGGTTATAGTTACTAACCCTAACCCCTAACGGCGTCCCGAAGAAGACCCCAAGCAGGCCCTGGAGACAACACGGTGGGTTTGAGTTACTAACCCTAACCCTGTCCCGAAGAAGACCCCCAGCAGGCTTTTGACACGGTGGGTTATAGTTACTAACCCTAACCCTATCCCGAAGAAGACCCCCAGCAGGCTTTTAACACGGTGGGTTATAGTTACTAACCCTAACGGCGTCCTGAAGAAGACCCCTAGCAGGCCCTGGAGACAACACGGTGGGTTTGAGTTACTAACCCTAACCCTGTTCTAAAGAAGACCCCCCGCAGGCTTTTAACACGGTGGGTTATAGTTACTAACCCTAACCCCTAACGGCGTCCCGAATAAGACCCCTAGCAGGCCCTGGAGACAACACGGTGGGTTTGAGTTACTAACCCTAACCCTGTCCCGAAGAAGACCCCCAGCAGGCTCTGGTGGTTACCACGGTGGGTTAGAGTTACTAACCCTAACCCCTAACTTCGTCCTGAAGAAAACTCACAGCAGGCACCGGAGACAACACGGTGGGTTAGAGTTGCTAACTTTAACAGCAGGAGGAGCAGGCTAGAAGGAGAGCGGTCAGACCTACCAGCATGATGACCCCCCAGAGGCTGAGCACCAGGCCACAAGTGGCCAGTTTGGGCCCGCAGACCAAACACGACATCTCCTCGATGCTCCTGGACCGTCAGTAGAGCTATTCAGCTGGACACACCGTCGAGGGAATCAACCTCTGAATCAGGTGACTTGGTGTCAGCTGACTTAGTGGCCAAACAGGAAGTCAGATGGCTTGGTGTCAGGTGACTTCCTGGTGAAAACCCAAACAGGAAGTCAGGTGATCAAAATAAACGTTCGTTATCATGACTTTCTGTAGTTTAATGTGCGTGTGCAATGGCACGGCATCAAATACACGGACGTGGCTGTCTGTATGCTGTTAACGTGGAGTTAGGACAACATATAACCTGAACCCTAACGAGCCACGGAACCAGAAGACATAAGACCCAGACAAGTGGGTCTTATCCTGACGTCACACCGGATCCACACGTTAACCTCCGTATCCGGCGGGCCTGGGTTCTCCTCCGCGGTGTGACGACTGGGGAAGCTCCGCTTTGAGCTCCTCTTTTCGTTCCGGTCACATCCGGGCTTTGAGTTAGCCTTGGAGTTAGCCTCGTTTGGTTTGGGTTAGCCTTGGAGTTAGCCTCGTTCGGTTTGAGCTAGCTTGTGGCTCTGTTGTGTTCGGGAAGACAGCCCCCCTCCGGTCTCTCGCTGGTTTCGGCAAGAGGGGAAAATGACTTCAGCCTCAACTAAAGTACGTCTTGTTACTTTTAAAGAGTGTATTCTCTGGTTGTTTCCAGGATGCTGACATTTTTTTATTTAATGAACGGTCAGCCAATAAGGATGATGGATTAAATGAAAGCAGCCCACCCTCTTCAATGCTCCATCTGAGCGCTCTACAAATGCAGGGTGTTGAGATGAAGCCCACTACTCTTCACTGGCCGGCCCTTCATCACTTCACAACACGATGATGAATGGGGTGTAGTAATAATAGGACCAGGCTGTCCGTAGAGGTGCAATACTGTGGAGGTTATCGCCCCTGAATACAGTCAGACAAGATGTATTCTCATGTCTAGGGCTCACCGTGGACAGACCACCAAAGTTACAAAGACTGCCAGGATTTGATCTGCTTCCTACAATAGGAGGACATCACTATATTTCACTGACCCCTATTACAAACCTTCATGTCTTATCCCTCCGAGGAGGTCTTCAGGTCCTTTTCCAGCACTGTGTTGAATTTCTGAATGGTTTATGAATGGTCTTCAATTCCAGGTGGGGGAGATCTTCTCTGCTGCAGGAGCTGCCTTCACCAAGCTGGGGGACCTCACCATGCAGCTCCACCCAGTAGCCGACACAAGTCCTGCAGGGTAACTCCACCCTAGACCTGGCATACTGGGACAAGGTTTATAGGCTAGTGTCTAACCCTACACCAGACAGATAGACAGACAGACATACTTTAATGATCCCTGAGGGAAATTGCATAACACACATAGTGGGACAAGGTTTATAGACTAGTGTCCAGCTCTGACATTGAGGAGGTGTGCTTTGAGGCTAGGGAGTCGTGTTTTCTTTGTCTTGGAGACAGGACTGGTTCAACTCTGAAAGGTCCACTCTGTGGGGGGAACAGCTCAGGCACTGGGTTAGGGTTAGGGTTAGGGTTAGGCATCCATCTGGGCTGCACCCCTTTTGTTGAGCACACTTTGTGGACCTCCATGTGGGTGCTTCAGTCCAGCAGGGCTTTTGCTTTTTCCTAACTTTTTCCTTCAATCCTAACTGTTAACAGTTAGCAGTTAGCCCAGCTCATGATTCCCCTGCACACACTGGCTTTAGATGGGGGTTGGTTTGCTACTGCATGACTTCTTTGGATGCATTAAATAATATAAAAATCTAATATTGATGTAGATTGAAGTGCAATATCAGGAGCTTGTGGTTCCAGACATCATCTTCCCTGACTTCATGTTCTATGAATGAATGAATGTGGCGGCTATGTTCCGTGTGTTGGGACACGGCCATAGTGGTGGCTGGTTGCCACCTGGTAGTGTTCACGTATTTACTGGGTGGTTATATTTCTCTTGAGCTGCCTCTCTTGTGATGGTGTCATAGTTCATGTTTTCTAGTTGTCAGGAGCTAGTCTAGCGATGCTGGTCTAGTATTCCTAAACGTTGTCCCTCAATAGATCCCAGGAGGAGATGTTGATCCTCCACTGTGGGTTTTCCTTCAGGGCTCAGGTCAAGACCCCGGTGAAGCGGAAGCCCCCCAGCGACGGGGGGTCTGTGGTCCCCCCCGAGGCCACCAGGAAGGCCGTGAAGAAGGCCGGTCCTGGCGGGGCCTCACAGGTTCTCTCTGGTCCCGCTGCGTCTGCGCGCCGGGCTCCCCCATCTGCTCAGCCCACAGTGAAGAAACAGAAGGGAGCAGGTCAGTGGGCGGTTGGACACCACTATGCTTTATATCTACTTTGTTGCTCACACAGTTTGACCTTTTGACCCTGATCCTTAAAGGCTGTTTCTGTGTGTCCGCGCGTGAATCCAGAAAATTACTTCCCGAATCTGTAAAAACTTTACATTTTCCCCTCCGTGACGCTCCCCCCCAGCAGCAGTCTGTCTAAAGGACATTGGTTCCACTTTAAAAGGGTTTCCACCCTAAAAGGGTTTCCACCCATAGTCCCTCCAGAAGGCCCCAACAGGTTTGACAGTTACCTCAATGGAAGCCGATGGCACCTGTTGGCTTCCGTCAGTGAACTGAGAGAGTGAATCTGAAATCCAAAAAGGCCGTTTTGAGTTTTTGAACGCTTGGACTTTATTATGTGGACCGTTTACTCAAACTAACTCTCCGGTGCACACGGGGACCATCACTGAAATGTCTGAAGTTGGAGAAGCTGCAGTGGTGCATTTATAGCATTATAGTGTTCAATTTAAAATGTGATTAAAAATGTGAGCACCAACCCTGACACCATTTGTACCTTGGTCTGCATTAAAGGATGGATACCCAACCGAGCCTGACAGGACCCGATGGGCCGGGTCGGGTTCGGACAAATATTTAGAAATTATGCTCGGGTTCGGGTCGGGCTCGGTCACATCTGTGCAATTTGACATTTGTAATTTACCCGCGCGTTAACCCGCGCATGTTGTGCTAAAAAAAAAGCTTGATGCCTGTCAGGCTCGGGTTGGGTTCTGTTTCTGTTCTGTCGGATGCGGGCCGGGCTCCGACAGAAAATTCCGGCCCGATCCGCGCTCTAGTCTGCATGAGAGGACTTCCTCTACAGGTGAAACACGTGCAATAGCACGCATTCCCTCTGATTGGCTGACATGGTTACCACCAGATCAAACTGAGCTGAAGGCTGCTGCTTAAACAGCCTCCAGGACACCTGAGCTGTGACAGGTTTCCTCCATGCCATGGCGTGTTCAGGCAGTCATAAGGATCACCAACTAAGTACAGACGGATGTACAAGTACACACCTTTAAAATTGTTTGTAATTTGCTTTATTCAACAGGACGTTTTGGTTGTGTATATCATACATACGAATATTCTGAAATATTGAATTTTTATTATTCTTTAAATTAAATTAATGAATATAATTAATATAAAATTATATATATTTAGATGCAACAAGCATAATTAAATAAACACTCTGAGATTATAAATACACTGAGAAAAAATGTGCAATGTTTTAACAGTATTCACATTTTTGTGTGTGTGTGTTTGTGTGTGTGTGTGTGTGTGTGTGGGTGTGGGTGTGTGTGTGTGTGTGTGTGTGTGTTTTCCAAAGCAATCAATTTCTTGTTTTTTTTCGTAAACAGGCAGATGACTGAGAAGCAACATTTCTCCTAGGACCCATCCTTTGTTTCATGTCATATGGCACCTAAAGAGGGGACCGAACACATGTAGTAAAATGACCGTTCCCTTTTCCAGATGTGACGCTGAGTGCTCTGAACGACTCCGACGTGAACAGCGATCTGGTGGACATGGAAGGGCTCGGACAGGGCTCCAACTCCAAAAAACTCAACAACTTTGATCAAGGTCAATCTTGGCGTCATCTTTTAAATGACAAAAGACGATAAATGTCAATTCCCCTCCAAAAGGCTCTTGGAATTGTGACCACGTTCATGGTCTGCACACATTTTTGTCCTGACCGAACGTCCTTGGTATCTGAGTGTTATCTTCAGATGTGCGATGCGGATGCGGTTGTCAAAGTAACATGTGTTGTCCTTTTTTTCCTTCCAGATAATCTGAACATAGACTCCAGCCTGATCCTGAACTCCACTCACCTCCCTCTACTGTCCCGGTGACCTGAGGACCACGACAGACCAAGCACTGCCTTCAGTTGTCTTGTTCTCTCCTCCCCATTCTGGCAGCTCTTTAAAATGTGGAACCATGTAAAAGTCTTTTTTTAAATATTTTTTTTCTTGTAATTTCCGTTGTTGCTTGTGATGTCAATAGAGAATGAGTGTAAAGGAATGAAGCACAGTGATTCAGAATGAATTTCATCCCTATTGTCATTCAGTTGTACAATTTTCCAACAAATTGCCATTTTCATTCAAAATATGTATGAAATATTCGGCCTAATAAATGACAGGAGTTATTGTATACATTTATAGTTAATATACAGTACAATCAAACGTTTTTCTTTTTTCTTTTTCTTTTTTTAAATAAATGACATTATGGCAAAACAGCTACGTCATAGATAATGTAATCTTTATATTAAAGTTGGCTTTTTTTAAGTATTTCCACCAGATTTCAGTTTAAAGGGATACGGAGAGGAAACATGATGGAAGCGGTCTGCAGACTGGCTGATGGCTATAGTTTTATCGGTTTGTAGAAAAACCACGAAAAAATTTTTTTCGTGTTATTGGCCCTCGTTTCGAATAGCGACTACTGGAAAACACAGTAGAAATCTTTGTAAAGTAAAAGTGTATGCCTCTCACATGACGAGGCTCCTACAACTGCACATCATTGGAAGCGGCTAACGGAGAGTTAAAGCTAACTCAGCGCACCCCCCTCCCTGGCCGCACGGTGGTGCGTTTGGACCGGTAGGACCAGCACTGGGTGGACGGTTCATCACCAGCCAGAAGCAGTCTGCCCAACATCATGGAAGGTGCTTTTTATGTCCCGAATAGATTGAAGAACATCGAACGCAAATCTGCAACGTTTTTCTCTGATTGTAATCATATTTTATAGTCTGGAGTGTCTCAATAGGAGGACTTCAAGAGAGGATACATAATCAATACACAACATAATGCATAGACCTATATGAAATATATAAAAGTATATTTTGCACATCTTGGTAAAATGTGTATGAATTATACAATAAATCAAGCAAAAGCAACAGATAAGCAATAAATAAGTGATCTAATTTTGAATGTAGTTTTACTGTGTGTGTGTGACTGACTGACTGGAGCAGCACAAACCATAGGCCTATCGGCAACCCAGAGGGGTCACACTGGAGGTGAACCTTCTGTTCTGAAGGAGCTGTCCATACTTTACTCACATTAAGACGTGAGCCTAAAGGAGATACGTGGATGTGTTTCTTCTAACTAGCTAAAGAAGTTGCTTCGGTAAGCTTTGGCCTCGATTTCAAAATTAACTTGCTTGATTATAGTGTCTTTGTGGTCCACAGCCAAAAACCTGCACGTAGTCACTTTCTCTCACTATCATCTCTGTTCCTCATCTGTATCATCTCTGTTCCTCTTCTGTACCTTCTCACTATCAGCTCAGGATCCGACAGTGTAGTGATAGTGTTTAAAAGTACAGGACTGGACAGTGTGGTGATGGTGTCTATTAAAGGTACAGGATCGGACAGTGTAGCCTAATCCTAGATTTGTAATTTTGTTTTAAATTGGGGCTTTTTTTGTCTGTGTTCCAGTGATGAATGACTACAGATGGTGAACCTTCACCATAGCGATGAGATGTCCTTCTACTTGAAACATGGTCGATATCTGAGGCTCAGAAACCAAAACCCTTTGGCAAAGTTGCATATCCTACATAGAAAATGTTTGACCTAGAGATGTTCTAAATCCTCAACTAACTAAATGTACATTTCAAAATCACAACTTGATACCTTATAATCTTGAGGTTGTATCCATTATTAATCTATAATTTGGATATAAACTATATGAATATATACATATATAAAGATGTCTTAGTGTGTTATTCATTTATATATTATCATACATGTTATACTGGAAATTGCAGAAATGTCTAATTTTAAGTCAATGTGACTTCCCTTCGGATTATAGACATTGGCTAATTCTGATGACATGTTGTAAAATAAGCATTATATTAGAACTACAGTTTGTACAAAAAAAAGAAATAATAATGGTGCTAGACATCCCGGCGTTTATAATTCTCGGTCCTTCGGATAGAGTTGAGTCAAGAGCAGTGGGTGTGTTTGACTCCTCTGTTCCTTAAGGTGCATGAGCTTCCATGGTGTGGGAATGGCGTTCCACTGGAAGGAATGGTGTACTCGGACTGGTGTACAGGCCCAAGCAGAATCATGACTCACTCTCCCTAATTGGTAAAGCACCATTGTATCTATCCTTCTTGCACTATACTACTTTAAAGCGAATGCCCATTTCAAATAATAATGAATTGGTTATCTAAAAAAAGGATGGTTAGTGAACCGATGACATCATCCATTGGTGTATGTCACTTTGTCCAGGCCTCTGTGGACGGACACCGACGTGTCCCGCAAGTCTTTGCGCCGCACCTCCTCCCCGAGCGGCCCGTCCCCACGGCCCCCCGCCGCCGCCGTGGCGCCACGCAGAGCGCCAGGCCTCGCCGGCGGCCCCGCGCTGCCGCCGGTCGCCCGGCAACAGGACGGCGCGCCGCCCTTGTCCTTGGTGAGGAAGTAGAGCAGGGCGTTGAGCCAGGCGTTGAAGGAGGCCAGCGGCCGCGTGATCTTGTAGCACATGGACACCGCGGTCATGGTGTGGCAGGGAACCCCCTGGGTCACCTTCAGCACCAGGAACAGCGTCCTGGTGACGTGGAAGGGGAAGAAGCAGAGCGCAAACAGGAGGGTGATGGTGACGATCGTCTTGATGGACTTGCGGCGGCGGCGGGCGTACGGGTGGCCCCCGAAAAACATGGAATAGCTGGGGTCTCCCGGGAAAAACCCCTTCCTGACCTCACTGCCCTCGGTGTCTGCATCCCCGGCGGCGATGAACCCGGCCAGGTCCTGTGCCCCCCCTCCCCCCGCCTCCTCCGCCGCCCTGTGTGCGCGCGGCTGGGTGCGCAGGGTCCTGAATATGGTGAGCACCACGTGAGAGTAGCACCAGGCGATGATGGTGAAGGGCAGGAAGAAGCCGAGCAGGTGGAGCACGATCCCGTAGGGCACGTAGTCGGGGAACTCCTCGTCGATGGCGTCGTCCCAACAGTTCTGGTACCCCTCCAGGGCTCCTCCCAGCTGGTCCTGGAGGCTGCTGTTCATCAGGGACTCTTCCTCAGGGAAGGCCCCGCCTCCAGCGGCCCCCGCCGGCCGCTTCACCCAGCCACTTTGGGCGAAGCGAAAGATGGGGCAGGTGAGCGCAAACACGATGGCCCAAATGAGGACACAGGTCCACTTCACGGCCCTCTTGGTCTCCAGGACGACGGTCCTCATGGGGTGACAGATGCCCCGGTAGCGGTGCACGGAGATGCACGTGAGGAAGAAGATGGAGCAGTAGAGGTTGAAGTAGAACAGGAAGCGCACCAGGCGGCACATGAAGTCCCCGAACACCCAGCGGTCTCTCATGACGTAGCTTGCCACCAGGAAGGGCAGGGACAGGCCGTACATGAAGTCCGTGGAGGCCAGGTTCACCATGTAGATCAGGGACGCGTTCCAGCGCTTCCGGCGGCGGAACGACCGGTAGAGGACGACGGCGTTGAGCGAGATGCTGAAGACGAAGGTGAAGAGATAACAGATGGGAAGGAAAATGTACTTGTAGGACTCGTCGATGCTGCAAGAGGAGGAGAGGTGGGCGAGGGGAGAGGGAGGCGCAGACGTGTTCAGGAAGGGGTGGAGCCCCGTCACGTTGTACCTGCTCACAGCCGGATCCATGGTTAGGAGCCCTCGGGCTGGGACTGCTGTGAGTGGCTTTGAGGCTCTGTGGTCCTGGTAGCCTGCCCGGGGCCCAGGCATCCTGCGTTAGACGATGTGGTCTTGAAGCCTTGAGGAATTATTACAATAGAACACTCTTCAGCTTCTAACCTGAGAGGGGATGGGACACAAAGACTTGTTTCAACAAATCATTAATCATGTGAGCAGAACAACTGGCCCAGTTAATATTTTCTTGACTGAACATGATATTGTTTGGACTTCTCCAATACCTGTGTCTTCTGCCACCCCTGATATACAGTCCTGTTATACACTGATGGGTCTCTGGTTACAGTCCTGTTATACACTGCTGGGTCTCTGGTTACATCCATGCTGTACACTGCTGGTTCTCTGGTTAACTCACTGTTGTACACTGCTGGTTCTCTGGTTAACTCACTGTTGTACACTGCTGGTTCTCTGGTTAACTCCCTGTTATACACTGCTGGTTCTCTGGTTAACTTCCTGTTGAACCATCAGTGTATAACAGGACTGTAACCACAGTCCTGTTATACTGTGGTTCTCTGCTGGTTCTCTGGTTAACTCCCTGTTATACACTGCTGGTTCTCTGTTTAACTCCCTGTTATACACTGCTGGTTCTCTGTTTAGTCCTGTTATACACTGCTGGTTCTCTGGTTAACTCTCTGTTATACACTGCTAGTTCTGTTTAACTCCCTGTTATACACTGCTGGTTCTCTGTTTAACTCCCTGTTATACACTGCTAGTTCTCTGTTTAGTCCTGTTATACACCGCTGGTTCTCTGTTTAGTCCTGTTATACACCGCTGGTTCTCTGTTTAGTCCTGTTATACACTGCTGGTTCTCTGGTTAATCCTGTTATACACTGATGGTTCTGTGGTTACATCCCTGTCATACACTGATGGTTCTCTAGTTACAGTCCTGTTATACACTGATGGTTCTGTGGTTACAGTCCTGTTATACACTGATGGTTCTCTGGTTACCTCCCTGTAATACAGTGATGGTTCTGTGGTTACAGTCCTGTTATACACTGATGGTTCTCTGGTTACCTCCCTGTTATACACGGCTGGTTCTTTACCTTCCTGTGTACAGCTGCATGCTGCTGAATCGTTCTCTTCTCACTCCATTAACTCAGCAATGAGTAACCACACTTCCCTTGGATTGCTCAGTTCATCTCTTTGTTCATCAACACACACACACACACACACACACACACACACACACACACACACACACACACACACACACACACTCAGTCATCTTAGCGTTACTCTTTGCTCCCACCTCATAGTGAGAATCTGCTAACCTGTTGGCTAATGGCTGGTAGAACATGGAGATGTGACTACTCCCAGGTTACAGGGTTACCATTCGTTAGGGCGTCTACTCACACCAAGGAATAGTCAGTATGTCATCAAGCAGTTCTTTTGGTATTATTTGGTCAAAAATTAGGAGAGGATTAGCTGAAGGATAAACCCATGTCCTGCTCCCCTTCAATCATGTAGTATTTTAATGAGCATGTGTAATATTGCAATAAAACATGTATAGTGTTTACGTTAATGTGTATACTATTTTAAGTGACATATGGCATCGTGTAGTATTGACATTAACATGTGCAATATTATAATGAATATGCAATATTATAATTAACATGTGTAATACTATTATTAACATGTGTAGTATTTAAATTAACATGTGTATTATTTAAATTAGCATGTCATATACTTAGGGCGGCAGTAGCTCAGTGGATAGAGCGGGTGGACAGAGTGGGTCGTCCACTAACCGTAGGTTCGGTGGTTCGATCCCCTTGATCCCCCTCCTCTAACTGTCCACATGTCGAACCCCACCAATGTACTGATTGTTAAGTCGCTTCGGACAAAAGCGTGGGCTGAATGCCCCTTTACCCTTTAATTACCTTGCACAACAAACTATGAATACCAAACTACAATATAGGCTTCCAAGCATAGCAATTTACTTCCATTTCAAATGTTGCTGCTTTCTGTAATTAATGATTTCTTGTCTACTGTAAACTATCAGCTGAACGCAATCTGGTGAAGTCTGATGATGCTTGCTGAGTGGGACCCACCAGCCCGGATATTCACAAAGAAAGTCCTAGATTCATGGCTCACCTCTTGGCACTGAAAGTCCCTCCATATGTCTTCTGTTCCTTCGTCACTGTGTAGCGGGTTTGTGTCCCACTTAAAAGAGGTGACTAAAACACTAATAATAATAATAATTATTATTATTATTATTATTATTTTCCTTACAATAATCAAACCCAGGAACCTTGAATCAAGCTAGGGTAAAAGCGTGAGCTGTTCCAAGCACTTCTACGTTAGCCTTGTCGTGCTCCCTTCTGCTCTGGCTCAGCTGTCCAGTCAGAGGCCCCTCGTTTCCATGGCAACTCCTCAACTGTCCCTCTGTGTCATCCCTCCTCCCCCCCCCCCCCCCCCCCCTTACCTGTCTCCTAAACCTCCCCCTGTCTTTCCTCCCTCTCTGTCTCCTTCCCTCCTCTCCCCCCCCCCCCCCCCCCCCCCCCCCCCCCTCCCTCTCTGCCTGCCTACCTCCTACCTCTGCCTGCAGAGTCTACATGTAAAGCTCCTCCTCACTCCTCCACAAGGAGGAGAGTCTACATGTGAGGTTACTCCTCACTCCTCCACAAGGAGGAGAGTCTACATGTGAGGTTACTCCTCACTCCTCCACAGGGAGCAGAGTCTACATGTGAGGTTCCTCCTCACTCCTCCACAAGGAGCAGAGTCTAGATGTAAAGTTCCTCCTCACTCCTCCACAAGGAGCAGAGTCTACATGTAAAGTTCCTCCTGACTCCTCCACAAGGAGCAGAGTCTACATGTAAAGTTCCTCCTCACTCCTCCACAAGGAGCAGAGTCTACATGTAAAGTTCCTCCTCACTCCTCCACAAGGAGCAGAGTCTACATGTGATGTTCCTCCTCACTCCTCCACAAGGAGCAGAGTCTACATGTAAAGTTCCTCCTCACTCCTCCACAAGGAGCAGAGTCTACATGTAAAGTTCCTCCTCACTCCTCCACAAGGAGCAGAGTCTACATGTGATGTTCCTCCTCACTCCTCCACAAGGAGCAGAGTCTACATGTGATGTTCCTCCTCACTCCTCCACAAGGAGCAGAGTCTACATGTAAAGTTCCTCCTCACTCCTCCACAAGGAGCAGAGTCTACATGTGAGGTTACTCCTCACTCCTCCACAAGGAGCAGAGTCTACATGTGAGGTTCCTCCTCACTCCTCCACAAGGAGCAGAGTCTAGATGTGAGGGTCATTACTGCAGCCTGTCACTGTTAGCTGCCGTGAAGCTCATGGCTTCACAAGTAGCTTTTAACGTGACTTTATGAACTAAAATATGCCGCTGTTCTCATATCTTCAACCATAGCGTTCTTTGTTGTGTGTATTAAAAGCTAATGAATGTAAGTGATGCATTATGTCTTTATTTTATTTATTATGTCTGTATTTATTCCCAGGCTGATAATCTGTAGCCCGGTGTGTTTGTCATGAACCCGAGGGAGCATATGTGTCTGACACATTGCCTGTCATCGTGTTTACATGGTATCAATTCTAATAGATCCCAACTAAATCCAATCATTATTTTCTCAAATCTGTGACTGAATGATGAGTTTCTGTGGACGCTTGGCTCCGTGGTCTCTCTGCCCCCTCCAGGACATAACTCTCCCCTGATCCTATCAGCCTACGGGTAGGACAGCTCTCCCTCTGTCCGGGCTGCACTTCCTGCTGGACGTCTCAGTTCTTAACTCCATCATGGCTACGTGTGTGTGTGGGTGCATGACCATGTTTTTAATGTTTTTGTTTTGTTTAATGTTTTTTTTTTTTTTAAATATAATTTGTGTTTCTTTATAATCTTTATAATCTTATATTTAATTAACTATATCTGACTTGCTCTGGTTAGAAGTGTTTGCATGGGTTCTGCTCGCTTTCACCGCTAGTGTGGTTCACTAATAGCCTATGATTAGAGAGAGAGAGAGAGAGAGAGAGAGAGAGAGAGAGAGAGAGAGAGAGAGAGAGAGAGAGAGAGAGAGAGAGAGAGAGAGAGATATATGCTGTAGCGTTGAACACATGTCCTCATGCTGTCCACTTTGACAGCTGACAGAGGGATGATGGAGAGACGCTGGGCGAACAACAGCGAGTGCATGCCAGCCAATCAGATCAGAGAGGAAGCTGTCGAGGAGGGCGGAAGCATCAGCAGCCTGAACACAGCCAATCAAATCACAGAGGAAGCTGTCGAGGAGGGCGGAAGCATCTGTAGCCTGAAGGCACAACAACACAGAGTAACCTAACCCATCCTCCGGTCGCGATTGGAATCTGGTTCGTCTCTCATCGGATAACTTGGAACCTCTCTCTCTATGAACACATGAAGAGTGTGTTGTTCTGACTCACATGGAGAAACAACCCGACGGCCCAGCGAGAAGGGGAGCGGCGTCCCCCAGGAGACCATCAACCAGTCCACCCCGACCACCCGGCGATGCGCTGCCGGACAGGTTAGGATTAGGGTTAGGGACCACTAAAGAACCTGCTGTCACAAAGCATTTCAGGGATGACTAGCAGGAGCATGGAGCAGACTGGTGTGATGGGCATCCCCATTCTCCACAGTCTCCCCTCTTCCACTAGCTCTCTCGGCTTCCGCATCCTCTCTGTAGGGACATTGTTGTTTTGCTTCAACTTAAATCTTTATTTCACATTGAACGTTCAACCTCCGCCGTTTGGTCTCACTAAATTATTATTATTATTATTAATATCATTATTATTATCACGTAACAAGCTGCATGCTTGTTACGTGAACCTGGCTGAAGCTGTTGGGATGGACTGGACCAATGTCTTCACTGAGACACCAGCCTGAGATAGCAGAGGACATGTACAACATCTAACTATCTCACAGAAGCTGGTCTGATGGCTTGTGGTCCTGGTTGAATGAGCTGCTGCTCATGTTCCTGCCCATGTGGTCTCCACAGCACAGGGAACCCCGGTCTTCTGGGGACCTG
Organism: Urophycis tenuis; assembly: GCA_036785325.1. NCBI lineage: Eukaryota > Metazoa > Chordata > Actinopteri > Gadiformes > Phycidae > Urophycis > Urophycis tenuis. Next base: position 907,068 of record JAXIVH010000080.1, on the reverse strand, counting down.
GTCTCAGGCTACCCAGGTCTTCTGGGGACCTGGTCTCAGGGTACTCAGGTCTTTTGGGGACCTGGTCTCAGGAACCCCATAATTTCGGGGACCTGGTCTCAGAGAACCCTGGTCTTCTAGGGACCTGGTCTCAGGGAACTCAGGTCTTCTAGGGACCTGGTCTCAGAGAATCCCAGTCTTCTGGGGACCTGGTCTCAGGGAACCACGGTCTTCTAGGGACCTGGTCTCAGGGAACCTAGGTCTTCTGGGGACCTGGTGCACAAGAACCCCGGTCTTCTGGGGACCTGGTCTCAGAGAACCCCAGTCTTCTAGGGACCTGGTCTCAGGGAACTCAGGTCTTCTAGGGACCTGGTCTCAGAGAATCCCAGTCTTCTGGGGACCTGGTCTCAGAGAACCCCGGTCTTCTGGGGACCTTGTCTCGAAGAACCCTGGTCTTCTGGGGACCTGGTCTCAGGGAACTCAGGTCTTCTGGGGACCTGGTCTCAGAGAACTCAGGTCTTCTGGGGACCTGGTCTCAGAGAACCCAGGTCTTCTGGGGACCTGGTCTCAGAGAACCCAGGTCTTCTGGGGACCTGGTCTCAGGGAACCCAGGTCTTCTGGTAGGCGACAGAAACAAGGTGCAACGTTGTGTCACGACGGGTTTCACAATCATTCTTACAAAAATCGCAAATGTGGTGCGGTATCAAGCCTATCAAGAGCAGCAAACGTTCGGGCAAACACTTGAGACGACGTGAATCACTGATGCACATCCCTGACCAGAGCAACCTGTCTCCACAGCACTGCAGGGCCAGGCTCCCATGTGGAGTGGTGCAAACAGCTCATCGCAGCGACAATCTCCAGTCAGGTGGTTGACCCTGCTGCCTACAACCCCAAGGTACGTGTGTCATTCGTTTGTAATGTCATTATCGTACAACTCCTTACAAACCTGCATGGCTTCTCTCCTCCTCCATTGACATGTATCCGATCACAAAGTGCTCGACAAGAGCGATGTTATAAAGATGGTTTTTGCTGACTTGAATTCCTTGGTTCGGGCCTGTTGTTTCATGGTGTGTCCCATGTAGCACAAACACGTACCAGACCCAGTATGGTCATTTAGCAGCCCCATCATTCAATTTTTCACCGGAACCAGATAGTTTGGAGCTGCAGAATCTAGTGTGAGTGTATACTTAATGATTCCCATGTTCTGTGTTTATGGGTTGATGTTCAGGTTTCCAAGAGACCTAATCTGAGGGTAAGGGTCCCTGAAAGCGCTTCTTGTTTGTCCTTTCTGTCTAAATGTCTGAAGGTCAAATCATATCCTTATAGAATTAACCCAATAGAATAGAGAATCTCAAAAAAAGAATGACAAGAGAAACAAAGCAGGGACCTTGTGTTATAAAAAAGAGTAAAGGAAGTATGCCTTGTTGTTTTAAAATAATCACCTTCTTGTTGGTTCTGAGAGGTTCCCCTAACATCTCCCAGAACATAACATCGCCATGATTTGATCAAAAGACTTGATCACTTTGTTAGTAGCAGAAAATCACACAACACTCAAAATGAATGATTTAAATTCCTGAGCCAGTGTTTTGTACCACGTTTTTTGTTTCAACCTGAAAGGTTGTTTTTCCTGACGCATTCATACGAGTGCTGTGTGTTAGTGAGGAGAACCGACCTAGCAGCCCATATGTCTCTCAACTGGCTTGAAGCTTCCGGCAGCACTTTCACTTTCACTTCCCGGGCCTCACGTTGCTCGCAACATGTGCTTCCGCATTGAACCGTCGCTGCTAAACCAATAACTCCTCCTTCCCCTCTTTTTCATCATGACTTTGATTTCCCCTCTCGTTTCATCTCTGTCCTGTTACTTATCTCTCTAACCCTTTTGGCCGTTTCCTCTTCCAATCACTTCCCATGCACCCCTTGCTTGCTCCAGGACTCTGAAGAAAGCTGTCAGGATGATTCAGAGGTGTTGTTTCCTTCTTAAAAAAATGATTTTCTATATTTTCTCCACTATATTTAGACATTTTAAATATGACTTGCATTAACATACAAACACCATTGTTTTCATGTTAAGGGCAAAGCCTGATTCCTCCGAGACAAAATGGCATGAACGTCATATTTTTCATTTGACTTTATAGCCAAGGAAAAGATGAGCTGAGCAAGACATTTGTTTTGGCCCAATAGTGGCATCCATCTTGTCAGGGTGTCCACTGGGAGCCTCTCTGAGAGGCGGGTCGTCTGACAGCTGTTTGTTTGTGCAGAAGCTTCAGCCGTTGAGTGAGCGCTCTGTCCAACTTCACATGGAGGATGCGGCCTTGGTGCCCGGAGAAACAGTCCAGCTCAGTGGTAAGGAGATGCCCGCATCAGCCACTCACTCAGAGTCAAGAGCTGGATCTAAAATATAACGTATTTTAAATATAACGTATTATATCAATATAATACAAAAACTCTGTGTGTGTGTGTGTGTGTGTGTGTGTGTGTGTGTGTGTGTGTGCGTGTGCGTGTGCGTGTGTGTGTGTCTGTCTGTCTTTACAGCTAAAGATGTCATGTATATCTGTCCATTCAGCGGTTTGGTGACTGGGACCTTGACAGTCACAGACTACAAACTCTACTTCAATAGCTTGGAAAGGGTACACATCTGATTCATATATTGTCATTCAGTTCACATTCTGCTGACCCAGTACATTATTCCCTGAAAAAACGTTTTTTCATTCATCGTTTTCATCACAATTAGCTTCTGTGTTGTCGATGTGTGCATGCCTTCAGGATCCCCAGTTCTTTCTCGATGTGAACCTGGGAGCAATAAGCAGGCTGGAGACCATCAATGTGCAGAGCCATGGAGAGGACGCCAGAGGTCTGGAGCTGGTCTGTAAGGTATGGGAAGACACCCTGTCCTCACAAGAACTGAACACTGTCCCAACAGAAGACGCAACCTTAAGGGACTTTCAGGTTGATAACAATTAAGGGGTTGGAACACTTGGTCTTTGTGACAAACTGAGAGCAGGACCGAATACTCCATAATACTCACAATGCTCAGACAACAAATACTAACCAGATACTGACAAAATCATTCATTACGAAAATATGTTGTCGATAATATACATCATAAATATGTTTTCAATCTTGTGCTATGAGGATCTCTCTTTATTGTGCGGTCTGTTAGGACATGAGGAGTCTCAGGTTTGCCTACAAGAAGGAAGAAAAACAGCCAGAGGTTCTGGACTTGTTGGCCAAGTATGCATTCCCACTCTGCAAGGGCTTGGTGAGTGACTTCACAGTGAACCAAAAGGTTCTACTGACAGATTTAGTTAACAAGCACATTCTGTTCGAAATATCAAAGTCAAGTCAAAGTCAAAGTCAAAGTCAAAGTAGCTTTATTGTCAATTCCTTCACATGGCAAAACATACAAAGGAATCGAGAGGACGTTTCTCACCCTCCCACGGTGAAACAGATAAAGTGCACAGGCACAACAGGCAGGACAAGACATTCCTAGTACTAAAAGTAAACATACAATTTCAAACAGATAAGATAAAAAAAAAGATAAAAAGACAATAAAAACTAATAAATATGCAATGTCGGAATCTACTATTGTGTAAAGTAAGAGTAGCAGCATAAGTTCCTGTAAAAGCTAGTGCAGAAAGGCAATTGTAATGGTAATGGCAGCAAACGATTCTGTAAGAATATTTGTTGTATTGACAGTGCAAAACAGTCAGTAAGGACAGTAAATGGCAGTAGATGGCAGCCAACGCCAGTGTGTATGGTGTGTGGTGATGGTAATGGTGATAATAATAATGGTAATAATAAGTGCAATAGTGCGAGACACTATTGCACTATTGCATATCAGAAGTCATCGCCAAAGTTAGATCCAACAAATAGAAAGTGCGATGAAACAGTGTGAATAAGAAGCTGTGATGTGATGAACATCCCAATTCAAGGTCACAATTCAATATGTTGCGATTCTTTCATTATGTGACGTATTGGAATATTCTTTCGGTTCAATACGTTTTGTACATGAATCGCAGTTGGAAGAAAAAAGAACTGTAATATGTTCCTAACCTGTAACTTTTTAGATAGCAGTGATTCAGATATATCCCTAAGTGTTCAGATATATCCCTAAGTGTTCAAATATAATGGTGTGCAGCCTCTGTTTGCGTTCCTGTACGCGGAGGTGTTTCCTGTGGATGGATGGAAGGTGTACGACGCCATGGCTGAATACAAGAGACAAGTAAGCTCTTCGCCACCACGTTGGGAAGTTAAAACTCCTCTTTTCAATAGAATCAACAATTTACCTACTATAAGTTATCATATCTTCTTCTGTTTTCTTTAATGGCTGTACTTGGGAATAGAATAGCTGTATTTTTTGTTAAAGCTGTTGTAGGTAAGATTCAAGAGTTTTAAAGCGATAGCAAAAGAGAGCAAGATTTTGAAACTAAACATCCAAAAAGCACCCGTCACTTCTCTCCCATTGAAAAGTGTTGTATTTCTCGCACCTGTGATTGACAGGCAGGATGGATTCCATGAACCAATCAGGGAAGAGATGCCCTGAGGGGTCAGACATGAGCCGGGCCTTCATACAAAGTCAGGCAGAGTCGACGAGAACCAGAGTTTCTGACAGAGCATTTAATGTGATGGATAGTCTTGTGATGGATAGTTAGTCTCGTGATGGATAGTCTGGTGAAGGATAGCTTGTCTTGTGATGGATAATTAGTCTAGTGAAGGATAGCTAGTCTAGTGATGGATAGTTAGTCTCGTGACTGGTTGCTCTGATTGTTCAGTGTGTGTGTTTGTCTCTAGGGCCTCCCCAACGAGAGCTGGATGTTCAGCAAGGTCAACAGCAGCTATGAGCTGTGTGACACGTACCCCTCACTCCTGGTGGTCCCCACCAGCATCCCGGAGGACGACCTGAGGCGGGTGGCTCACTTCAGAGCCAAGCAGCGCATCCCGGTGGGCTCCCGGACAGTAAACTACGACGTCGCTGATCAGCTCTTCTTAACGCCGTCAGAAAGAGCTCTTACTAACGACACTTTAACTCATCTTAACACTCTTCATAATCATAATCCACCACGTTGCTGCATGTGTGGATTGTGTAAATCACTAGAGGTGCCTGAAAGGTTCTCCCAGTAATGTAATGCATGAAAGGGCCTAAGGAGCTCTAACTAATATTCTTCATGATGCAGTCCTAAAGAACTTTATCTAACACTCTTCATGATGTAGTCCTAAAGAGCTCTATGTAATACTCTTCATGATGCAGCCCTAAAGAGCTCTATCTAATACTCTTCATGATGTAGTCTTAAAGAGCTCTATCTAATACTCTTCATGATGCAGTCCTAAAGAGCTCTAATACTCTTCATGGTGTAGTCCTAAAGAGCTCTAACCCAAGATCTTCATGCCGCAGTCCTAAAGAACTCTATCTAATACTCTTCATGATGCAGTCCTAAAGAGCTCTATCTAATACTCTTCATGATGCAATCCTAAAGAGCTCTATCTAATACTCTTCATGATGTAGTCCTAAAGAGCTCTAACCCGAGGTCTTCATGCCGCAGTCCTAAAGAGCTCTAACCAAAGCACTTCATGCCCAGGTGCTGTCGTGGATCCACCCAGAGTCCCAGGCCACCATTGTGCGCAGCGGTCAGCCGTTGGTGGGACCTTCAGACCGCCGTTGTAAAGAGGACGAGCGTTTCCTCCAGACCATAATGGACGCCAACGCTCAGTCCCACAAGCTCAGCGTGTTTGACGCGCGGCAGAGTAGCGTGGCGGACACCAACAAGGTATGGAGGTTCGATGGAAGCGGTCGTCAAATTATTTTTTGTAATGCTAAAATAATACATGGAAAATGCATAATCAATGTACAGTTGATTTGAGGCTTTCCTGACCTAACCAAACACCATGTTGTGTAGTTGTTATATTATATATGTATGTGTATTATATGCGTCTGGGATGTCACAGGACAGACTGCTAAAGCGGTCCCCACACTGAGACACAAAACAACAGCTGGTACATCACCTCACATCCCCTCCTGGTGACGTGGAGATGATGGTTATGCGTCTGATTTGTCAGAACAGCAAGCCGTGATTTATCGTGATGTGATTCCCCGTTTCCCCGAGTTGCAGATTTCAACCAAATTAATATATTTAATCCTGGTCCCTTTGGCTAGATGCCATGACATTGTACTCTTATGGAGTTACCACACCAAAACCATTTGTTTGATTTGCTTCGGGTTAGGGTTAGGGTTAGGTTCGAAACACTTTCGCCACACTTTCCCTGCTTGGCTCTGCTCGGCCTCTGATTCCACCAAATGCTCTGACCAGGCCAAAGATGGCGGATACGAGAGCGAGAGCTTTTACCCCAACGTGGAGCTGAGCTTCCTGGAGATCCCCAACATCCATGTGATGAGGGAGTCTCTGAGGAAACTCAAAGAGGTGGTGTACCCCACCATCGACGAGCCTACCTGGTACTCCTCCGTTCAGCAAACCCACTGGCTGGAGTACATCCAGGTGAGAGCCGCCCGTGTCGTCGCACCCTCAACACTTTATGCCTGGTCCCATTGGGGGCCTGTGCGTCCCCAATGGGATTTACTTCTGGCACTTCTATGGAAGGGTCTTGTTACCACACGTAGGAGCAGTCTGTGAGAGACGCTTGTTTTTGGACAAACAAAAATTTATTATAGATATTTGATTTAACGTTTAGAGCTAGGAGTTAGTGAGTTTAACAATTGCCCTACTATTACTCAACTCAAAATTAGATTTGAATGATGTTTAACAAACTATCATTAACCCAACATTACCCAACATGACAAACATAACCCAACATGACTAACATAACCCAACATGACTAACATGACCCTACATCACCCAACTACCATAACCCAACATGACCCTACATCACCCAACTACCATAACCCATCATGACCCATTATAACCCAACATAACTCCACATGACCCAAAATAACCAAACATGACTAACATAACCAAACATGACTAACATGACCCTACATCACCCAACTACCATAACCCAACATGACCCATTATAACCCAACATAACCCATCATAACCCACATGACCCAACATAACTAAACATGACTACCATAACCCAACATGACTAACATGACCCTACATCACCCAACTACCATAACCCAACATGACCCATTATAACCCAACATAACCCATCATAACCCACATGACCCAACATAACTAAACATGACTAACATAACCCAACATGTCCAACATTACCCCCTCGTGACTCCCAGCTGCTGCTCAGCGGCGCACTGAGGATCGCGGACAAGCTGGAGTCCAGCAAGACGTCCGTGGTGGTGCACTGCAGTGACGGCTGGGACCGCACGGCCCAGCTCAGCTCTCTGGCCATGCTCATGCTGGACGGGTACTACCGCACGCTGCTGGGCTTCCAGGTCAGTGTGGACGCACAGCACAGTAGCAGGAATGACAGTAATTAAGATGTATGTATAACTCCATATATACTGTAGACTACATGCACCACACTGTAAGTGAGGCGTGTAAGGAAGGAATGCATTTGCAATCAAGCGGAAATTTTACAACGCTTTTTTGAAGCGTAAAATTGTTGTCACTTTATTTAGTACTGCCATGGGAACTATACGTATTGCTGTATATTATATATACCTACGTAGTTACTGTAGCGGTACGACGAACTATCTCATCTTTTCCATTAAACTTTCACTGTGATATATTTATATATTTATTAGTTTCTATTATAGTTTGTACGAGTATATTAGCTTACACTTAAGTTGAGTAACTAAGTATAAGCTAATATAACAAAATGTTAGGCTAGTTGGTTTTTATTTATTTAGTTAGTTGGTAGTTAGTTAGTTGGTTTATAAGTTACTCTAGTTTATTGTTATATTGTTGTTAATTGGTTATATTAGGTATATTTTTTTATATTAGGGTATATTTTATTTTATTTTATTTTAGGTATATTTTATTTGTGTATATTTCTTTTCCTTCTTTGTTTTGATCTGTTGCAAAATAATTTCCCTCGGGATGAATAAAGTCTCTTGAATCTTGAATCTTGAATCTTGAAATGGTCCAACTTCATACCAACTGTGCTTATGGTTTCAGGTTCTGGTTGAAAAGGAGTGGATCAGTTTTGGACACAGGTTTGCCGCGGTAAGGGATTGGTACAGAGGATTAGGGCTGCGGAAGGCGGTCGCGGACACTGGTGATGATACATCCTGTGTTCTGCCAGCGCGTAGGGCATGGAGATGACAACCACGCCAACTCTGAGCGCTCGCCTCTCTTCGTCCAGTTCATAGACTGTGTGTGGCAGATGACAAGACAGGTAGGACAAAGACCCCAAGGAGTTACTGGTACTGTTTTATTTGGCCGGTGTTGGATCAATGCTCTGCCATAGTTTGAGTTTTAATCTTGACCCAGATGATGCAAACAGAGTGTGAATTTGTTATTGTTTGGATTGAGAGACTCGTAGTGTCTCTATTATCTATACACCTTTTAGCTTCTACCTGGTCATTTAGATGCCCTGTGATGTTGTGGTCCTAGTTCCCAGCAGCCTTTGAGTTTAATGAGCTGTTCCTGCTCAGCGTGCTGGACCACCTGTACAGCTGTCTGTTTGGTACGTTCCTCAGTGACAGCGAGCAGGAGAAGGTAGCCAAGGTGGGTCTTCAGTCACATAATAATATCTTCAAATGTAACTTGCACTCAAATGATTTGGAACCGGTGATTGCATGCAATGCTTTGATTGTAAATGTTGTCATTTTCAAATTTAAAGTTAAATGAAGCAACACTGTTTAGCTCATGTATTTCCTTTAAATAATTAAACTCCATGACATTTATTTCTTGAATTGTTTTAGGAGCTACCGAGCAAAACCAAATCGCTCTGGTCTTATATTAACAGGTAAGGCATTGAGGTATTCTGTATGTGTTCTCCTATGGTGTATGGGTAAGGGTTACATTATGGGTAAGGGTTAGCTAGGTAGGGGTTAGGGTCTTGGGTTAGGGTTAGCTAGGTAAGGGTTATGGTTAGCTAGAGTGGCTAGCAGTGTTTAAATGGATGAACAGGCTCTCCTATTAGCAGTGAATAGGAATGAACCTGCAACTGAAATGGAAAGCTACTAACTAGTGTGTCTGCCGCCCTAGCCAACCAGAAGAGTTCACCAACCCCTTCTTCGTGGACCATGAGCATCACGTCCTCTACCCCCTAGCCTCTTCCAGACACCTGGAGCTCTGGACTGCCTACTACGCCCGCTGGAACCCCCGAATGAGGCCCCAGGTACCCCTGCAGGGCCACCTGGATGTGTACACTTTACAGGAGGCACATCCAGACTGAATGACTATTCCTGCTTTATTCACGCTTTACATATTAAACCCTCTGAGATCTAGCATATTGTCTGCAATATGAAGTGACGCAGCTTTAAACGCCCGAACAGATTTCGAAATCAGCTGGCTTGAGCATATGGGACTTGCTCTTCAGTTAGAAGACACAGGACACCATATTGGTGCAGTGACACTACAGGCTAGACCCAATGGGACACGGAGCCAGACAGCTGATGGGGCCCACCGCACCGTGCAGCACTAAGCACTAAGACTGAACACTAGGGGTTGTCTGAGCACTAGGGGTGGTCTGTGTACTAAGGGTGGCTCTGAGCACTAAGGGTGGGTCTGAGCACTAAGGGTTGGTCTGTGCACTAAGGGGGGTGGGTCTGAGCTGTAAGGGTGGCTCTGAACACTAAGGGTGGCTCTGAACACTAAGGGTGGCTCTGTGCACTAAGGGTGGGTCTGTGCACTAAGGGGGGTGGGTCTGAGCTGTAAGGGTGGCTCTGAACACTAAGGGTGGCTCTGCACTAAGGGTGGGTCTGTGCACTAAGGGTGGCTCTGAACACTAAGGGTGGCTCTGTGCACTAAGGGTGGGTCTGAGCACTAAGGGTGGGTCTGAGCAGTAAGGGTGGCTCTGAGCACTAAGGGGGGTGGGTCTGAACACTAAGGGTGGCTCTGAACACTAAGGGTGGCTCTGAACACTAAGGGTGGGTCTGTGCACTAAGGGTGGCGCTGAGCACTAAGGGTGGGTCTGATTACTAAGGGTGTTGGCCACCCGGCTGTTGGCTGACCTCATGAGCAAATGCTGCGTGCAAAGATAACCGTGAAGATAAACAGCCTTTAAAGTAGCAGGATTATGATTGTTGCCATACCGACCGAAGACAGATGTTGAATCTTTGACTCACGCGTTCCTTCTCTCCAGATGCCAGTGCAGCAGACCCTGAAGGAGCTCCTGAACCTGAAGTCGGAGCTTCAGAGGAAGGTGGACGAGCTGCAGAAGGAGGCCTTGTCCCACTCCCTGCCCTCGAATGCAGAGCACACGTCTCCCCTCGCCCTGCAGGGGTAACCCCGCTGTGCACCACCCACTCCTGCACCCACTAACTGCTCAGCAATGTTACCGACGTAGCTTTCACTGTGTTGACATGTTGTTGAGAGTGTATTCCTACTGTGACACCTTTGGTTTTATATTATTGTTTTATTATTGTTATTATTATGGCATAGTTAATTGAAAGGCATTTCCATTCCATTCCAATTTGAACCAAATGTTAATTCAATGTTGACAATTCAAGTCAATTTTGACTGCAATAAAGTTTTTTCCAAATGTTTAACCCACATGAAACCTAGGATACCTACGTACGTATTACATGAATACATACCTGCAAGTGTTACCTGAATGACACCTACAATACATGTCACATTTGGCACATGATTATCAACAGTCATGTCTTCTTCAGTCTGTGTCCAGCTTATGATTTTTTATTTTTTTTTTTATCACAATGTATTATGTATTATCACAATGTCCCCGTTTGTTGACTAGACTCTAGGCCAGCACATTATTGTAATCTCAAGATTTATTCTTTTTCTGGCAAATGTTGTCACCCATCTCCTACAGTATTTGAGGTTTCTGGCGCAGACAGTTATTTGACTTTGTTGATTCTGAAATGTAAAGAGAATCTTCCACAGCCGACTGGCTCAGCAGCCCCGGGGCTCTGCCGACTATTCCCAGCATGCAGTGGGGCACTTTGGTTGTTTGTGATGCTTCATAGGTTAAACTTGTCATACGTTGTGTCCTTCTTTAAAAAAAAAAAAAACGTGCTTGTACGTATCACTTTGTGTAAGAAGTCTTGTTCCTATGCTATGCTAATTTTCTGGTGGCCAAGCAATAAATAACTGATAATTGTAAAATAATTAATAATTTACTTGGACTCGCAAGCAAAAACATAAAAACAGCTTTGGTGGTTGGTGAGCTGCTGGACTCCGACACCAGGAGGGACAACAGACCAGGCCATCGAGTGGAAACGCACTGCGGCCATGACATCGCCTGATGGCACATCGATAGACAGGAATGACATGAGATTGCAGTGTGCTTAATGCATAACCTAGTTAGAAATAAATAAGGGATCTATTATCATCACTTTATTGTATGCAATAATTACTACACATTATAAAGTTGTCACTTTACAGTGCTGGAGAGGGTTAAGATTGATTTGGTTTGAACAACAAACTTTAATCCATACAACATTTCATTACTGCATTACAATGCTACATTCCATTTTTTGAGTTGAGAGCGTAGACACTTAGGTGAGGTTGGTGAATGGTCAGCTGTCTATGATACCTTTTATATTTCAACATACATTTCTATTAGGGCTCTGGGAATTTGTGTTAATCTTTGCAAATTACGACATGTTTAAAGGTCCCATGTGTATCATTTTTAGTGGTGGGGTTCCAGATTGCAACAAACTGAATCCCCCTCCCATTCCAACAACATAGGAGGTGCTACGGTGGTCTGTGCTGTCTATGGTGTCTGTACTGGTCTGTACTGTGTAAGGTGTCTGTACTGCTCTGTGTTGTGTAAGGCGATTGCTGCATCACAACAGTACTAAAACAGTACCACAAAGTTGCCCTGGGTGGTAACCGCGGGGATAAGACATGGGGGTTCTTTACACTTTGATTGAAGATTGCTTGAAATAAAAAAAAAGCTTATTTACAGCAGTTTGTCCCTTCTGGGATACTGTAGAAACACGGAGGGCAATTCTTATTTTCACGGGATTAAACATGGGATTAAATAAAACATGTTCATGAATATTATAATCAGTTTCTGCCAAGTCCATTGCACTAGATGTGACCAAATTCAACACAGGGCACCTTTAACATGGAAACAACATGTAGCAGTTTAAAAAACTAACATACAGCAAGCAGTACACCATCCTATATATCGAACCCATCAACTAACCTCAGGAACACACCACAGAATAATTGCAAGATTATTAATGTATAAATAAGGAGTGAGCTCGGTGACGTACATATCTATCTATCTATCTATCTATCTATCTATCTATCTATCTATCTATATCTATCTATCTATCTATCTATCTATCTATCTATCTATCTATCTATCTATCTATCTATCTATCTATCTATCTATCTATCTATCTATCTATCTATCTATCTATCTATCTATCTATCTAACTATAGATATATCTAGATTGGGTCTGGCAGTTTGGTCTCTTCTGAGTCGTTTGAAATTGTCAGCAATTTAAATCTTAAAGGGTCCATCAGGTTTTAATCAACGCCACTAACTCTGAGCTCCTCCGGTTTGTCCAATCTGAATTCTGAAAGGGGATGTAGCTGAGATTCAACAGCAATTTGAGTGTAAGTTGTTAGAAATGGCCCAGCCAACTGCCAGCTGCTGGTGGGTGAACTGCTCTGTCATGAAATCTGGTTCTAGCTGACTGTGCCTGACTCTGGATGAGACCGTCTGGATTTCAGACTGAGCTCATTTCTGACCAATCAGGACATCTCTTTCCTGATTGGTTCAGGGAATATATTCTCCCTGTCAATCACAGGTGCATGAATGCGACACTTCTCAAAATATGCATGTTATCATGTTATCCCCCCCCCCCCACACATACACACACACACACACACAAATAGATTGATATAGAATAGATGTCATACATTGTATTCTATTTTAAATACATTTTTTTGGTTGATGTATTCCATTTTTATTGAATTTTCATTTAAATATGAATGGCGACTAATTACAGCAAAGCGTCTGGTGGACTCCCAGCTCTGATTGATTTATTAATTTAGTTCTAATTGATTCTGGGATATTTGGCCCAAGAGCAAGAAGGTTAGGGTTAGGGTCAGGGTTAGGGTTAGGTTAGGGTAGGGTTAGGGTTTAGGTTAGGGTTAAGGTTAAAGGTCAAAGCCATCCTTCTATGTTACACTGGTCTTTAGTTGTTGTACCTTTTAATATATTCTGGTTCTCTCCACTACCTAAGTGGTTTGACCATGAGAGTGAGGTGAGGATTAGTTAGGGTTAGTTAGTGTTATGAGGTAAGGATTAGCTAGGGTTAGTTAGGGTTATGAGGTAAGGATTAGCTAGGGTTAGTTAGGGTTATGAGGTGAGGATTAGCTAGGGTTAGTTTGGGTTATAAGGTGAGGATTAGCTATGGTTAGTTCGGGTTATGAGGTGAGGATTAGCTAGGGTTAGTTTGGGTTATGAGGTGAGGATTAGCTAGGGTTAGTTAGGGTTATGAGGTATAAGGATTAGTTAGGGTTAGTTAGGGTTATGAGGTGAGGATTAGCTATGGTTAGTTAGGGTTATGAAGATTAGTTAGGGTTAGTTAGGGTTATGAGAGGAGGATTAGCTACGGTTAGTTAGTGTTATGAGGTTAGGATTAGTTAGTGCTTGTTAGAGGATTAGGTTGGGTTAGTGTTTTGAGGTGAGGATTATCCAGGGTTAGGGTTATGAGGTGAGGATTAGCTCGGGTTAGTTAGGGTTATGAGGTGTAGATTATCTTGGGTAAGTTAGGGCTATGAGGTGAGGATTAGCTAGGGTTAGTTCATGTTTTGAGGTGAGGATTAGCTGAAGTTAGGGTTATGAGGTGAGGAGGAGGTGATTTGGATGAGGCTAGCCATGGTACCATAGTGGGTGTTGTCTGTAAACCAGTTTCAGTGCGCCTGTTAAGACTTCAGTGTGCATACAGACTACAATTGTACATAGTGACATAGTTGGTACATAGTTGGTACAAAGCCAGGTAGTGAGTACCTGGCTTTGTACCAACGTGAACAGTAAGCTAACAGCCATGACTGAACATTCATTAAGTTTTTAAAGCTGCTTATTAGTATATACAGTGTAAACGTCCTTAAACCATTCATATATACATGAGCTACAATCAGCAGTTAAACCCATACTATCATATTCCTCGATATCAAACCGTGTAAGAGCACTGTAACATCTGTCTGACTGTGCATGTGTGTCTGTGTTTGTGTTTGTGCGTGTGCGTGTGCGTGTTTGTGCGTGTGTGTGTGTGTGTGTGTGTGTGTGTGTGTGAGTGTGTGTGTGTGCGTGCGTGCGTGCGTGTGTGTGTGTGTGTGTGTGTGTGTGTGCGTGTGTGCGTGCGTGTGTGCGTGCGTGCGTGCGTGTGTGTGTGTGTGTGTGTGTGAGTGTGTGTGTGTGCGTGTGTGTGTGCGTGCGTGTGTGTTATACAGGGTTCTCTTCCTTGCGTGGGGGCTCAGCATTAGGTGGCTCCAACAGTGTCTGTTGAGCTAGAAATAAAAACAAACAGTTAACAAATACAATAAAACGACAGGCAGCTGAGCGGATGATTGATTCTCACAATGGATCTTGAGTGGTTATGAATGAGTGAAAGGGGGCTGGTGTGTCCAGCTGCAGCCTCACCTTGTGGTTCCACGGCCACAGCCTCAAGGTTCTCTGACTTCATCACGTCCACATTTAAACTCTCTGTGAAAAAAACAAGATCACTCTTTTTAGAACGCACAAGATTGTCACAAATGCGCGCGTCGTCGACACATCGCACCGATTCTGTGCACTGTGTGTGTGTGTGTGCGTTCGGACGGCGTTTCCTTACGCTGCAGACCGAAGCACAACTTCTTCTTCTGGTAAGAGATGTAGCTGGTGATGGCCCCCACCAGCGCCACGGCAACCGCGCTGATGATGCCCCCGATGGTGCCCACCTCCCCCATGGTGTCTGGACCCCCCAGAGGACAACGAGGTGAGGCAGACTGTACAACCTATGGACCCACAGCCGGCAGCATGGCCTGCTGTGACCCAGAGTATGTTTCTGTACGTATCACAAAATGGTTACCGATCTGATTGTCATTTCTGTCGTCTGTCCTCCCATCGCCGTAGCCAGGTTGATTGCCTGGAGAAAACAGGATGAATTGGTGACGCAAAGGTTGATGGCTATTGTACCTCTTTTGTTTGTTATTCATATACTGTACATACCCAAAACATTACCAAAAACAAGCATCACTTAAAGCGCACATTTTTTTAAAAAGCTTTCGACATCTAACTTGACTTCATTCATATTTGACATTCGGTTTTTAGTGCTTTGAACCCTATTCAATAAGACATTACCTTTGCCTTTGTCAGGTTTGTTGTCGCCATTCCCGGCAATATCGAAGAGATCTTCATCTGAGAATCCATCTGAACAGAGGGACATTTGTACAACAACACAACAACTGTTATTATGGGGAACAAACAACTCCACAAACATTTAGTCAGAGCGCAGTCTACACATGCATGTATCACAAGCTGGTGAAGGTTATGGTCCACATCGTCAATGATGAATCCTGTCCTTAATGAAAACGTTTGGGTCTGTTCGCTGTCCAAGAGCCATGCCAACCATTGGCATTTGTTCATCTCCAAAGGCAAGGCAAGGCAAGGCAAAGATTAACAAATCTACAAATACAATATAAATACACTTTCAAATGAGAACATTCTGTCATGGTGAACGGAACACTGGTGGCCCATGATGTTAGGGTTAGGGTCCACATCATTCCTACTCAAATGACCGACTCGTGCTCCTTGAACCAGGTCTTGAACTAACTTCATGTTGGAACAATTCAAAATGTCTTGAAAAAAAGATTTCTCTTCTTCCTCTCTCTCGCTTTCTGTCTGGGCATCATTGTGAATGAGGGCCAACCTCATTGTTTTTCTCCTGTAAGTAAGTAGGAGAAATTCATATTTTTGTTGAAATATTAGCAGCTGTCTCCTCTGGTCCGCTTGTGGCTAAGAACCACTGGTATGAAAGAATGAACTGGTAGACTCACTCACTCACTCATCTTCTACCGCTTATCCGGGGTCGGGTCGCGGGGGCAACAGCTCGAGCAAGGAACCCCACACTTCCCTTTCCCGGGCCACATCCGCCAGCTCTGACTGGGGGATCCCGAGGCGTTCCCAGGCTGGTACAGAGGATGTGATTCATCATAGACCATACTGGTGAGATACGGGTGAGCTATACTGGTGAGCTAAACCACCGTGCTCCCTGAACGCAGGGCTACGTGTGGTTCTGAGAGGCTCCTCTGCTGTGGAACCGGACCCCAGTTTGGGTTACAGGAGGCAGGCACCCTGTCCACATTTAAGAGTAAACTTAAAACGTTCCTCTTTGATTAAGCTTGTAGTTAGGGCTGGTCAGACTGTAGGCTTAGACTGCTGGGAGACTTCCCATCACTGCATGTCACTAACTCAGACTTCTTCCCTGGAGTTTTGTCCTTTCTCGTCCTTGCAGGTACCTCTGGAGCTGGGGAGTCTGGGGTCTGAGGACCACCTTCTGCCTACCGTCCCAGTCTGGCAGGTTTTTGTTATTCGGCAGGTTTTCCTCATGAAAAGAGCTTCTCTTTATTCAGGTCTCTGAATAACATCATGAAGAGTTTTGGTCTAGACCTGCTTTGTATGGAAAGTGTATATAAATAATATTTAATTTAATGGAATACTGGTGAGATAATGGTAAAATACTGGTGAGACAATGGTGAGTTACCGGTGAGATAATGGGCAATGACCGGTGAGATAATGGGTACCTACTGGTGAGGTAATGGGTAATTACTGGTGAGAGAGTTGTATTGATAGTGATTGAGGATGACTAAGAGACTGGTACGGGCCTACCTCCCTGTTGCTTTTTGTTGGGTTTGACAGGTTTGTCATTGCTGGGCTGAAGGGCATCAGCCAAATCAAAGTCATTGTCTGTAAAAATGTAAACGTCAATAAAAGAAATGCATATAGAAATAATAAAAGTCCTGAGACTTGCCTGGTGCAAGTCTCAGGACTTTCAACTGCAATATGTTGTCCCCCCCACTGGATACAAGATGGCAGGGCCTTGGTGATCTCCATCATGCTGCTACTTGCTACTTGCTACTGCTATTTGAGATGTTTGCTTTTTTTTTGCTTTCCAATCACTTGGAAATTGACCAAACAATCTTGAGGCCAGACCTGGTCTCAGACTTGTTGTCAACATCTTTTCAAAATCACTGGAAACGCTGATTCCTTGGAAAGTGGCAGAATAGAATAATCTAATATGCTGATGCCCTACCTGACTTATCACTAACAACAATGTAGGATTGTTGTTTTCTTGTTAAACTGGTTTTAGACTAAAAATCTGAGGACCTTAGGGAATATGCACCTTATTCTGCACCTTATTCTGCATTTCTGCATTTCAACCCGCACCTTTATCGCTCATTTGCACTTCTGGTTAGAACGCCAACTGCATTTCGTTGTCCCTGTACTTGTACTCTGCACAATGACAATGAAGTTCAATCTAAATGAAGTTTAATCAAAGAATCTATTAGAAAGGGTGCAAACTTGTGTTCAAACTGTGAATGCTGCCACGCCTTTCCTCCTGCCATCAAGTCCCGCCCAGTGAGGTGATGCTGAGCCAGTAGTGATGCTAACAGCTGTCCCCCACCTATCACTTGAGTGATTATAAAATGATCCAGACCACTAGCATCGGAACGGAAGCTAAACGAGTACTTGGGGACATAGCAGAGCCAGAAGCATGTCCTTTGTGCAATTCTAAACAAAGGAATATAAGTAGAAATAGCTGTCCAATCTCCCGAAGACAAACCGACTGAGAGAGAGAGGTCGGAACGCCCACTGAAAACTGCTTCAGGCGAGGAGAAGTTCAAGGCTGGACATCAAGAAGACATCACACTACTGCGGCTGTACTGACCCACACCCAGCACATCCTCTCCTGACCTGGTTTGAACCCTCTCCTAACCTGGTTTTAACCCTCTCCTAACCTGGTTTGAACCCTCTCCTAACCTTTTTCACAATGTTTTCGAAATGATCAAAATCGATGCTGTCCATTATTGACATTTCTGTACACTAACAATGACAATTTGGAATGTGTCCTGCCTTGTGTGCGCGCACACACACACACACACACACACACACACACACACACACACACACACACACACACACACACACACGCACACACGATCTGCTCCAGGTGTGAGCTTGCTCACCAGGCTGGGTCTTGGCGGGCACCTTTGGCTTGGGAATGGATGGGGCTTTGGTTGTTCGGTCATCTGTCCACAAATAGAACATAGATAGATAGATAGAGATGGATAGATAAGACTTTATTAGTCCCTGAAGGGAAATTGGGTCGCTGTAGCAGCCAGGGTACATATAAATACAATACAAAAAAATGAAAATAAAGTAAACACAGAAATGCAGTCGCATATAGTAACGTATAGTTTGAAGAAACATGTTCATATAGTGTACTTGTTTTACCATGTTATGCTAGATGTTATTGCAGCTATATGTTGAAGATACCGTCAGAATGATAGAGGGACGAACTTTCTGATCTCTAACAACCGGACATCCGGGATGTCTAGTGGTATACATAGTGTGATATGCTATGTTAGTGACATAACATAGTGTGGTGTTATGTTAGTGACATAACATAGTGTGGTGTTATGTTAGTGACATAATATAGTGTGGTGTTATGTTAGTGGTATACATAGTGTGATATGTTATGTTAGAGTAAACATTGGGTGCTATGTAATGTAGTGTTATACGTGGTGTGATCTTATATTGCTGTGATAGGGTGATAGGGTTATAAGGTTATGTTACGTTATACATAGTGTGATATGTTATAGTACTGTGATAGCCAGGGCTATAAGGTTCTGTTACCATTATACAATGTTTGTTTTACCACAACATATTGATTTGATTGAAAGTGAGGGTTTCCTATACTTACGACCAGTCGGGGAGCTAAGGCTAGGCAATGCATCTTCCAAGTTGAATTCCCCCTGAGCGAGCACTGCCACATAAAGCAGACAGCAATACAATAATTACAAACATACATCAAGTAGAAGGCAGGATGAGGACAACAAATATCAAACCTCAAGTACAAATGGATGTCTATTAGTGATCAACAGTACATGAAAAGCCTTGTGAAACATGAGACCAACGTGGCGGCCTTTTTGGTTTTGACCATCACCATTGTCTCTGTGTCATCTTAAAGCTGCAATTAGTATGACACAGATTGGCGTAAATTTGTAGCTAACTGGGGGGAGTTCAGAGATAAAGTGTACAAACATATTTATGTACAATGTAACAGTGTTGAGAGACGCTGGGAGACAACTGTCTGGAGGACAGGGGTGTGGGACAATAAGTACACTAAACACAAAAGGCAGGGAAGTGATGCCCCAATTGGTGGGAAATGAGCTGAGGTGCTCTAAAATCTATGTGGTCTCATACAGGGGCAGGCAGAGTTAACTAGAACCGATATTCTCACAGAGCATTTCACTCATTAACACTTGGCAGATGTCTAGGCCATTTCTATCAAATGAATAATAGCTCTTAAATCTAACCTAAAACACCTTTCACATACCAAATGGTATGTTAAACTTCCCTTTAATAATAATAATAATAATAATAATAATAATAATAATAATAATAATAATAATAATAATAATAACAATAACATCAGCATCAACATCAACAACAACAATAACAATAATACATTTCCATTTAGTAGACGCTTTTTTCCAAAGCGATGAAGGCGAAACATTTCATTGCTGCTAATACAGTAAGAAGTCACCACAACAAGTTTCAAGCATTTCAATTGCTAGGTTAACCATTGCTAGTATACAACATCTCTGACTAAATGCCAAGCTACAAAGAGCAATTATAAAGAGCCAAGCCGTACAACATACATACAAGAGCATGAGTATTGTTTTTCGTTTGTTTTTGGGACGGGGGGCGGTAGAGGATGGATGTTATGCAGGGTTCAGGTGAACTCTGAACATATATAGTTTATAGTTTTGGATCCAAGGTTTTACAAGGTGTATTGAGTCGTCATGGCAGGGAAGGCAGGGAGAGTCTGTCTTTCTTTCTTTTTTTAATAACCGGCTGAAGTGTATTTGTTCCCCAAGATGCCTTCCAGCCTCCCAGAACACCCTCTGCCACAACACAAAGAGACACTCACACAGAAAGCTCATTATCACAAGAATGTGGCGTCCAGAAGACTGCTGAGAGACAAGGGGGCTTTGTTTTTGGGACGTTTGACTCATTATCTCTTCACGTCTACTCTCCTGTACTTTCGGATCTACGTCCACGTATTCGGTCTGGACTTCACGTAGAGCATCTTCACGTGTAATGTCTCCCTGTTCAGAGGTGAACATCTGCATCTGCATCCTTTCATTCACAATGAAATGAAAGTGAAATTTACGTGCGAACATGCGTTCCCTCAATACTGGCCAAGCTAAAATAGGACAACAAATGCTGTTGAGAACGGAATGACTAAAAAATGACATCGGGCTACCCTTTATCGTCATATTGAACCTGCGTCGCTGTGATTAAATGCAGAAGTCAGGCGAATGATTCCAATCAATGAATCCTGTCGGTCAGATAACCTGATCCTAATGTGTGACAGATGTGCATTGTGCTGACTGTGATGGTTGTGGACACCATGAGGCCTCTGGAGCAGGTTGGGTTGGGTTCTATTTATATACAGTCTATGGTTGGGTTAGGTTACGCTAGCGTTAGGGCTGGGTTAAGGTTGGGGTTAGGTTGGGTTGGGTTAGTTAGGGTTGGGTTAACCCCTATGGCTATAGCTTTAACAAAAAAAATAACATGGTAGAAACAAAGAGTTTGCAAATCGACACATACCTTTCACTGCCAATGCAGACTGCAGGAGAATCAGGGTCCATGCCGTATATTTCACCATGGTTACAAAGCCCCGAAAGCGATGCAAATATATGCGAATTTCACGCGAACGTGTTTAATAATGTGAGACTTTCTCGTAAACGGCGATCAGGCTTTGCGGTTCCAATCCGGTTGACGAGGGTCCGCAGTGGGCTCAGCAGCAGCCTGCTAACCGGTGCATCTCACGGCGAGCGGAGCACAAAGCGAGCTGTGTGGGGCGGGTCCTTCTGGTCAGGGAATCACATACACCGTGGAGGATGAGACCCTCTGCACACTGAATGTATTGACATCTAAATATCAATACATCAGCCACATACGTGCTGATGGTGCGTGTACTGACCGTTGAAACACGCACCCTTACCATGTCTATGTAACGACATGATTATTACACACGCACGTAAACTGCCTCCTACATATAGAGCCTATAGCATCCTCCATATGGAGCCTATAGAGCCTCCTCCATATAAAGCCTATAGAGCCTCCTCCATATAGAGCTTCTGTATGAGCCTCCTCCATATAAATCCTCTGTATAGAGCCTCCTCTATATAGAGCCTCTGTATAGAGCCTCCTCCATATAGAGCTTCTGTATAGAGCCTCTGTATAGAGTTTCTGTATAGAGCCTCTGTATAGAGCTTCTGTATATAGCCTTCTCCATATAGAGCCTCTGTATAGAGCCTCCTCCATATAGAGCTTCTGTATAGAGCCTCTGTATAGAGCTTCTGTATAGAGCCTATAGAGCTTCTGTATAGAGCCTCCTCCATAGAGCCTCTGTATATTTTGTTTTATTTTTATTCTACCACGTATTTGGTTTGATTTGTTTTGATTTACATTTTACAATTTACATTTAAGGCATTTAGCAGATGCTTTTATCCAAAGCGACTTACAAGAAGTACAGCTGTTAATACAGTAAGAAGTCACCAGAACAATTTTCAAGCATTTCAATTGCTAGCTTAACCATTTGTAGTATACATCTCAAGAGCATGAGGGGAGGTAGAGGATGTATGTTATGCAGGGTTCAGGTGAACTCTGAATAAGTGAGTCTTGAGTCTCTTCCGGAAGATGGGGAGTGACTCTGCAGTCCTGACACTGGCAGGGAGCTCGTTACACCACTGCGGTGCCAAAATAGAGAAGAGTTGTGACTCTGCCGTCCAACCTTTTCCTCCTTTTAGTGATGGAGGTATCAGTCAACCAGCTGAGGTAGTTGAGCAGAGTGCTCGAGCAGGGGCCTGGGGTTTCACTAACACTTGGAGGTAGGTAGGGGCAGTTCCATTAACAGCTTTGTAGGACAGTACGATCATCTTGAATTTGATGCAAACCACTACAGGAAGCTAGTGGAGGTCATGAAAGAGGGGTGTCACATGGGAATTTTTGAGAATATATTTGACTTGTCTTATTAGGTATTTTTCATTTGTATGTTTATTTTCAATTTGTATTTTTATTTTTACTTTGCAAGGCTGAGTTCACTTGAGCTACAAGAATTTCACTGGTAATGATGTACGTTGTTATCTAGTATGTCACAATAAACTTGAAACTTGAAAACTTGTATAGAGCCTCATCCATATAGAGCCTCTGTATAGAGCCTTCATATAAAGCTTCCATATAGAGCCTCCTCAAGAGCCTCCTCCATAAAGATCCTCCACATAGAGCCACATCGAGCCTCCATAAAAGGCCTCCATATAAACCCTCCTTATAGAGCCCTGTGAAGAGCCTCCTCCATATAGAGCCAGAAAGTGCCTCCATAAAGAGCCTCCATATAGACCCATATAGAGCTTCCATAAAGAGCCTCCATGGAGTGGAGAGTCAAGAGTCCCCCCCATATAGATCCTCCTCTATAAAGAGACTAATAGACAGCTTATGAACATGGCCCAGGCTACAGTAGTTAGCCACCTGCTAGCTGGCTAGCTGGCTTGGACTAGATGTTCATATACTTCATAGCTTTTGTCATCATGCTGATGACTAAAACCATAATCATCAACTATAACCATCCAAGGTGATGGAGGCCATGTTAGAGAACACGTTCATTATTCCAGAGGTTGTATGTATGTATGTATGTATGTATGTATGTATGTATGTATGTATGTATGTATGTATGTATGTACAGTATGTATGTATGTATGTATGTATGTATGTATGTATGTATGTACTGTATGTATGTATGTATGTATGTATGTATGTATGTATGTATGTATGTATGTATGTATGTATGTATGTATGTATGTATGTTGTATGTATGTATGTATGTATGTATGTATGTATGTATGTATGTATGTATGTATGTATGTATGTATGTAGACCTATCACAGCTCCATACACGTCAGCCACAAGGAAAGCCAATCATATTCTCCATGTTGTCAGTACAAAGTCCATCTGGCCAACAAAACACACACAGATTCTTCAATTCCCACTGCTATCAACATCTCCAAGTAAAAATATATCCCCCTGTATTTATATAACTTATTGCATGATGCAATTTTATGATGTTTATTTTATGTTTATAAATTATATGGTGTGAGCCACATGTCTAAAGATAATTTTCTGTTTACTTTTGATAAACAATAAAGGAATCTGAAGCTGAATGGGATGTTTGTAATTTTTTCTACAGGGTTGAACAGTGGCTGTAATGTCCAGCATTAGGGTTAGTTAGGGTTAGGGTTGTTTTATTGTTGGTTTGATTTTATATGTTCATGATTTTTTATGAGCGATATCAGAACTTGAACAACTTGGAGTTGTTCTGATAGTATTTGAAAAGAAATAAAGGTTTCAGAAAGAAAGAAAAGAAAGAAAGAAAGAAAGAAAGGTTCAGTGAATATTATAACAGTAGGATATCTCAGTATCTCCTTCAGCCTGAACTGTTTTCATGTTGTGCAGGCGGACACCCCAAGCTAACAGCCTCACCCCACGCTTATAGCCTCACCCCACACTTACAGCCTCACCCCACGCTTATAGCCTCACCCCACACTTACAGCCTCACCCCACGCTTACAACCTCACTCCACGCTTACAGCCTCACTCCACGCTTACAGCCTCACCCCAAGCTAACAGCCTCACCCCACACTTACAGCCTCACCCCACACTTACAGCCTCACCCCACGCTTACCTCACCCCACACTTACAGCCTCACCCCACGCTTATAGCCTCACCCCACGCTTACAGCCTCACCCCACGCTTACAGCCTCAGCCCAGGCTTACCTCACCCCACGCTTATAGCCTCACCCCACGCTTACAACCTCACCCCACGCTTACAGCCTCACCCCACGCTTACAGCCTCAGCCCACGCTTACAGCTTCACCCCACACTATAAGCCTCACCATGCTTACAGCCTCACCCCACGCTTACAACCTCACCCCACGCTTACAGCCTCGACCCACGCTTACAGCCTCACCCCACGCTTACAGCCTCACCATGCTTACAGCCTCACCCCACACTTACAGCCTCACCCCACGCTTACCTCACCCCACACTTACAGCCTCACCCCACGCTTACAGCCTCACCCCACGCTTACAGCCTCACCCCACGCTTACAGCCTCACCCACGCTTATAGCCTCACCCCACGCTTACAGCCTCACCCCACGCTTACAGCCTCACCCCACGCTTACAACCTCACCATGCTTACAGCCTCACCCACTCTTACAGCCTCACCCCACGCTTACAGCTTCACCATGCTTACAGCCTCACCCCACGCTTACAGCCTCACCCCACGCTTACAGCCTCACTTCACACTTACAGCCTCACCCCACGCTTACAGCCTCACTCCACGCTTACAACCTCACCCACGCTTACAGCCTCACTACACGCTTACAACCTCACCCCACGCTTACAGCCTCACCATGCTTACAGCCTCACCCCACGCTTACAGCCTCACCATGCTTACAGCCTCACCCCACGCTTACAGCCTCACCCACGCTTACAGCCTCACCCCATGCTTACAGCCTCACCCCACGCTTACAGCCTCACCCCACGCTTACAACCTCACCATGCTTACAGCCTCACTTCACGCTTACAGCCTCACCCACGCTTACAACCTCACCACGCTTACAACCTCACCACGCTTACAGCCTCACCCCACGCTTACAACCTCACCCCACGCTTACAACCTCACCCCACGCTTACAGCCTCAGCCCAGGCTTACCTCACCCCACGCTTATAGCCTCACCCCACGCTTACAGCCTCACCCCACGCTTATAGCCTCACCCCACGCTTACAACCTCACCCACGCTTACAGCCTCACCCCACGCTTACAGCCTCACCCCACGCTTACAACCTCACCATGCTTACAGCCTCACCCCACGCTTACAGCCTCACCCACGCTTATAGCCTCACCCCACGCTTACAGCCTCACCCCACGCTTACAGCCTCAGCCCACACTATAAGCCTCACCCCAACCTGATCAAATGTGATCTTAGAAAAGACAATTCTGTGGAAAAAATTCTGAATCACTTCAGAGACAGACAAATCACGATAGCCGTGTTATACTCGCTCTCATTCAGCTGAATGAAATCAGCCACATTACTGTATTATAAGAAGAACTTTAAAGTGTTTCCCTCTAACAAGATAAATTCCATTACAGAGCTGTCCTCTTTCAACAAAGACGACTTTGCTCTGTAATAGGCGTTCTGTAAACATACTGATATTCATTACAAATATTCCAATTCAACAATTATTCAAATACATTCAAGTAATTTAACAGTTTTAGTACATGGAAATACATTTCCCATAAAGCCCTACGCGCTAAACTTTGACAACTAGCCTATCGGCGCCATCGAAATGCATCACGTGATTTGGCTGGAGTTCCTCCGAAGGCGACAGGAAACAACACAGCGCCAGAGAAACGCACTTATCTCGGTAAGTCAAAACATTCAGTGTACAGATGAACAACATGTTTATGGTTGTATGTCCAGCACGTTTATGTGTGGATGTCCAACACGTTTATGTGTGGATGTCCACCCGAGACAGGGCACAGGAACAGGGCTAGCTGCGAAGAATTGACGCCGAAAGGGACTTTTGAAAGCTCTCAATTCGAGCAGGCCTTGGCTACTTCCTGGTCCTAACTCATGGAGTGCTGGGCCGACCCGGCCTGGACCAGAGACAACTTTACAGAGGTGGTCCCTGGTCTGACCCGGCCTGGACCAGGGACAACTTTACAGAGTTAGTCCCCGGTCTAACCCGAACTGGACCGGGGACAACTTTACAGAGTTAGTCCCCGGTCTAACCCGAACTGGACCGGGGACAACTTTACAGAGTTGGTCCCGGATCCGAACCGACCTGGACCAGGGACAACTTCACAGAGTAGGTCCTCGGTCCAACCCGACCTGGACCAGGGACAACTTTACAGAGTTAGTCCCCGGTCCGACCCGACCTGCACCAGGGGCAACTTTACAGAGTTGAATTTAGCCTTGAGGGCTCTCTGTTTCGACGTCCACATAGTGACCATATATAACCATACTAGACCACTATAACTGACCTTAAGCAGCAGGGGGTGCACACATGCCTACTCTACTTTGTAGAGGGACCAGAATGGTTTGTCCCACGGGTTAGGGTTAAGATATGGGTTATGGTGAATATAAAGCCTATGATTGGGTTAGGTTAGGGTTATTGTGTTCACTATATTAGGGTTAAGATTAGGGTTAGGGTTATGATAAGGCTTGGGTTAAGATAAGGGTCTGTTATGTTCAGTCAGTCGGCTCAGGCTTGGTAATACTTCATAGTGAGGGAGATTGTTAGTTAAGTGTTCATATTATACACAGCCTCCCTGTCAGTCGGTCTGTAACACCCACTGACCATTAGAATGACTATCCAAATGCTCCTTGTCGTCCACTGCTATTACAACATGTTGTCAGAGCTATTTAAAGAGTAAGCGCCAGATAACAGGCAGATTTACTATTTACAAACTAGAGCATCATCTAGTCGTCAACATGATTTGCCTTTTTATTTAACTAGGAATCTAACTATGGAAATTGCTGATATTTATAGAACCCTAGTGTCGTAGAATGAAGTGAAACTGTTAACTTGCTGTTCTCATGGTATTACCTATCTACAATATCTAATATCTCTGTTAGTAAATTGTATAAGCCTATCATTCTAAGTGGGGCACATTTACCATGCCCTGTGCATGTTTCCATTTGAAATACAATATGTATTATACCATGGGAACTTTCAGGTACTAGCCTGTCAGGACGTGGTGGCAACACCTAGCCGTGCTCAAATCCAAATTGTCTCATTGCTACTTTGATATCCCTCCACCATCAACTCCTCCCATAACACGCCACTCCTAGCTGAAGAATGTACGTGACATTTGCAGACCGTCTTGTCTGTGGGAAAAAAAAATATTCAGCCAATGTCTTCGTAGCATCAACTTCAAGCAGCACTTTTTGATGTATGTGTGGTATTTATTCAGATTGGTAAATCTCTTAATCTCTGACTGGCAGTACAACAGGGAATTGAAAGTGTATCCATGCTACGGTTTCGCCTAGTGGCTGGAGTAGGGACTACTGCTGGGCTCCATAGGAGTCAACGGACATGACTGTTTTCTGGTCAGACCTCAAGTTTTTCAGGGAAACTGAGAGACGAAAAGTTATTTATTTTGACAGCAAATTGCTGTACAATTTTTGTAGTAGTAATGTCTCTGGGGTACGTCAATGGTGATTGGTTGATGCAGACCGCTTCCTGAAGTAGGAGGCTCCTGACACTGTAAACCAACCCCACTGTGTGTATGGTAAGGCTCAGCCAACCCATATGTTTATGGGTGTAAGTCAACACCTGGACTTAAGGATCCACCAAGTTGAAGTGGAAATGTTGTCGAATATCCAAAATCTTTTCAAATGGACCTTGTCTCATCTTATTGTTATTTAGCTGATGGATTTATCGTGCCTGGCAACCCATCATCTTACTTCCTAAACTGGTTGCCATGACGGCATGTAAAACTGGAAAATTATGTTTTTTTTTGTTTTTTTTGGTTTGGTTGTTGTTTGAGTGTGAGTGAAGCCTGTGGAGGAGTGTGCTGTGAGGATGGATAAACAGACAGACAGACAGACAAATAGATAGATAGATAATTCTGCAGTGGCATAGATTATAATTTACAAGAAACAGTAACTGTAGTGCAGAGATATATAGATCTGTACTCTTACATCCTGTATAGACAACATGATAGTTATTTACAGCACATGTGGGTTATGTGTTAACAACTGAATATGAATAGAAGAGAATGAATATGAATCGTGTACAAGTATCCGAGCAGCAGCCATGCCTGACGATGATGATGATAGTGTAGCCTGACTGCTGAGGCAGTGAAGGACCTGCGGTGGCATTCCTTAGCACAGCGTGGATGGAGTAGCCTGCCGCTGAAGGAGCTGCCCAGGGCTTTCACTGTTTCACTGTCCTCCTGGTGACGAGGACAGAACTGGCCCTCCTCACCAGTTTGTCCAGCCTATGTCCTCCCCCAGATAGACTGGGGCGGACCCCGGCGGTTAGATAGACACACCTCTTTATCGGTAAAGGGTGTAAACACAACAGGAAAGCAAACATAAGACTAAAATCAAAACAAAAAGACTGTGAACCATAAGCCAGTCTGCCTGGGGAAGACAGAGGGCATGACGGACACTGTCCCCTTAGCCTGCAGACCACACCTTCCAGGTCGCCACGAGCTGCACCATGCAGACAGTCCTCACAATGTGTGCATGTGATGAGCCATGTTAAGCCTTTAGGAACGGGAGAGGGAGTGACAGTATAGGGCCACAGGTCACCCTGTGGTCACTCTCAGGAGTCTGCGATGTGGTCAGGGCATGAGTCCCACCACGCCCCTTTTGCGTGGTGCTTGGTGTGCGGTAATTCTGTCCGTTATTGTTGAACATTTTCACATCTTCTGGCCCATGCCTTTTAAAGGGAACAAGATCAAGTTCCCAGCCTTGCACATCTTGTATTGCATTCCTTTCATTGGTCGATGGCACTGGTTTCTCATTGGTTTATGACACTAAGGGGGATTTTAGATGCGCTCGATTGGTAGACAGAAATGCAAACGCACCATATGGTCATACAGGACCAGGGCTGCGTAGGGGGACCCATGGAGAGCACCGTTCTTGCTGCCCTAACTTTGTTTTATGGTCCCCTCATTTCACATCCCTTTTTCTGTCATGGGTTTCAATCTCTAGTTTTGACATGATCTGGTGTCTACAGTATCTGGCGGCTTCTTCTTGTTGTTGTTCTTCTTCTTCTTCTTCTTCTTGTTCTTGTTCTTGTTCTTCTTGTTCTTGTTCTTCTTCTTGTTCTTCTTCTTGTTCTTCTTCTTGTTCTTCTTCTTGTTCTTCTTCTTCTTGTTCTTCTTCTCCTTCTCCCTCTCCTTCTCCTCCTCCTTCAGTCATACTGTACAATACGTATTGGATGTGGCCCGAGAATGGTTGTGGCGTGACCTTTTTGTTCCACTGAGGATACACCATGTCGATTCGTATTGAGATGCTCCCTGCTGTAGTTTGAAGTGACAGACTAGGCTGCTAATCAGAGCTCCCTCGTCACAGCAAGCGACATCTTAGCCAATTTATTAGTCAGATCAAATGTCACAATCTAAAATGTACTTGAACTGTATGTCCAAGTGTTCCATGTCAAGGTTGTAGTACGTTTTTAGTTTGGCTCCCCAGGAGAATCTGAGAGAGTCTAGGACACTGCCTCAGGAACCTTTTTTATTGGTGTTTAAAACCATAATTCGTAACACTTTTGTGAGACATGATTTATGCCGCTGGTTGTGATGAAACTGGCCTAATTTTGAGAGAAAATGCAGCTGATTCAATTTGTCCTCTATATTGGTTGGTTATTTAGTGTGCCATCAGAACAGGAGTAATTGTTGTCTTTATCATGCAAAAACGTGTGTGTGTGTGTGTGTGTGTGTGTGTGTGTGTGTGTGTGTGTGTGTGTGTGTGTGTGTGTGTGTGTGTGTGTGTGTGTGTGTGTGTGTGTGTGTGTGTGAACATGAGTGTGGTTCCTGAAAGATCAATAAACAAAAAAATGGTCATGGGTGAATGAATGTGCATTATATTACATTCTTCAGCAGTATTTCTCTAGCTGGCAGTGCAGGCTCATTAATATCGTAAACAAACCATAAATAAACCACCAAGGCTGTATACACCTGGCCCAGCTCACCTGAGTACACCTCACCCAGCTCACCTGGAGCTAACTAGAGTTAGCACCCTACCTGGTCCAGCTCACCTGAGTACGCCTGGCCCAATTTACCTGGAGCTAACTAGAGTTAGCACCCTACCTGGCCCAGCTCACCTGAGTACGCCTGGCCCAATTTACCTGGAGCTAACTAGAGTTAGCACCCTACCTGGCCCATCTCACCTGAGTACACCTGGCCCAATTTACCTGGAGCTAACTAGAGTTAGCACCCTACCTGGCCCAGCTCACCTGAGTACGCCTGGCCCAATTTACCTGGAGCTAACTAGAGTTAGCACCCTACCTGGCCCATCTCACCTGAGTACACCTGGCCCAATTTACCTGGAGCTAACTAGAGTTAGCACCCTACCTGGTCCAGCTCACCTGGCCCATTGGGAGAACAAGGTTACAAAAGCAATAAACCACTCATTAAATACATTACATTACTACAGGTATAATATATGTACTATATGTAAGGAATAAATCATTAAACCCCACAGTTACCAACACTGATTAGATATTAGTTACTCTCATCCATAGCATTATTTTTACATTGATTTCATTTTCTGAATATCAGACTGTTGTTCATGTTGGATGATCATTGATAAGGCACTGTTTGAAGGCGGAGGCATCCCGGTATTGAGACATAATGCAAACCCTTGGCAGATGATGAACCAATCAGGATATTAAGTATATAACTATTTGTGTACAAGAAAGTACTGTGTATAAACAACCTTTGACAGCGACAACATGTACTGTGATAAAGCAATGTAAAAAAAACTTATCCAGTGAAAAAGGACCTCGGTAATTCTTATTTTGTTTCAATTAAATGTGATGATGTTGACAAAAAGAGGACACAAATGAATTCTTCTGCAAAGTGAATGTGTTCCGTATTTCATCCTCTGACACAGCTTCTTCCAAGGAAGCGTTGATATTTAAAAGTGTTTGTCAGCTTATCGTTTCGTCGATCCAAAGCACTGAAACCTCCACAACAGGGGCTTAAAGGGGAGGTGACTGATCATGCAATGACATCGTCTTTTTGTTTTTGTATTTGGCAGTCTTAAAAGATGGATCTTTTGGCAGATGTCGCCTTATTGCCTGGTGAAGAGAGAGTTATAGGTAAGTTTGCATGTCCTATGTAAGGACATGCACGTTAGGGATAGATCTTCTGTTGTGTGTAACTCATGTTAGCTGAACCTTTTACACTGCTCTTAACTCATGGCACTCTTTATCTGATCTCCCTCTTTGTTTTGCGTGCAACAATGAAGTGATGCCACACAAAGATGTAATATAAGTTTGAAGTGTAAAGACACGCCCGGAGTAAAAGCTTGAGTCACATGGTTATCATCCTTGAGTCCGGCAGTATTGGTCTCAGGAATTAATTGTTGATTTTTAGCTAAAATATTTCTCAAGACACTGATTTCCTCTGCAGACAAGGACATCATTTACATCTGTACATTCAGCGGGGCTGTGAAAGGAAAAGTTTTCATCACCAACTACCGACTCTATTTCAAGAGCACAGATGCAGTAAGTGACAAAATCAGACGCTCACAGCTAGACTAAGACAAACTTGACAACATTCCCAACTCTGTGCAGGTGTTTCCACCCCGGGCCATCCTTAAAAATGTTTGGGTTTGCCGTAACCCAACCGATTCTGTCAATTTAGGACCGACCCAAATATTCCCCTTCCCCCCCCCCTTTTAGTCCGACCAACTTGCCGGTTGTAAACTTACATTAAGACCGACCGTTTTTTAAAACTCTTCAAACAACTAATGCAACTACAATAAAACCCTTTTAATTATATTTTAGTTAGTATCGCATATATAAAATGCCTACATACACACGTAGGCACGTATTTCATCAATGGTTGCACTTGTCTGTTATGATGGCTGCGGCTGCAGTAAAGAAAATGTTCGGGGTCACCATTCAAAGTTATACAGGTTCAGGCACTTTAGCAATAGGTCCTACATAAAAAAATGCATTGAAATATCTCGACACCGCTATAACGTGACGTGTCGACTGATGTCAAGGAGACCACTTAACTTTTACGGGTTGGAGACGTAGTCAGGGACGTCACGATGTGCAAATTTGTTTAAATTCATACCGACGTATTCACCGTGACCAAAATTGTACTTTTTTTTTTTTTACTTTAAATTTTGGAGAAACCTTTTGGATTGTTACTGCAAACAGCAATATTTTTAAGGATGGCCCCGTTGGTGGAAACACCTGTCGGGAACACGAGACACTAACTGGTACAAGGACCATGAGCACCCTCTAGTGGAGTGAACCTACATGACCACCAACGCTCGTCACAGGAGGTGGTGCTGACCCTGGACGTCCCGCTGGGGGTCATCAGTCGGGTGGAGAAGATGGGAGGTGCCTCCAGCAGAGGAGAGAACTCGTACGGTCTGGACATCACCTGCAAGGTCTGTGGCGTCTCTGTGATGTCTGTGACCTCTGTGACGCACTAAAGGGTCTGATGTGGAGGAACTTCTATCCTCAAGTCATGCAGGGTTCCTGAAAGCTGCTATGACATTCAAGAGTTGTGAAGAGAGAGAGCAGAACCAAGCAAATGTCCCCTTCCTCTCTTTGCCTCCCGCCCCCTCTGTTTCTCCACCATTGAGAAGTCTCTCATTCACGCACCTGTGATTCCCCTGACCAATCAGGGCAGACATCATGACATTTCACTGACTAACAGCTGGCGGACGTCTGGGCCATTTATAACAAATTATATTTGAGTAGTAGCTCTCAAATCTTCTCTACAGCACCTAAATATTTAATAATACACAGAGTATTGAAGGGAGCCCTCCTCTTGACTTGTGCTTTTAATGCAGGTGCTTCAATGGCTGCGTCTAATGCTCTCCAAGGGTTATGAGACTGTAGAATCACTGAGCCATCAAATTGGAGTTGACTAATCATCTTTATTGCATTGTCCCGTCGTCTCGATGAATCAGGACATGAGGAACCTCAAGTTTGCCTTGAAACAAGAAGGCCATAGTCGACGAGACATCTTCGAGATCCTGTCCAGATATGCCTTCCCCCTGTCACATGGACAGGTAGGCTACATCTCACCCCATCTGCCTTTTATATAACCTGATCTATTCTCTGTTGTTGATGGTTAATATGCAAAGGATGTAAGCCCACCTACCACAATTTGTATATTGGTTATTGTTCTTTTATTGGTTATATTTGGACTGAAAACACCCTTTCTCTCTGGAAACCTCAAACCCAGCAACTGTTTTCCTACCTGAGTCAGGAGAAGTACGAAGAGAATGGCTGGAGTATTTATAAACCTTTAGAAGAATTCAGACGCCAAGTGAGTGGAAACCTGCCGTCTCCCGGATTCATCTACAACTCTAAACCCTGACGTCACACACACTGACCTCTGACCCCTATGTCCCCGCGCTGCCGCCGGGTCCCCCGAGCGGAGGTTGTCCTCTGACCGACCGTCGTCTTCTGGTTTCCCCCCCCCCCCCCCCCCCCCCAGGGCTTGCCCAACGACAGGTGGAGGATCACCTTCATCAACAAGAACTACGAGCTGTGCGACACGTACCCCACCGTGCTGGCCGTGCCCTACCGCGCCACCGAGGAGGACCTCCGGCGGGTGGCGGCCTTCAGGTCCAGAGGCCGCATACCTGTGAGTGTCTTGGGGGGGCGGGGGGCGGGGGACTCCAGCGGTCCAGCGGTTACCATCTGGTGGTGGTGGTCGTGGTGTCTGAGAGGATCCAACTGATCCCACCGTGGCTGCGTGTCATTTTAATCGTGTCATTTTTAATCTTTCATTTGCACTCTTATGTCCTTTCAATGATTTTAAAGCAAATCATTATTTTATGCTGCAATCTTTTATCTAGTTTGATTATTAGTTTGATTATAGTTTGTTTTTATTATTAGTGTGTGGGGGGGGGGGGGGGGGCAATTGTATGTATTGGGTCTTATTTTTATTTCTCAAATTGCATTGTTTTTATGTTCCCAAGTCTTACTGTTAAATGTTTGTTTTATGTAAAGCACATTGAGTTGCCATTGTGTATGAAATGCGCTATACAAATAAAACCGCCTTGCCTTGCTCTGCCAGGTGTTGTCGTGGATCCAGAGGGACAACCAGGCGGCCATCTCGCGCTGCAGCCAGCCCCTGGTGGGCATGTCGGGCAAGAGGAACAAGGACGACGAGCGCTACCTGGAGCTCCTGCGCGAGGCCAACGGCACCACCAAGCTCACCATCTTTGATGCGCGTCCCAGTGTCAACGCCGTGGCCAACAAGGTCGGGACCCGCGCTCGGCCTTTGCTTTGTCTTCCTGAAGAGCTGTCGAAGCTGTGGCTACCTTGACATTTACACTGAACAATTGGAGCATGTTTCAAGCGATGCAGAATATACGAAAAATATATCACATTAGCTGCAAGGATTATGTACAGAAGTCCCCGAGTGTTTTTAAACCTACACATGTCTTTCAATACTCTCCCTACACTAAAGGGTGGTTCTATCTCCATGTCTCTGGTCCCCAGGCTACAGGGGGAGGCTATGAGGGTGATGAATATCAGAATGCAGAACTCATCTTCCTGGACATCCACAACATCCACGTGATGCGGGAGTCCCTGAAGAAGCTCAAAGATATCGTCTACCCCAACGTTGAGGAGTCTCATTGGCTGTCGAGCCTGGAGTCCACCCACTGGCTGGAGCACATTAAGGTGAAAACCAGACCTGGTGCTTTGTTATGGTTGGGGTGAGGGTCATGGTTAGGTTGGGGGTCATGGTTAGGGTTAGGTTCATGGTTAGGGTAAAGGGGGCATTTAGCAGACGCTTTTGTCCAAAGCGACTTACAATCAGTACATTTGTGGGGTTCGACATGCGGACAGTCGGAGGAGGGGGATCAAGGGGATCGAACCGCCGACCCTAGTTATTGGACGACCTGCTCTGTCCACCCGCTCTACCCACTGAGCTGCTGCCGCCCGGGGTGAGGGTCATGGTTAGGATTAGGGTCAAACTACTATATATCACTATACATGTATATCAAAGCTCAGACTCCATTATTCAAACAACACTCAGTACGTTTACATGCAGCAAGAAATTCGAATTTCTAATCGTATAAGACATCGTTCGGACTTTTTAAGTGCATGTAAACACCTTAATCCGACCTACTTCGGACCTACTTCGGACATCTCAAAATCGGATAACAACACCTGGATAATTCGTTCATAGTCTGACTTTTAACGGCATGTATACTCAGCAATCGGATCTGAATCGGATTTTGCATTCTGCACATGCGCAGTGCCATTCTGCACATGCGCAGCGCCACATAGTATCCAGAGTCAGCCCATGCTCCGGCTGTTAATCCGACTCTCTGAACGGCATGTATACTCGGACAAGTGAACCGATCTTACGCATGTCATTATCTGATCCGATCACAAATTCGAATTTCTTGCTGCATGTAAACGTAATGAATGTTGCCTATTCTCTTTTGGGATGTTATTTTTAACATACCTGAGCTAGAGGCCTACTGATGAGGTTAGAATTTGATCCATGCATGTATTTGAAGTAACACCTGCATTAGCTCAATAAGACATGCCTCAGTAATTGCTAACTTTGGCTCTGGCAGAGCACTGCAATAAAGTAGAGCCCACGTCACATGGTTTCAAGGCTCTGGCAGAGCACTGCAGTAAAGTAGAGCCCACGTCACATGGTTTCAAGGCTCTGGCAGAGCACTGCAGTAAAGTAGAGCCCACGTCACATGGTTTCAAGGCTCTGGCAGAGCACTGCAGTAAAGTAGAGCCCACGTCACGTGGTTTCAAGGCTCTGGCAGAGCACTGCAGTAAAGTAGAGCCCACGTCACGTGGTTTCAAGGCTCTGGCAGAGCACTGCAGTAAAGTAGAGCCCACGTCACATGGTTTCAAGGCTCTGGCAGAGCACTGCAGTAAAGTAGAGCCCACGTCACATGGTTTCAAGGCTCTGGCAGGGCACTGCAGTAAAGTAGAGCCCACGTCACATGGTTTCAAGGCTCTGGCAGAGCACTGCAATAAAGTAGAGCCCACGTCACATGGTTTCAAGGCTCTGGCAGAGCACTGCAGTAAAGTAGAGCCCACGTCACATGGTTTCAAGGCTCTGGCAGAGCACTGCAGTAAAGTAGAGCCCACGTCACATGGTTTCAAGGCTCTGGCAGAGCACTGCAGTAAAGTAGAGCCCACGTCACATGGTTTCAAGGCTCTGGCAGAGCACTGCAGTAAAGTAGAGCCCACGTCGCATGGTTTCAAGGCTCTGGCAGAGCACTGCAGTAAAGTAGAGCCCACGTCACATGGTTTCAAGGCTCTGGCAGAGCACTGCAGTAAAGTAGAGCCCACGTCACATGGTTTCAAGGCTCTGGCAGAGCACTGCAGTAAAGTAGAGCCCACGTCACATGGTGGAAGGTTGAAGCTTCACTGGGTTTTCTTCCAGCTGGTCTTAGCGGGAGCCATCCGCGTCGCAGACAAAGTCTCCAGTGGAAAGTCTGTGGTGGTGCACTGCAGTGACGGGTGGGACCGCACGGCCCAGCTCAGCTCTCTGGCCATGCTCATGCTGGACAGCCACTACCGCACGCTGCGGGGATTTGAGGTGCGTCACACCCAACCACATTGAACCAATGCATTGTCAGTGAGTTGCCTGATGTTTTCCAACTCCAGCCGTGCCCCTGTGATGAGGGCTTGCCGGGGCCGGCGGTGTGTGTGGGTTGTGAAGACCTTTGGTGACTGTCCTACGTGTGATTATGACTCCTGTCATCCTCATCAACATGATTGTTGTTAAAGGTATCATATTGGCCTGGACCCAAAGTAAACACTCTGGGCCCACTGCTGTCAGCAGGGTTTAGGTTCATGCATAAGTCAAGTCAAAGTCAAAGCCTTTATTGTCATTATATGACGGTGCATACAACGAAATTGGGAATACCTAAAACACAGAAAGAAGAAAAGGAAAATATATGTATATATTTAATGAAACATTTTTTTTAAATATATATATGTTCATGTGTTTAGGTACTGATTGAGAAGGAATGGCTAAGCTTTGGCCACAAGTTTGCCTCGGTGAGTATGTTACTTGAGTCCGTGCTTCATGTTGGCAGTCATGTGTCCTATGTCGGTCCTAGAAGCTGTGTGCCCTTGTGCCTTCCAGAGAATCGGCCACGGGGACAAGAACCACGCCGACCAGGACCGCTCGCCCATCTTTGTGCAGTTCATCGACTGCGTGTGGCAGATGACTAAACAGGTAAGTTTGTTAACAGGGACCATGTATAGAGCAGGTTCTATACCAGGGTTAGCTAAACAGCTAATTTTGCCCCTGTGGTCAAGTCCGCACTGGTGACTCGTCATCATCGCGCGGAGGTTCCGACCGCCCAGAGACCAAAACCGCTTTGAGTGCAATTGCTCTTCCCTCCCTCTAGTTTCCCACGGCCTTTGAGTTCAACGAGCAATTGCTGGTGACTATCCTGGACCACCTCTACAGCTGTCGCTTTGGAACCTTCCTGTTCAACTGTGAGAGCACCAGGGAACAAAACGTAGGTGATTCTGAACACAGCAATGGTATACATGTGTATATAAAGGGGCAGACATTTTGCAGACACTTTTGTCCAAAGCGACTTCAGTACATTTTGTGGGGTTAGACTTGTGGACAGTTGGAGGAGGTCGATCAAGGGGATCGATCCGCCGACTCTGCGGTGAGTGGACGACCCGCTCTGTCCACCCGCTCTACCTACTGAGCTACAGCCGTCTATACAATATAGACACGTATTACACACTGTTATGTTAGCAAAGAACCAAGTCTGATGGTTCCCTTGAAATCTTCTGTGGCCTTGAGGCCGATGTGGTTCTGTGCCGTGTGTGGGTCAGCGGTGACTGAGCGTCGGACTGTTTTCTCTTGTCTCCTGGTAAAGGAGGTGAGGTCCAAGACGGTGTCACTGTGGTCCTACGTCCATAGCGTCAGCAGCAGCTACCTGAACCCCTTCTACACGCCCGAGTCCGGCCGCGTGCTGTACCCCGTGGCCAGCATGCGGCACCTGGAGCTCTGGGTGTCCTACTACATCCGCTGGAATCCACGCATCCGACAGCAGGTTGGTGGGGGGGGGGGGTGAAGGTCACCTGAACGTGAGCTGTCCGTCCAGGAACGTTCTGAGGAAGCATCTCGATTCGTGTTCTCCGCCTATTTATGTACTAAGGCCCACTTTCATGGTCTTTTCATGACTTCATATGAAGATCTTGTGTTAATTAGATAGAGAATAATAAGCATGGATCTATTGGAATGAAAATGAGATGATTACGAGCAAAGTTTTGGATTTTAACTCTGGTTATGCAAGTCGTTTTCCATAAATAGGCATGTTCTTGTCTCCTCCTTGTTGTCTGATCCTTGTCTCCTCCTTGTCTCATCCTTGTCTCCTCCTTGTTGTCTCCTCCTTGTGTCCTCCTTGTTGTTTCCTCCTTGTTGTCTGCTCCTTGTCTCCTCCTTGTTGTCTCCTCCTTGTTGTCTGCTCCTTGTTGTCTGTTCCTTGTTGTCTCCTCCTTGTTGTCTCCTCCTTGTTGTCTCCTCCTTGTTGTTTCCTCCTTGTTGTCTCCTCCTTGTTGTCTCCTCCTTGTTGTCTGCTCCTTGTCTCCTCCTTGTTGTCTCCTCCTTGTTGTCTGCTCCTTGTCTCCTCCTTGTTGTCTCCTCCTTGTTGTCTCCCCCTTGTTGTCTGTTCCTTGTTGTCTCCTCCTTGTTGTCTCCTCCTTGTTGTCTCCTCCTTGTTGTTTCCTCCTTGTTGTCTCCTCCTTGTTGTCTCCTCCTTGTTGTCTCCTCCCTGCAGCAACAGAGTCCGGTGGAGCAGCGCTACAAGGAGCTGCTGGTCTTGAGGGATGAATACCTGAGGAAGCTGGAAGAGCTCCAGCTGTCCAACTCCTCTCCGTCGTCTCACATGTCCAACAGCTCCACCCAGCCCACCTCCACCTCCACCACCCAGCAGTACACACACCTCCAGACCCCGTTCTGACACCTGCTCTGTGGCCTTTCTTCTGTCTCTCTCTGGCGCACACACGCACACACACGCACACAGGCACACACACACACACACACACACACAAAATGCCATTTGGGCTAATATTAAACATGCAATTATGAAAGAAAGAAACGGATGAAAAAATAGAAATGTGTATATATGTAAAATAATTAAAACTTGAGTTAACATCATTAAATATTTTTTCATCTTTATATTTTTCACAATAGCAGTGTTTTATTTTGGAGTTTTATTTAAAAAGAGTTTTCTACTTAATGTTGCTGTCACCTAATCATGGTGTCTGACAATCAGCTGAATTCTCTTTCATCAGAGAACTGGTGGCTCTCACCTCAGAGAGAGGAGCGAGAGAAACTGACTAAGACCTGTTCACCAGCATTTCCTGAGACCCAAACCATTTTCAACTCAAAGTGATGCGGGGGTAACTATGCTTTACCAACCTCCCAATTCAACTTTCAGATTTTTCAGTTTAAATTCTCAAACTGAAATTATTATAATTAGTCTATATTTATTGGGTTCATTCGATGTTTTGCTAACGAGCATTTTCCCTGGATGTTGGCTTCTTTTTTTTTTTAATAACCAACAATCAAAAATGCCTCGATCACAATTTTCCCATGTACATATGTTTACATTGTAAGAAAGAAACGACTCAAAGAGATAAGATGGTCACCTGCAGTTTGAGTGAACAACATGGAAATCAGAACTTGGAAAATGACAAATGTAATATTAACACACTTGGACAGGCAGTTCAAGTGTATATATACTGTTATATCATTACAGTTTTCAATTTCAGACGGACGTATTTATTATTTGCACAAATGGCATTTCCTACATACACAATCATGGACAAGCTAATACTATTTGATAGGATCATAATGGCGTGATGACGGGGATTATTATGCAAACAGTCACAGGGACAGCCTTCTACCTTTGAACCCCTGGAGTGCAGCCTTAAAGTCTGATGGTGGGGAAACATTGCACTCACTGGGGTTCAAACAGGGCCCCGGTGTGCTGGTCCACAGCGTGTCTCACTGCTTGGGTACTGCCACCATCTGTCTAAATTAGGGGACTATTATGGGATGTTTTGCTTCTAATAACGTTCAGGGAATGTTTTTTTCTTTTTCTTGAGATGTGTAAATGCCGAGGACATCTTTGTTAGAACGTCCCTTTAATCCATTTCTCTAAAACCATTTGTTCATTAATTTGGTCATTTTCTGTAAATTGAAGAAAGTGTTGCCAGCGTGCGGTATACTGACCAAGAAGCTCCAAATAATCTGGTTAACATGTTCTAGTCTTCAATAATCCCCTTCTATACTTCTCTAGTATATAATGTGTACTGTATGTTTGATAGCTTTAAAACACCTTATAGAAGTGAATGATCGCAAAATAATGCCCATTCTGATGTGCCGTGGACTGCTTAGCTGGTCTTCAGTCAAGAGTTAGACTTTTGAAGGACTTTTGTAATGAAATGACAAATGTTTCCACCTTTCACTCTAAAGGAAAAAAGACATCCCATTCTTCAGGACAAGGAGGGAGAATGTGCTCAGGCCTGTTGGGTGTGTTGTGAGTCAGCCTTACCAACTGATGGAGTACTAACTATCTCTAAATAGATAAATCCACGTGTAAATTGATAGATTTGCAATTGCTCTTTGCGTTTCAGAATATTCATTTACATGGTTGAAGAAAGATTACCATTTTGTAATTTATGTTATATTTTTGGATGCAATGGTTTTAAAAATCCTAATACATATGTTGGATTATATTGGATTATACACATTTTATTTAAAATAATTATTTGTGATTTTCTACTGATTTCCGTATTCCTCTTTGTGTGCGTGTGCGTGTGTGTGCGTGTGTGTGTGTGTGTGTGTGTTGGGGGGGGGGGGGGGGGGGGGGGGGTGTTAATGTTGAAATGTGGGAAATCTATCATTTCCATTTATTCTGGTGGAATAATAATGTATATATTATTGGTATTAGATCTACATACTCACTGTACACAAGCACCTCAAAGGGACATCTTCTTACTCCCCATTTTGAACTGGATATATTGTAATTCACAGCTATACTTCCCAAACCAAGCGGCGCTTCTCTTTAGTTCAGTATTTTTATACAGTCTGGGGTTGGTTATAGTTATCTCTGGTTATGACGGTCAGTCAGGTAGATCTCCCCTCATGAAATAAAACACCCAACATAACCATGAACAAAACTGTATTCTCTACATGACTTGCTCTGCCACAAAAGGCATTCATTTTTCAATGAATGCCTTTTTTTTTTTTTTTTGTCGCCGCCAAGGTTGGGATCACACCACACAACTTGTCTTTCCGCCTCAGGCAGACTGGAGAGTTGTGTGCCTCCTGTGTTCCGAGCGGTTGTCGGATGGAACGACACACTCACGTTGACGCCTGGTTCCCAGTTACTAAGTCCTGTTTAATTTCCCAACCGAAGCGACCGAGCATTGATCAAGTATTACTGTGTTTGTTACTGCTTTCCCCCCTCCAAAGTGGACTTGGTATAGAGCTTAGTACTATTGAAGTACATTTTTCCAATTTTGGAACTGACACTTTTTTTTTAACATAACTAGCAGTGATAAAAGTCGAGTATAAGGGACACACGTGATGAAACGGCAACAACACAAAACAGTCTGTTTCCGGTGGAATCAGAATACATCTATTCTGTGTATGTTTTACTTTGTGCAAAGTAACAATTTTGTAATGACCTCAAACTCATTTTTACTGTCTAAAGATCAATTACTGTATGAATGTTATTATTTTACTTAGTGTAACATTTGACCGAGAGAAAATAAAGTAATGAAACGTCAGAGCTGTATGTATAATGTTGATTCCACACCAATGTGGTTGTCTTTTCAAAACTTTTAAAATTGCTTTTGATGGTGGGTGCTGTAGGTTAGATTTTTTTTCGGTTAGTTATTATTTGAGTACATTGTTTTTGAAAGGGCCCAGCTGTTCGGCAGCTGTTAGTGAAATATCATGACATCTGGCTCTAGCTGACATCTGGTTCTAGCTGTCTGCACCTCATTCTTGATGAGACCATCTGGATTTGAGACGGAGCTCATTTGTTTTTTGCACCTTGCCTGTCAATCACATGTACGTGATTGACAGGCGCTTGATCAGTTGATCTTATTGATAAGAGATTGACAGAGCGTAACATTTCAAGTGTTTTTTTTATTTGCAGAATATCGTGTGCTAATATCAACACAACACTCAAACTATATGAATTCTGAATACATTTTGAGTTTTTTGGCAAATCGTGTAATGGAAATGAGTTTGGTAAATCATGTAATGGAAATGAGTTTGGTAAATCGTGTAATGGAAATGAGTTTGGTAAATCG
This sequence comes from Urophycis tenuis, assembly GCA_036785325.1. NCBI lineage: Eukaryota > Metazoa > Chordata > Actinopteri > Gadiformes > Phycidae > Urophycis > Urophycis tenuis. The sequence continues at coordinate 864,628 of JAXIVH010000080.1, read as the reverse complement.
TGGAATGGAAATGAGTTCATAATTAATCAGTGTTGGTGGTTCGTTGGCTCTGTTGTAGGGCATCTAATCTTAACGTGTTCTGTCCTGCTACATCCTATTCATGTTAGTCCTCATGTGTGTGTTAACTCTGTGTTAGTCCTCTGTGTTAACTCCCCCTGCACCTCTGGCCCCCCTGTGGGAGGAGATAGACCTCCTGTGTCCCCCTCCTCCCTCTGCAGCCCCCATACACTTATATATTTTTTTATTTGATGATTCGTTCAATCATTTTACATAAATGTACGTTGTATACATCAGTGAGCAAAAATTGGCGAATGCAGCTTCAAGGAAACCAAATCCATTTCTACCTTTGTTATTCTACCATTAGTTGTTTCCCCCATGAGGTACGCCACCAACTGAACTCATTTCTTGGCTGTCGCCTTACTGCTCTTCTCCCCCTTCTCCCCCTTCTCCACCTTGTTGATCACACCGACCGCCACGGTCTGCTTCATGTCCCGCACGGCGAAGCGTCCTGTAGTGGGGGGAGAAAGGATGACTTGATCAAACGGCAGGCGGGAACGCCTTCTCACGCGTCACCCCTTCACACGCGTCACCCCTTCACACGCGTCACCCCTTCACACGCGTCACCCCTTCTCACGCCTCACCACTTCACACGCGTCACCCCTTCTCACGCGTCACCCCTTCACACGCGTCACCCCTTCACACGCGTCACCCCTTCTCACGCGTCACCACTTCACACGCGTCACCACTTCACACGCGTCATCCTTTCACACGCGTCACCCCTTCTCACGCGTCACCACTTCACACGCGTCACCCCTTCTCACGCGTCACCCCTTCTCACGCGTCACCCTTTCTCACGCGTCACCCTTTCTCACGCGTCACCCCTTCACACGCGTCACCACTTCACACGCGTCACCCTTTCACACGCGTCACCCCTTCTCACGCGTCACCACTTCACACGCGTCACCCCTTCTCACGCGTCACCCCTTCACACGCGTCACCCCTTCTCACGCGTCACCCTTTCTTACGCGTCACCCCTTCTCACGCGTCACCCTTTCTCACGCCTCACCCCTTCACACGCCTCACCCCTTCACACGCGTCACCACTTCACACGCGTCACCCCTTCTCACGCGTCACCACTTCACACGCGTCACCCCTTCTCACGCGTCACCCCTTCTCACGCGTCACCCTTTCTCACGCGTCACCCCTTCACACGCGTCACCCCTTCTCACGCGTCACCGTGGGTTTGGTGGACGCCGCACAGAGGGCTCTCACTACTCACCCAGGGGAGGGAATTCCGCAAAGACCTCGACGCACATGGGCTTGGTGGGGACCATTTTCACTAGGACACCGTCACCACTCTTGACCACCCTGGGATTTTCCTCAAGAGTCTTCCCAGAACGACGATCCATCTTTTTTATGAGCTCGCTGAACCTGCAGGCGATGTGAGCAGTGTGGCAGTCCAAGACGGGGGAATAGCCCGCTTGGATTTCACCAGGGTGGTTCAGAATAATGACCTGCGGTAGGAGAGACAAATGGTGAGACCAAAGCTCAGCTCACTTTGGTGACTTGATGATGGGACCAACACGCTCGCCATCGCGGGCTCACCTGGGCATCAAAGGAGTTTGCCTGGGTCGGCGGGTTGTTCTTGCTATGTCCAGCCACGTCACCACGGCGGAGCTCCTTGACCGAGACGTTCTTGATGTTGAAGCCGACGTTGTCACCAGGAAGAGCCTCTGGCAGAGACTGGTGGTGCATCTCCACAGTCTTGACCTCAGTGGTTATGTTTCTGGGGGCGAAGGTGATGACCATGTTGGGCTTCAGTATACCGCTCTCCACGCGGCCTACCGGTACCGTTCCGATCCCTGGAGAGAGAGAGAGAGCTTGAGGGGATGCAGACAAACCAGCACTACCACTGAGGGGACACTAGTCTGCTTGATGATGAATAGGATGAAGTCACGTCGGGATCACCGCCAATTTTGTAGACGTCCTGGACAGGCAGGCGGAGGGGAGAACTGACGGGCCGAACGGGGCACAGGATGGAGTCCAAGGCATCGAAAAGGGTTTTTCCTTCTGCGTTTCCTTCCTTACGCGTGATCTTCCATCCCTTGAACCAGGTTATCTACAGAGAACGAGCATGAGAAGTCAGAATTGGGCAGCCTCAATGCCATGCTAGAGGAAAGAAAGGTGTCTCACTCTCTCGCTGGGGTCCAGTATGTTGTCACCATGAAATCCAGAGATGGGCACAAAGGCCACAGCGTTTGGGTTGTAGCCGATTTTCTTGATGTATAAACTGAGCTCCTTGGTGATCTCCTTGAAACGGTCCTCACTGAAGGGGGGTGAGGTGAGGTCCATCTTGTTGACTCCAACGATGAGCTGCTTCACTCCCAGTGTGTAGGCCAGGAGGGCGTGCTCACGTGTCTGGCCTTCCTTGGAGATGCCAGCCTCAAACTCACCTGTAGAACTTGCAACGATGAGCACGGCGCAGTCAGCCTGCAAACAGAAAGGAGGCCAACGTCAGCCAAGTGACATTAAAGGTCCAGGGTGTTTTTAATTTCCATTTTCATGGGATTCAACAAAAATCTTATACACTATATAGAGTGAAACCTCAGCACTCAAATGCGTCTCAAGTCAAACAATTTGCTTCTTTAACAGAAAATTCGACTGACTTCCAACCCAGAACTCGAAAACATTTCTGAACTCGTCCTCTCTGGTGATGTGGGGATGCCGAGCATCGGAACGGAGGAGACTCTTTTTGACTCGCTTTGTTCTGTGATCCTTATCTGCTATTCTGAGCCTCTTTGTTCCATGTGAATATACATGTACCGTATAACTAAGCCCTCCATCATGCCTCCTGAGAAGGGATGGAGTGCTGGAGCTCAGAGACAGGAACAGTGTGGGCAACGACGGAGTTGAAGAAGGAAATCATCTCGAAGAACACGGGATGCCTGATGCTGCTTGGCTTTATAGAATAAAGATGTTATTGTTTTTTTATTACTGTTTATCCAGGTTATATGTAAGATTTTATACATGAAATACTATGTGTGAAGGTCTAAATACGCAATTTATACACTGATGCTCGGGAACAGATGAATCCATTTTACCTTAATTCTTATGGGAAAAATTGTTTCAGTTCTCGAACAATTCACAACTCACAAGTGTAAGGAAAAAGATAGTGAATTCAACACTCCATCTTATTTCAAGTATTCAATTATTCCAGTTGTCAATACATTTCGATGGAGTTTTTAATTCACTAACCTTTTCCTTACACTTGTGAGTTTTGAAGAGGTCTTTTACGAACTTATCCGGAAAGACGGAAGAGACGTCGACGCAGCGGTAGCCTTAGCAACAGCGAGTTGAAGCTATCAGAAAAGTGCTCTATTAAATAAACTCCTGGTGTACTTACAAACTTTAAAATGCCTCGTTTTGTGAGTACAGACCATACAGGTATATGCACTACTACAGAAGTTGGGTAACAATCCATGCATTATTAGTGGGGTAATTTACGAGATATACACACTGTACTGGACACTCCAATACTAAGCCATTCGGCTGATACCCCTAAACTTGATAAATATTGACTGATGCTAAAAATGCATCTGAGGGGGTATTTGCCTGGATTATTGGTGGAAATTACCTCAGGGTGAATTTTACTCCGAACCATCACTTTAATGCTCCGCACTGCACCTTTAAGGGCCATAATTTTGTCCATTATGTACATTGGATAACCAATAGCAAAACTGCATTGACCTGAGAGGTACCAGTGATCATGTTCTTGATGAAGTCCCTGTGTCCGGGGGCGTCGATGACGGTGATGATATACTTGTTGGTCTCAAACTTCCACAGGGCAATGTCGATGGTGATCCCACGCTCACGCTCGGCCTTCAGCTTGTCCAGCACCCAGGCGTACTTGAAGGAGCCCTTGCCCATCTGTGATAAAATGTTGTCATGTCATGGAGGTATTGGATTCATTAATGACATGTTTGCTACTATTACAGGCTTGAGGCCTAAGCTCGCTGTTGATGGTGAGCATGCACTTGTGCACAGTCACTATTACTATCAATTATAAAATGAATAATTAATAAATTACATAACTATAAAATTAATAGTGATCATTTAATAATAATTATTATTAAGTTTCAAAGTTTATTGTCACATACTAGATACTAACAACGTACATCATTACCAGCAGTGAAATTCTTCTAGCTCGGGTGAACTCAACTTTGAAGAAGAACTCTTCTGATCCCGTGAGGGAAATTTGGTCTCTGCATTTAACCCAATCGTGAATTAGTGGAATACACTCAGCACACAGTGATGGTGAGGTACACAGTGAGGTGAAACACACTAATCCTGAGGCAGTGAGCTGCCGGCAACAGCGGCGCAGTGAGGTGCCTTGCTCAAGGGCATTTCAGCCGTTGGTACTGGTCAGGGTTTGAACCGGCAACCCTCCGGTTACAAGTCCGAAGCCATAACCAGTAGGCCGCGGCTGCCCCAGGGAGAGGGGGAGGAGGGGATCTGATCTCTGCTGACCCATCCTATGTTACATAGGAGCAGCGGGCAGCCGTGGTCAGCGCCTGGGGAGCAAGTTGGGGTTCAGCGGACAGTTGGAGGAGGGAATCGAACTGCTGACCCTACGGTTAGAGGACGACCCGCTCTAACCACTGAGCTACTGCCGCCCCAAAATAAGATTAAAAAATAAATAAATAACGCAACATTTTTTTTATATATAAATAATAACAAATCTAATTAAATTAAATAACGGGCAAAGTAGTAAAATAAGTGGCAGAATAATTTTGGTGAGGTGATGAATATACCACTAAGGAATAATGGACAATGGAAGTACAAGAGGGAGATGCTCATGGAGGTAGACAAGTAGATACAAGCAAAATAACAAGGGAAAATGAATACTACTATTATATATTTTTATATATATACTACTACTACTACTGATACGGTGCTAGTTCGCGCTCACACATCTCCACGCCCTTTGTCGGGCGGAAGGTTTCTGCATTGGCGACACCGTCTTGACTTTCTGCGTTTCCAGTTCTCTTCAAGATGAAGACATGAGCATGAGGCCCAGCTTACCGCAGCTGCCTCCATCTCAAACTTCTCAATGGCTCTCTTCGAAATGCCGCCACACTTGTAGATCAGGTGGCCGGTGGTGGTAGACTTGCCTGAGTCCACGTGGCCGATGACCACGATGTTGATGTGCTCTTTTTCCTTTGCCATTGTGGCTCAAGTCTCAGTTGAAATCTTCCAACAGAAAGATGTAGTCAACTGCCATACAATTAGTCCTTATACATTAGCATTATATCTTATATGTTAGCATTATATATTAGTATTATACCTTATATGTTAGCATTACACATTAGCATTATACCTGATACATTAGCATTATTATCAGCGTTATGCCTTATACATTAGCATTACACATTATTATACTGAAGGATCACTAGCTCCATGGCCTCCATGTTGGAGGCGCGCATGTCAATTATTAAGACGCTGTGCTTCCCAATTTCTTTCTAAAGTAGCCATGGTAAATTCCTTCAAGCATCTCTTGAAAGTATAAATAGTCTTTGTTCCCCCGTTGTGGAAGATTTTCTAAAATGTCGTGCTTGGAAGTCAATCCCAATTCACAAACGGACAACCTTGACCAGAAAGTAAGTCACTCACAATTTGGAGGGTCATAGTTACTTAAAAAAAAAAAAAAAACAGGCCCATTTGAAGCATTTGGTTGGGATAATAGATAACTGTGGCTACATTTCCTTGAAACCCTTTCTGTGTAGAAGGTTAAAACGCAGACACTCACCACTGAAGGAAGAAACATGAAGGAAGGTGGTAGGAGACTGAAGACGGAAAGGTAACGGCTATTTATACCAGGAGCGGCAGCCAGACCAGTTTGCAGTTTTCCCACAGGCCATCGGACCACGCAAGTGAACTGTGAAAATTCCATGAACATGACAACCCCGGCACTTACAAAGACCAAGTGAATATTACTATGATTTAAACTCATGTCTGTACTTATGCCCTTTACATGCACAACTTCATACATGTCTACATACATACTGTATGTATCTCCATGCTGCTATTCTGCACTTTGCACTTTGCCATATTGCACCTTTTCATTATTGCACCTCAGCAACGTATCATTGAATCTGTGAATATTCTATCTGCATAATGTATACGCCCACTGTCTGTCTGTATATGTTATAGGGATATATATTGTGTTATATCTGTGTCCACTATTATGTTATGTTATATGCTATATGGTGTGTGCTAAAATATTACTGCACATTTGGAGTATGGGGAAACGCAATTTCGATCCTCCTTACTGTTAAAACAGTAAGCAAGTCACCAGAACAAGTTTCAAGCATTCCAATTGCGAGGTAGAGAAGGGCTGCAGCGTTCAGGTGAACTGTGAACAAGTCAATCAATTCCAACTGTGTGACACAATAGAGGCAAAGAAGAGCTATGGCCCAGCGGTGGGGCCAGCAAAATAGACCAAGAAATCTACCGCTCAGTTGTCATCAAGACCTTTCATGGACCACCTCGTATGCAAACAGTAAAACATACGTAGATAAACACGCAGTGGCTGAGCAAAGAAGGCCACGCACCCTTGATAAACAGTTATTACTGCAAGAAGCAGTTATTACTGCAAGTCAGTGTGTTGATTCAGCAAACACACATTAACACATCAATGGAGAACTCTTTTTGAACTAATTATATTTATTATATTTTTACTCAACGATATTTTTAATATAAGCATTTTTTATGGTCTATGCATTTTTGTTTCCCATTGTTGTAAATCTGTCTTCTTTCAACACACAAATCCCCTGTACCACCAGTGGTACGCATGCCAGAGGTTTAAAAACACTGACCTTCATCATGTAAAGGCACACAGCAATAATTAGAGGACTGACACGGCCTTCTGTGTGTGTGTGTGTGTGTGTGTGTGTGTGTGTGTGTGTGTTGTACACCAAGCATTCTTCTCCTGGGTAGTATTTATCTTCAGCATCCTCTTCACGTGCCTACGTTGAAATAATGTCTATGTATGACTAGCCTGTAGTCTAGTTAAGGAGAATCACAAGCCAACCATCGACCCTTTATGTACATGCATGTTAGGAATCCCAGGTTTACTCAGGTTTACCTTTTGGTTAGTTAGAAACCCCACCGAAAGGCAAGTAGTTCAGTTGGGGTCCTGTATAGTCAGTTTGCATCCAACTGATTTCATAGGCCCAAAGCTGGTGGCCATTTGTGCTGTGCGGTAAAATGAGTGTGGTCAATTATAATGACCATCACTGCGGCCGTATTTACGAGGCTCAATTGTCATGTGAGAAGAGATATAACAATATTTTCTACCATAGCTTTGTTTATGAAGTCAAAGCAGGTGCTATCTGTGTATGTGACGGGGTCACATACACAGATAGCACCAGATATCCACCAGGTCTCGGTTTGGTGTTATAGTTATAGTTATGGTTGGGTTATAAGGCAGCCCTTCGAACAGTTGTTTTCCTGGCCTTTTGGTTTCCATCGACCCTGTGTATGAAGAAACTCTGAGGAATCCAGCAGGCCTACACATGCCACGTTCATCTCGGCCCTGTTTCATGAAGCTCAACTTCCAGGTTAACTGGATATGTCAGAATTCAGGGATTCTCAGAATTCCAATTTTTAGGTGGTACGGTGTGACTCTGCTTTGAGCCTGGAGCTAGTCTAGTTAACCAGTTAAACTTGGCAGACAGCATGTTGTCTATACAAAAACAAATATTTGTGCACGTTGTGCTTTTCTAAAAAAATGAACAAATCTAATAACCACAGTTTTTTGGCTGAAATATACAAAGTTTGAATTCAATTCTCTGAAATCATGTACTGCCCTGGTCTTTCTTCTTGCGTCTTCCAGATGTTGTAAGAAGTTTGATGTAGTAAATGTGGGTTAGGGTTAGCCAGGCCCCCTCTGTATGAGATGTACACCTCTGTTCAAAATGTGAAGCTAGATCTGTAAACCTTAATTATGTATTAGGTGTCAACTGTATGTTGAATATTGAATAGCTAGTTTTGTAGTGGAAATCATTAAAAAACTTGATTAATGTTTTACACTATAATATTGCTTTTAGATTCTAGTATTATTTAGGTCAGTGGCTCCCAACTTTTGACTTTAGATACCGCTAAGTTGTCATCAAGACCTTTCATGGACCACCTCATATACAAATAAACATTGAATTAAAATATGCAAACAGTAAAACAGTGGATGCACATGGCTGACCAAAGAGGGCCATGCTCCCTTGATACACAGTTATTACTGCAAGAAGGCCAGTGTGTATATTCAGCTAACACACATGAACACATAAACCACATGAATCAAGGATAATAATAATAATAATAATAATAATAATAATAATAATAATAATATTAATAATAATACATTTTATTTATATGGCGCCTTTCAGGACACTCAAGGTCACCTAGCAAGCATAGAACAATCAAAAAGACACAGATTAAAACAGATTTAAAAAGGCACAGAGCTTGCAGCAGATTTCAAGTCCATGTGTGAGTAAGCCTGCCTGAATAAATGTGTTTTGAGGTGGGATTTGAAGGTGTGAGGTGGGTCCATATTTCTAATGTCCGGGGGAAGGCCGATCACAGAACAAAGGCTGTTGGAGAGTCTCCTCCGTCATGATGCTGATGAGGCGTCCCCACGCCTCATGAGAGGATGAGGTCCGACATGTTCTGAGACAGAAGTCAGTCAGATGTTTTGTTCGAGAAGGAGATTTTTCAACTTGGGAAGCGTTGGAGTGCGGAGGTTTCACTGTATATGCACCGTTTCAATGGTCTATTGTTGTTCCATTCCATTGTAAATCCGTCGTCTTTCAACAATCCAATCCCCCATACCAACGCATGCCAGAGGTTGAAAAACACCTGCAGCATGTTGATGATAATCGTTAGGTCTGCATCATGCAAATCATGTAGCACAAAACCATAATTAGATGACTCACAAAGCCCTCTTTGTGTGTGTGTGTGTGTGTGTGTGTGTGTGTGTGTGTGTGTGTGTGTGTGTGTGTGTGTGTGTGTGTGTGTGTGTGTGTGTGTGTGTGTGTGTGTTGACGACCGTGTTTTGAATGTTTTGAATTTTCTCAGACCCTCAAAGGAGGACCTTAAGGAGGACTTACATGTTAACACATACACATACACACATAGGACCTACTGTGATTTAGTCCATGTTGTGGTCCTAGTTAGGGTCCAAGGGCATTATTTCAACCAAAGTAAAATAGTCACATATCATTATTTTACATATTGCGCAAAAAGTAATCAATGAATTGGTACAGTCAACTAGTTAACACAGCAAAGAGACTACTAGTAGATCGGAGTAGGCTAGTCAAGCTGAGACCGAAACCCTTGATCAAATGTTTACATTGGGTTTCAAATGTGAATTTTAAAAACTTAGTCAACTATAAAAAAATATATATATAAAAAAAACTGGGAAATGAAACCCATCTCAACATCACTGCAGTGACCCGATTCTGCAGATTTGCTCTTTGCAACATCCACAGGATCCGCGACCATTGCTCATGAGGGAAGCGACACAGCTCCTGACCCTAGCACTTTGTCATCTCCCACCTCAACAACTGCAACTCGCTCTTAGCCGGACTCCCTGCAACCGCGATAAAAACCTTTACAGTGGATCAAGACGTCTGCAGCATGCCTCGTGGTCAACCCACCCAAATTCTCAAGTGCACCTCATCACCCACCAAGGGAGAAATGTTGGACCAACGACTGTAAACCATGATGGGCACAGAAGATCCATTCTGTTATCCTCATACAGTGTTGCTCCAGGTACAGCGTCCTTATAGACCATGGATTCCAGAGTGACATGGCTCCGGACGGAGGGTGCAAAACCACATGAATTGCTTGGCTGGTGTTGTAGTTCCCGGAGGCCCCCAGCAGAGGGCAATATGCTACAATTCAGGGTCACATACGGTCTGTGGTGAAGAGTCACATTCTGTCTGTGGTGAAGAGTCACATTCTGTCTGTGGTGAAGAGTCACATTCTGTCTGTGGTGGAGAGTCACATTCTGTCTGTGGTGAAGGCAAGGGTCACATTCTATCTGAAGAAACAAACAGCTGAGAAAGTGTAGTGTACTACACACCTCATATTTTACATTTCCCATGTATCAAACGGTCTCATATGATCACATGTATTTATCGGCTGTGATATCGTCATTCTTTGTCATACTATTGTCTGAAATAAGTTTTAAAATGAGATAAAGTTCTCATGAACACATTTCTTCCCACTTAAGTGTTTCAACTTTAAACATGATAATCATTTTCATCAAGCGTGCAAACTTGCACGCAAAAATACATTTCTAAATGTAATTCCTTGTCCACCAAACATCTAGATTCAGAAGGTTTGGCTAAGATACATTGTGTTTATTTATATGTCGTGTGAATTCTGTAACTAATGTATAAATAACTCTCGTATAGCATCCAAATAAAGTCAACATTTGACTCTACCATTGGCCCCATTGGCCGGCAGTGGAAAGTTGCTATTTTAAAAGCTGCAAAGACCATTTTAGCCACTGGCCATGAGCCTCCATCATCACGCGTGGCTGCAGCGACACAATGAGGAGCTGGGAACTGCTTTGTGCAGTGAAGAGCAAAGCCAGTCCATGTGATTCAGGTAGAGGGCAGCCCGGGTATCATTGTGCTGCATGGGAGGGAGACAATCTCATACTGCTTACCTTAAACCTTAACCCTTACGCTTATTAACTAACCCTGACCCTTATGCTTATTAACTAACCCTGACCCTTATGCTTATTAACCAACTCTAACCCTGACCCATATGATTATTAACTAACCCTAACCCTTCTGCTTACTAACTAACCCTAACACTAACCCTTAACTAACCCTAACCCGTATGCATATCAACTAACCCTAACCCTTATGCTTATTAACTAACCCTAACCCTGACCCTTATGCTTATTAACTAACTCTAACCCTGACCCTTATGATTATTAACTAACCCTAACCCTTCTGCTTACTAACCAACCCTAACACTAACCCATAACTAACCCTAACCCGTATGCATATAAACTAACCCTAACCCTTGTGCTTATTAACTAACCCTAACCCGTATGCATATTAACTAACCCTAACTCTTATATTCTTTTGCTAACCCTAACCCTTATGGTTATTATTAACTAACCCTAATCCTAACCCTTATGCTTATTAACTGACCCTTACCGTTATGCTTATTAACTAACCCTAACCCTGACCCTAACTAACCCTGGCAACAGACACCGGTAAGGGAACACTGCATTGCGGTCCAAGTTAAAATATTGAAACCTT
>JAXIVH010000080.1:790792-848292 GCA_036785325.1 Urophycis tenuis | reverse complement strand
GAGAGAGAGAGAGAGAGAGAGAGAGAGAGAGAGAGAGAGAGAGAGAGAGAGAGAGAGAGGCAAGTCTGCTTACGTTTTTTTTTTCTTTTTAGTTTATTAAATTTCTTTTTTAAGCGTTGGCATTGGCGCTCCTCTCGCGAGAGTCTATTGGTCGGGTTTCTTTCGGTTGGAGTCTCGCGTGAGGACAGAGCGTCTCGTGTGTCAACACTCCCACGGAACATCAGTGCGCATGTCCACATCGCTCTGCACTCCGTCACGGAGAAGGAGCATTAGTAACGCTTTCTCCTGTACAACCGTTCAGCCACCGCTTCGGGAGAACATCCCTGCTGCAGTTGGACCTCGCTGCTCCTCGCCGCTCCTCGTTGCTCCTCGCTGCTCCTCGCTGCTCCCACGGACCCACGGGACGCGAACCGAGCGAGGAAAACGGCGAGTCATCAGCTTGGCGACCATCAGGTAAAGTGGGACAGCATTTAACCCTCCAGCCTCCTCCTGTCATGGTGAGGGTGTTCACCACGGGGAGTCATACTGGGAGACACCAGGAGGAGGGTATTTATGTTGTGTTAGTGACGGGTCACCTTCCGCTCGTGGACTGTACTGGTGTACAGTACAGTCCATGTACAGTCCATGGTGTCCACTACAGTATGAACATGATTCTGACACACGGGTCACACTGGTACTTGCTCACTGGGGCTCGGTTAGAGCCCAGCTGGTGGTGACAGTCCTCTTTAATGTGCAGCCGTCCCGGTACCGCCGTCCCGGTACTTCCCTACAATAGCGCAGCTTCGGAACTTCTGCAATTTTACCATTTTGCGTTGAGGGACTTTTATTTGTGCACTTACACTTCTCTTGGGCTGGCGGTCCTGTTCGTTACCGGCGAATCAACACACAGCTGTCACCGGGCTGGATCGAGTCAATCTTAGTGTATCTTTTATTTTTTAAAAGAGTACGTAAAAGATACTCGTAAGATTTGATCGAGTCAATCTGAGAGTATCTTTTATTTTGAAAAGAGCACGTAAACGATACACTGAGATTGGATCGAGTCAATCTTTTAGTGTACCTTATTTTGAAGGGAAACGCGTGCACGTTGAGACGTGACGTTCCACACGAGAACGGTCCCCGCGAGGCGCGTGCACGGCTATCTCCCGGGACGTGTTTCTGCAGCACACCGACAGAGGGCGCTGATGGCATCTTGATGATCATTAATCGTATATTTTTTTATATATGAATCTTATACATTATATATTACTAACATATTATATTTATTAAGTTCGTCATTTAGTTTGGTCTCACTACACTGTGTTCATTCCTTTGTTTTGTTACTGGTTATATCATTAACCTTTTTATGAAATGTTTTAATAGCTAAGTTCCTTCCCTTGATACATTTAATGTGAATGACACAATGTTTGATGATACTTGTATCTCAAATGTATTTGGTGTGAACATGAACACAAGCAATCCAGTTTCCAACTGTAAAGTGCTGTTTCCCTCTGTTCCATGGTGCAATAGATGGATAAATAGATGCAAACCAACAACACAGTTTGCTGTGAATGTCCATATCATTAATACAGATTAAATCCAATGTATGTCTTCCAAAATCTAATCATGATATCATTAGGGAATGTGACAGAATTGTTTCTAGGTCGAGGACCTACTAGCCTCACTGCACTGATCACTGGCCACAAACTTGCCACTGATCAATATCCACTGGTCACTAGCCACAAACTAGCCACTGATCACTATCCACTGGTCACTAGCCACAAACTGGCCACTGATCACTATCCACTGGTCACTAGCCACAAACTAGCCACTGATCACTGGCCACAAACTAGCCACTGATCACTGGCCACTAACTAGCCACTGATCACTAGCCACTAACTAGCCACTGATCACTAGCCACTGATCAGCAGCCAGTGACTAGCTGCTGATCACTAGCCACTAACCAGCCACTGACCACTAGCCACTAACCAGCCACTGATCACTAGCCACTAACCAGCCACTAACCAGCCACTGACCACTAGCCACTAACCAGGCACTGACCACTAGCCACTAACCAGCCACTGACCACTAGCCACTAACCAGCCGCTGACCACTAGCCACTGACTAGCTGCTTATCACTTGCCGCTGACTGGCCACTGATCACTAGCCACTAAATAGCCACTAGCCACTGACCTTGTGATCTCAAACCATCTGTGGTTATCATCGTATCTATTTCCTCAGTGTTAATAACATGAGACCATCGTTTGTAGAAACAGGTGTAGAATGTAGATTTTACAATGCACACATCTTCCTGTATGGAGGCTATGAGGTGATGTGTAACAGCTGTGCGTAATCTACTCTACCTCCTAGCGTAACTCTATATTTAGTCCTGAATGAGGGCCTGGAAGTAAACTCTACATCTCACAAACCAGTTGAAGTAGCTGTGCTGCAATATTTACTGCTGCAATATTTATTTGTGTGTGTGTGTGTGTGTGTGTGTGTGTGTGTGCGTGTGCGTGTGTGTGTGCGCGTGTGCGTGTGCCTGTGCGTGTGCGTGTGCCTGTGCGTGTGCGTACGTGTGCGTGTGTGTGTGTGTGCGCGCGCGGTGAAATGAAATGAGCAAAAGTCAAGACAGAATATTCCAACAATTGTTGTGCTGCTTGTCAGAGAGTCACTGGGCCGTGCTGTGTGCTTTGTGTGGGGGAGGTTTCTTTAGTGTGTCAGTACAATCTAACTGCAGATCACTGAACTGGTAATCGAACCACAAAGCAGCAACCAAACAAGTCAGAAAGCCTGTATGTATGCATATATATATATGTGTATATGTATATATATATATATGTATGTATGTATGTGTGTATGTGTGTGTGTGTGTATGTATGTATGTATGTATGTATGTATGTATGTATGTATGTATGTGTGTGTGTATGTGTGTGTGTGTGTGTGTGTGTGTGTGTGTGTGTGTGTGTGTGTGTGTGTGTGTGTGTGTGTGTGTGTGTGTGTGTGTGTGTGTGTGTGTGTGTGTACTATCCTTAGTAAAAAAATAAATATATATATATATTTGAAAAGTCTCAAACACATTCATTGGATGTACCGCGTATGGTCCTGTGAGGACCTGTGATATGTCTTGAGTTTTCATCTTAATGTCTGACTACTAAAATTGATTTTCAATTATCACCAGTCCAAATAAATCACAACCTTACGACGCAAACAGTCACATTTGAGTTGAGTCTGGTGAACACTGACTTCAGCCAGCTGCGAGTCAAAGCTTGCTCATAGAAATACAATATGCGCAAAATTGCAGGAATATATGGTCCAACTGGATGGATGTTCACGATGCAACTTCTGTTGAGGGAAAACATAACTGATGGCCTTTCTTTGGCATGAAAGGCCATTAGGTAAATTCAGTAACTATGAATACATTTCAAGAGCAGAAGATTGTGATACTTGTCTGGGGTTATTTAATTCTATCCCACCCAAAATGCATTCCTGCACCTAAATCAGTTGAGAGCCTCAACCCACTGCCACGCAGCTGTCTGTCCTGGTATAAATACATCAATGAGTACACACCCCCCCTTGCTGCAAATTTAACCTCTCTGTGGCCTCCGTATTGCCTCCACCTCTTCCTCCTTTACGGTTTCACCTCCACCTCATCCTGCTTCACCTCTTCCTCCTTCACCTCCAACTCTTAAAGGCCCACATCTACAACCTTCTCCTCCTCCACATCTTCACTTCCACCTCTTCAGGAGAGCCAGAGTGTCACTTGGTTTATCTGATTGGCTTGAAAACAGCGTACGGCTCGCTAACTAAAACTCCTCCCCCCCCTAGCACTGATTGGTTCGTCCAATGTCGGGGTTGTGATAATTGGTTTCAGCAGGGGTGAGGCCCGGCTGATCTTCAGAGGGAATCTGAAACGAGACATCTGAGTTCCAGATGGTCCAGCTGTTTCTGCTGCCAGACTAACCAGTATCATGCTGGTTAGTTTGAGAAGTGGTTTTTACATGAGGGTAAACAAACAAGTTTACTGCTAGTAGTGTTTACACCGTGATCTAAACTGAGCCTTTAAACTGAACTTTCACGATATATCTATTTATATTTGTTATGTTATTTGTTTGTTATTATATATATACGTGTATATATATATATATACATGTATGTATGTATATACTGTATATATATATATATATATATATGTATCTATACAGTATATACATACATACATACAGTATGTGTGTGTGTGTGCTGGGTGAGTTCAGAGTGTGTGTGGAACAGAAAGAGAGGTGACATGTCTAAAATAGATCATTGGTACCAGGAAGAGGGGAGCCCGTTCAGAAATAGTAACACACACAAACACAGCTTACGTTGCCTCCAGGGCTAATCCGGTCACCGTGGTAACTATACATTGCAAAATATAAACATTGTCCTTAAGAGCTTCGCAGGGGGGGCGTTCCCGTCCGGCCTGTAAAAGAAGGCACAGTTTGCGAGCGCAACTTGTGTTTTTGTATCTGCATGAATGTGAGCGTGCCTGCTCGCCGGTCGCTCCAAGGACATGATGTAGACCCGAGTGCCTCCCAGTCCCCTGTTCAACGCCAGCGTCCCTTGTTTCCGCCTTCCACAGCGACCCGTGGCTCTCCGCGATGGTCGACCGGTCAAAAGAGAGAGCGCCGCAATTGATGTGTTTGTGATGGTCGAATGTCAGTTACCATGGCAACACTAACTTTGGGACTTGGGACTTTGATAAAAAAAGTCAAACAGATGTGGACACTGAAGTGGTTTTGTTATGTCCAGGACAAAGCCCCCTAGCCCACACCCGTCAACAATAAAAACCCTTTTTTTATACAGGGTATTTAATGGGGTATATCTACACAGGGTAATTATACAGGGTATTTATACAGGGTACAGCTGAATTGCTGAATTGCTGTTTTGTATGTTTGGCCCAAGCCTTGTACCTGATTATGTGTCCCAACGGTTTTTTCCTAGTTTTCCAACTGAAAATGTAATTCCACTGAACCACCTTGTAGTTCAGCCCCTTCACTGGAGCTTTCACTGGCCAAACCCAAGGTTCTCGCAGTGACCAGGATAACAGAGAATTAAAGCCAGTAGAATTTATAATAGAATTAGCAGGGGGAGGGAAAGTAGACAAAATATAGTATTCTTGCGTGTTCATTAGTCCACGGCATATTGTGAATGTGTGACTGCCTGTGTGCTGCATTGTTCATGTAATAGAAACTTGTGTGAATATCTACATTATATTATTTCAAACATTCTATTCTATTCAACTATTACCAAAAACCGAAAAATATAAAGCGGTATTACCCTACAATATAAAATCATATATATATATATATATATATATATATATATATATATACACACAGTATATATATGATTTTATATTGTATATTCATTATATAACTATAAATAACATTTTATCTCTTTTCCTCATCTTTCTCTGTGCACTTGATTAATCCCTGCCTCCCTGGCATGTTCTCCCACATCTGTTCTCTGTCACACTCCTAACCACATCTCTCAATGTCTCTCTCTCCCCCTGCAGGTCCGTCTCTCTCCCACGCCAGGTCCCTGGTGAACCGCTGCAGAAGGGTTGTCTCCCGAGGAGGAGAAGCGCACAGTCTGAGCATGCAGTCCTTGGTGCTGCGCCTCCTGCCCCCGTTGCTCCTTTTCGTCCTGCTCGCCCCTCCGGCTCTCTCCCAGAGCGACGGAGACCTGGTGGTGCAGACCCGCTCGGGCCGGGTGCGCGGCGTGCGGCTGCCCGTCCTGGAGCGCAGCTACGTCACCTCCTTCCTCGGCATCCCCTTCGCCGAGCCGCCCGTCGGCCGCCGCCGCTTCCGCCGGCCGGAGCCCAAGAGGCCGTGGACGGGCGTGCTGGAGGCCGGCGCCTACCCCAACGCCTGCTACCAGTTTGTGGACACCTCGTACCCGGGCTTCCAGGGCAGCGAGATGTGGAACCCCAACAGGGAGATGAGCGAGGACTGCCTGTACCTCAACGTCTGGGTGCCGTCTTCAGCTCGGCCACACAACCTCACCGTGATGGTGTGGATCTACGGCGGAGGTGATGACATAACAGTGATGTGATTTATGTGATGAAGATGTACGCGGCCTTAAGGGTCAGCCCGGCGGGAACGGCACCCCTTAATCGCGTTGGTCTGTGCACGCAGGAAAGCTGTGACGGCGGTAACCTAGTTACCACTGTAACCAGGTTTGCCAACTGCTGTGTAAAAACTATAACCCGGTTACATAACTCAGTTTCTCCCCAGAGCGAAACCCGTTGACCACACCGTGATAACCCGACCCGGTAACCTGATAACCCGACCCGGTAACCCGGTAACCGGACCCTAGCGGTTATCCGATGTTGCACCCTAGGTAAACGCATGTGAACACCGTAACCAGGTTTCAGGTCATTTTGGGAGGTTGGTTGGTCCATCGTTTATCGCCAGATGTTCTGGTTGAATCTAGTGCTTCTTCCACTGTCCATGACCCGGTGACGTTAGTGGTCATCGAAGCAGTAATCAGTGTGTTCCGCCACTGGCTGTTGAACCTAACCTTGTTGCTGTGCAACAGTTTCCATCACAGGATCACAAGTATGCTGTCGTCCAACCTCTCCATCATTTACACCATTGAGAGTCATCATCTTTCATCACCATTGACTCAGATTGAGTTTAGCTGACTTTGGGGGGAAGGAGACATTTTAAGAATGTCCGATCTAGGGGCAGCATTTGATTAAATGTAGAACATTTTTAAATATCCCTCTCCCTAGACCTTCTGACCAAAACCATACTATTATATATTATTAAGATTGTATACTATTACAACATATCTCTTCTAGCCCTCTAGACAGGGTGGTGGTGGTAAATCATTTGCTGTTCTTCACAAGAGTAGTGAAACATGAAGTGACTGTATGGTTCTTCACAAGAGTAGTGAAACATGAAGTGACTGTATGGTTCTTCACAAGAGTAGTGAAACATGAAGTGACTGTATGGTTCTTCACAAGAGTAGTGAAACATGAAGTGACTGCATGGTTCTTCACAAGAGTAGTGAAACATGAAGTGACTGTATGGTTCTTCACAAGAGTAGTGAAACATGAAGTGGCTGTATGGTTTTTCACAAGAGTAGTGAAACATGAAGTGGCTGTAGTGAAACATGAAGTGGCTGTAGTGAGACATGAAGTGGCTGTAGTGAGACATGAAGTGGCTGTAGTGAGACATGAAGTGGCTGTAGTGAAACATGAAGTGGCTGTCCTTATCTCCAGGGTTCTACAGTGGATCTTCCTCCCTGGACGTGTACGACGGCCGCTATCTGGCCCACAGCGAGACGGTGATTGTGGTTTCTATGAACTACCGGATTGGAGCGTTTGGCTTCCTGGCTCTGCATGGCTCCTCAGAGGCCCCTGGGAATGTGGGGCTGCTGGACCAGAGGATGGCTCTGCAGTGGGTGCAGGACAACATACATTTATTTGGTGGCAACCCTAAACAGGTAATTCCAACAAAAAACACACTTTCTGGTGGGCCACACCTCCTCGTCACTGTATGATATACGATATGACGCATTGATATCCCAATCACAATCAGATACCCAGAATACAGTTTGATTTACACTCATCTGAAGCTAATGCAGAAATGGGTTGCAGTCTCTCTTGTTGTTTGACGAGAGAGACAAGCAAGAAAGATTTAGGAAAAAGTGTAAATGTAATGATGTTTCTGGAGCTGGTTGTTGGGTTAGGGTTGCTGGCGTGGACATTGTACTTCTATCTTCTTACAGTTGCTTCATTTTCTCTTTTACCTCCACTTCAAAAAGGTCACAATCTTTGGTGAAAGTGCAGGCGGGGCCTCCGTGGGCTTTCACCTCCTCTCCCCGGACAGCCGGCCCACCTTCACCAGGGCCATCCTCCAGAGCGGGGTGCCCAACTGCCCCTGGGCCTCCGTCAGCCCGTCCGAGGCGCGGCGGAGGGCTACCCTGCTGGCCAAGCTGGTGGGCTGCACTGGGGGCAACGACACAGAGCTGGTGGACTGCCTCCGGAACAAGTCTCCACAGGAGCTCATCGACCAGGAGTGGCAGGTAGAGCAGCTGGACCACCTCCTATAGACCCGGCGTGGTAGAGCAGCTATACCACCTCCTATAGACCAGGAGTGGTAGAGCAGCTATACCACCTCCTATAGACCAGGAGTGGTAGAGCAGCTATACCTTCTATAGACCAGAAGTGGTAGAGCAGCACCTTCTATAGACCAGGAGTGGTAGAGCAGCTGTACCACCTCCGTTATACTAGGAGTGGTAGAGCAGCACCCCCTATAGACCAGGAGTGGTAGGGCAGCGTTAGGGTTGCGGTTGGATAGCCAAAAACATTGTCTAATGTCCTTTCCTAACCTCTTTTCCTTGAGCTTGATGGAAAACGTATGTGAAATATGTGCTGGAGGATTCCTAAGGGCGTAGGAAGAGAATCCGCCCTAACACGAGGCTACATCATGATGTTATGTGGGTCTCCGTGTTGAAACTGTGATGTTCTGAAGATGGATGACTAAGAGCACATCTGAGATACTTTGCCCCGTGCGTTCTAACTGTGTTGTGTCACGCAGGTTGTTTAAATGTGGACGACACGGTGAAAAATTATATTATATTACTATGGTTTGAATTAAAAAAAAATATATATATATTTAGGCTTCCAGTCACAAAATTAATATTTTTAATTAATTAGTATGATTTTATACAAATAATTGTTTGTTTTGTTTTCGTGAACGGACGAATGACGAATGGTGTGTTGTTAAATGTTCCTGCCCCAAAGGATTGTGGGATGGCACTTCTCCTTTCTTATCGTAGAATAACGTCCAGTGTAACCTATGCTGAATAAGAACGGAAGCAGCGGCACCTTTCCTTGTCATGGAGAGACTTGTGTTGTCCCAGGTGCTGCCCTGGTCCGCCTTGTTCCGCTTCTCCTTCGTCCCCATGGTAGATGGACTGGTGCTGCCCGACACCCCGGAGGCCATGCTCAACTCCGGGAACTTCAAGGACACTCAGATCCTGCTGGGGGTCAACCAGGACGAGGGCTCCTACTTCCTGTTGTACGGCGCTCCGGGCTTCAGCAAGGACAACGAGAGCCTGATCTCCAGGGAGGACTTCATGCAAGGTAGATAAATAGATAGATAGATAGATAGAAAGATAGAAATACTTTATTGATCCCAAGCTGGGATATTACAGTGTAGCAGTAGCATTGCACACAGTAACAATACAAAGAATTAAAGGACAAAATGCAATGTAAAAAATGTATAAATATATATATAAAAAAATGTATAAATAAAAATAAGAATAAAAATAATTGTAGTGCAAGATAAAGAATATAAAAAAAATATAAATATATAAGGTGCAGTGAACAATTATGTACAAACATGTTATATTATGACCAGAGTTATTAGCTGTTATTGTAAAGTGTAATGGCATGTGGCAGGAAAGATTTCCTTACATGGGTGTACACATTTCCTGATACACCCATGACGAGAACACTTCCTCACACACATCCCTAACACCCATGACTAGTACACTTCCTCACACACATCCCTAACACCCATGACGAGTGCATTTCCTCACACACATCCCTAACACCCATGACGAGTGCACTTCCTCACACACATCCCTAACACCCATGACGAGTGCACTTCCTCACACACATCCCTCACACCCATGACGAGTGCACTTCCTCACACACATCCCTAACACCCATGACGAGTGCACTTCCTCACACACATCCCTCACACCCATGACTAGTACACTTCCTCACACACATCCCTAACACCCATGACGAGTGCACTTCCTCACACACATCCCTAACACCCATGACGAGTGCATTTCCTCACACACATCCCTAACACCCATGACGAGTGCACTTCCTCACACACATCCCTCACACCCATGACGAGTGCACTTCCTCACACACATCCCTCACACCCATGACGAGTGCACTTCCTCACACACATCCCTAACACCCATGACGAGTGCACTTCCTCACACACATCCCTCACACCCATGACTAGTGCACTTCCTCACACACATCCCTAACACCCATGACGAGTGCACTTCCTCACACACATCCCTAACACCCATGACGAGTGCACTTCCTCACACACATCCCTAACACCCATGACGAGTGCACTTCCTCACACACATCCCTCACACCCATGACGAGTGCACTTCCTCACACACATCCCTAACACCCATGACGATTGCACTTCCTCACACACATCCCTCACACCCATGACGAGTGCACTTCCTCACACACATCCCTAACACCCATGACGAGTGCACTTCCTCACACACATCCCTAACACCCATGACGAGTGCACTTCCTCACACACATCCCTCACACCCATGACGAGTGCACTTCCTCACACACATCCCTAACACCCATGACGAGTGCACTTCCTCACACACATCCCTCACACCCATGACTAGTGCACTTCCTCACACACATCCCTAACACCCATGACGAGTGCACTTCCTCACACACATCCCTAACACCCATGACGAGTGCATTTCCTCACACACATCCCTAACACCCATGACGAGTGCACTTCCTCACACACATCCCTCACACCCATGACGAGTGCACTTCCTCACACACATCCCTCACACCCATGACGAGTGCACTTCCTCACACACATCCCTAACACCCATGACGAGTGCACTTCCTCACACACATCCCTCACACCCATGACTAGTGCACTTCCTCACACACATCCCTAACACCCATGACGAGTGCACTTCCTCACACACATCCCTAACACCCATGACGAGTGCACTTCCTCACACACATCCCTAACACCCATGACGAGTGCACTTCCTCACACACATCCCTCACACCCATGACGAGTGCACTTCCTCACACACATCCCTAACACCCATGACGATTGCACTTCCTCACACACATCCTGACATAGCCATGATTCGTGTTGACCTTTCCTCTGACGTGTGGTGATGTGGTGTAGGCTATCTTAGCATCTTGGCATCATAGACCAGAGATGTTGTATACTAGCAATGGTTAACCTAGCAATTGGAATGCTTGAAACTTGTTCTGGTGACTTGCTTACTTAAGAATAAATGTCCTATAAAAAATGGTTGCAAGTCTGTGACCCATAAAGGAAGTGCCCATGTTTTGTTTTTTTTCTGTTGGCAAGGAATGTCCGAGATCAATATTGATTGTTGTGTTGTTCTAAACTACAACTGAACGCTTAGTTTAGAGTAATGTTACAATGTTCAATATG
This sequence comes from Urophycis tenuis, assembly GCA_036785325.1. Lineage (NCBI taxonomy): Eukaryota > Metazoa > Chordata > Actinopteri > Gadiformes > Phycidae > Urophycis > Urophycis tenuis. Next base: position 837,052 of record JAXIVH010000080.1, on the reverse strand, counting down.
TTTATAGTGACTTAACTGTCATTTATTTCAATTAGAGATGCCGTGTGCAAAATTGAATGGCATCTTAACAGAGAGAAAGGCCTTTGCAGAAATGTAATATAATATTCATTATTATGTTTTAATTGGTGTAAATAAGAATCGTGTTTCTGTTAACTTTTGTTAAGGATGGGCCCTTTATATCTCCATAAATTGAAGCTGGTCTGTCATCAGAGTTGAGATGTTAACCTAAAGTCTGATTTGTGAGGCTGTTCTCGACTTGTGATTTGGCTTTGGATGGAAGCGTCTGATAAATTCACACGCAACGCATTGAAATGTCTCCTTCTCTGGACAGGCGTGAAGCTCAGCGTTCCTCACGCCAATGACATCGGCCTGGAGGCGGTGGTCCTCCAGTACACGGACTGGATCGACGAGAACAACGGCCTGAAGAACCGCGAGGCCATGGATGACATCGTGGGCGACCACAATGTCATCTGCCCGCTGGCCCACTTTGCCCACACCTACGCCCAGTACAGCGCCCTGCGGGGCGCCAACTCTGGAGCCTCGCAAGGTCTGCACCCTCACGTCTCAACGCCAAACACATCCTTTCGTTCCCCAGCTGTTTGGGTTTGGTGTGGCTGAGGCCGACCTTGTGGTGATGACGAGGTGTTGTGATGCGGTTCGTTGTGTCAGTCTTGTTTCAACAGTGTGATATTTCTTACATGGTAATTAGTGAGAGTTTGTGAACATTCTAGCCTGTATGACGACAAAGCACATTATTTACACCGCCATTATCCGATAACGGTGCAGCCTGGAGTGGTTTATTCAGCGTAGAGACAGTTGCCAGCAGCGATTAGATGTCAAGGTAACATGTGGTCAATAGTTGTTGTTGGAATTAAAGCGCAGCGATTCAGTACCTCACCTTTTAATAGTATCACTATTAAAAGGTGAGGTGTCCCGTCATAGGAAAATAATAATAATAATAACAATAGGGTTACAGTAATAACTATCCCTACCTCACTGTACATTACCTCAGATGAACCAATGTGTCTCTCCTCAGGTGTCTACCTCTACCTCTTCGACCACCGTGCCTCTAACCTGGCCTGGCCAGAGTGGATGGGCGTCATCCACGGCTACGAGATCGAGTTTGTGTTCGGCCTTCCCCTGGAGAGGAGACTCAACTACACCTCTGAGGAGGAGAAGCTGAGCCGACGCATCATGAAATACTGGGCCAACTTCGCCCGCACGGGGTGAGACTCTATTCTGCGTATTATTATATTATTACTGTGACTAAATACTATGAACATCACAGGCTCTGTTCTATATATTATATGATATATGATTATATTTACTACATGCTATGAACAGGCAGAGCAGTAAAATGATATTAGTCTTGTACACTTAACGCATATGGGTGTTTTGATTGATTTGTGTCACCCCTCAGGAACCCCAACGTGAACCACGAAGGGCCAATAGTAGACAACAAGAAGCGCTGGCCGCTCTTCAGCCTCAGTGAGCAGAAGTACGTGGGTCTGAACACGGAGTCACTGAAGATCCACAAGGGCCTGCGCAATCAGCTGTGTGCCTTCTGGAACCGCTTCCTCCCACGTCTGCTCAACATTACCGGTCTGTGGAAAACACTTGGCCATACCTAGCTGCTCTAGAACAAGCTTTACATCACTATTATGGGCAGAATTCCTAGCTGCTCTAGAACAAGCGTTACATCACTATTATAGGTAGAATACCTAGCTGCTCTAGAACAAGCATTACATCACTATTATAGGTAGAATACCTAGCTGCTCTAGAACAAGCATTACATCACTATTATAGGTAGAATACCTAGCTGCTCTAGAACAAGCTTTACATCACTATTATAGCTGCTCTAGAACAAGCGTGAACACTTGTTGGTGACTAGTTGGTGACTGCTAGTTGGTTAACACTAGTTGGTGACTAGTTTCTGGTGATTGCTAGTTGGTGAACACTTGTTGGTGACCGCTAGTTGATGACCGCTAGTTGGTGGATGCCAGTTGGTGACTAGTTGGCGACTAATTGGTGAACACTAGTTGGCGACTAGTTGGTGAACACTAGTTGGCGACTAGTTGGTGAACACTAGCTGGTGAACACTAGTTGGAGACTAGCTGGTGAACACTAGTTGGCGACTAGTTGGTGAACACTAGTTGGAGACTAGCTGGTGAACACTAGTTGGTGACTAGTTGGTGAACACTAGTTGGTGACTAGTTGGTGAACACTAGTTGGTGAACACTAGTTGGAGACTAGCTGGTGAACACTAGTTGGTGACTAGCTGGTGAAGACTAGTTGGTGACTAGTTGGTGAACGCTAGTTTGCGACTAGTTGGTGAACGCTAGTTGGAGACTAGTAGCTGGGGAACACTAGTTGAAGACTAGCTGGTGAACACTAGTTGGTGATCAGCTGGTGAAGACTAGTTGGTGACTAGCTGGTGAATGCTCGCTGTCCTCTGTCTCCAGACAACATCGACGAGGCGGAGCGGCAGTGGAAAGTGGAGTTCCATCGCTGGTCCTCCTACATGATGCATTGGAAGAGCCAGTTTGACCACTACAGCAAGCAGGAGCGCTGCACGGACCTCTGAGGAGAGGAGCGCTCTGCGGCGGGGAGTCCTCTGAGGAGAGGAGCCCACTGAGGGGACGGGCCCCAGGGAGTGCTGAGCTAAGAGAGTGTTAGCGTGCATGATAGAGCGATGGATGGGGAGCAGAAACACTCATTGATGACCACTTTCCTTCACACTCCCAAATGAAAGTTCAGTTGACTACACAAAAAGCACTGTTATTGAATTACTTATGTTATTTATTGATGTATTTATTAATGTGTGTGGTTACTTATCGGACATGCTGTTATTTTTTTTCACTTCTAATCATTGATTCTGACCAGGGTGTGATGTATGTTTCTGGTTGTCCATTTCTGTGAAGGAAAGTGGTCATTTTTAGGAAGGGAAGTCAATTACCTCTAATGTGTGTGTGTGTGTGTGTCTGTGTGTGCGCGTGTGCGTATGTATGTGTGTGCATGCGTGCGTAATTGGGAGATACATAAAAGTAATGTTTGATGTGGTTAGGATAACTACGCTGGTTAACTCTGAACACCACAGGAATCTATATTTTATTAGACTGCCATTCTGTTCATCACTCTACACACTACACACACACACACATTATGTTTCAATTTAATGTGTGTGTGTGTATAAAGATGACCCTTTCTTATTTGACTTAAGGCAGCCTTGTGCTCGTTACAACAGAAGCATGTTCCCTGTACTAAGAGAAGCCTGCATGAGTTTGTATCCTGCCCTATATTTAGTTATTTATTTCAGGATTCTGCATTACATTTGAACACTAAGAAACCACTGACATTAGTGTTGAGTTTTTGTTCTCGTTCAGTTCTTTGGGTCGTTCTAGCGCTCGATCCAGGACAGAACGAAACCACCTCCATGGCCCCCTGAAGAAGGTGGAGATGGTTATTTGGGTGTTCTCTAGCGCCGTGGAAACCTCGCTGGTCACTTCTTGGCTTCTTCGTGCTGAGAGCCCAACGCTCTGAGCATGTGCAGTACCTTTCAGAACCGTCAGACTGCTCTCGCCCCACACGTAGAGGAAGGTGTGGGACTTCATCGTGGAAGTTAACATGACAGGAGGAGGCTGACCGATCAGACACTTGGATTGGGTAGTTGGCCATAAGAAGGACTGGCTATTCTTCTGCACTGTGACTATGCAGAAGAATGCTTATCTTTTGATGCATCGTATTATAGAGTTCATATCTGGACCTTAGTTCTATAGGAGTTGTTCATTAGTCTGTTTCTAAGCCCTACATATGGGCTGTATTGATCTAAACAAGACCCACCAGAGTCAAATGCGAGGCTGTTCTAGGTGTTCCTTTTAGTGTTTGATGAACCTCTTCTGCAGAGGGAAACCTGAACACAAATCCCATCTTTCTGTGACATGTCCTGGTCTATTTTGGGCAGGTGTGTGTGTGTGTGTGTTATTCTGGGCCCAGCTGCTAAAGGATAATCACAAAATGTGTATTTATTTTGTTCCGTTATTGTTATTGTTGTGTGTTCTTGACCCGATATACTGGCTGATTGTAGCCCATTAGAGGTTGTGTGATTATTGTATTTTTAAGCTGCTTGAAGTTATGTTAGCAACCACTACTACACTATATCTACAAGCCTTATCCACTTTGAGTTCATATGTAGGGAAGGAAGCTTCTGCGTCTCCTTTTTCATGTTCCTCTCTCCTTGCCTCCTATGTCAGATCTGTTTTTACTTTTCTAAACTCATTGCTGACATCCCTGTCCCTCACGTGTCCTGACTGTTCTGTCTCTTGTCAGCCTGTATCCCCTCCCTCTCCAGGCAGAGTCTTTTCTGCTTCACTGGCTTCGCTAATGGTGTCCCTCATTCTATCATAGTATGGCTGATGTGGTACCAGGCCCGGGGAGAGAGATGGGGAAAGAGGATGGGATGGGGGAGGGATGTAAACAAGGGGAGGGGTGAGGGCCATTCTAGCCTTTTCGACTTGGAGGCTGCAACGTAAGACTCCACTCGACACTTTCCATCCAAAGTATGCAGAAGTTTTAGTCCCAGGAACTACTTTTCAGGGGACTAAAAGGCTCCTTCAGGTACAACGCGTATATGGGGCATTTTACAATAACAATTGTGCCAGTGGAAAAGACATTCAATCCTCAACCTCATATAGCCAGTGAAGATGAGCTTGCATGTTGGTTTGTCTCGGTGTGCATTTGTATCAATTTTATACAGCCATGTTTTGGAGACATTCGTTTTAGGTTATCAGGAGGCTATCACTCTTTCGGAGGAAGTTGTATCTCAAACTAAAGTGTTGCGATACAACTGCACACCATCATGGTAAACTAATGGCCCCAGAACTTCATGTTGACTCTGGTCTAGAGGGTCTAGGTTAGAACCTTTGGAGTTCCTCAAAAGGTTCCTAGTTCCTGGGAAAAGTTCCTGCAGCTTCAGATGACGACTTTAGAGAAAAGAGCCTGAGAAAACATCTTACTGACTTTTTCTTTTTATTTTTTATCGTTTGTTTGTGTGTGTGTGTGTGTGTGTGTGTGCCTTTTTGATTTCACGTTATCTGTGGTTTAAGAGATGAAGAATCAGCTCCATACTGCTTGTTACTTCTGTCTCTACATGGTGAACACTGGTTGTGTCTAGTCTCTACATAGTGAACACTGGTTGTTTCTAGTCTTTACAAAGTGAACACTGGTTGTGTCTAGTCTCTACATAGTGAACACTGGTTGTGTCTAGTCTCTACGTAGTGAACACTGGGTGTGGCTAGTCTCCACATGGTGAACACTGGTTGTGTCTAGTCTCTACGTAGTGAACACTGGTTGTGGCTAGCCTCTATGTAGTGAACACTGGTTGTGTCTAGTCTCCACATAGTGAACACTGTGGTTTTGTGCAATCCTTCATGTCTGTATGTGTCTACTGTATGTGTCTACTGGTTCTTTGTGTCATCATACCCAGTGGGTTCTGTGTTTGTGATGCCAGATGTACATCAACACTAAAATACATTTTAATCCACCTTTAGAAAGATAGCTTCTCAGGTCACCAGGCATGTGAAGAGAGCTTTATAAGAACTAATATGAGGTTCATGTCTTGACCGTATTGATTGAAAGATCAGTTGCATACTTTGAATTCTTTGCTAAACTAAAGGATGCATCTGTGACTGAGTGATGACATCTTCAGTAACTGAGTGGTCATGAGTGATGACGTCATCAGTGACTGAGTGGTTATGAGTGATGTCATCAGTGACTATGAGGGGTCATGAGTGATGACATCAACAGTGACTGAGTGGTTATGAGTGATGACGTCATCAGTAACCGAGTGGTCATTAGTGATGACGTCAACAGTGACTATGAGTGGTTGTGAGTGATGACGTCATCAGTGACTGAGTGGTCCTGAGTGATGGTGTCATCAGTGACTATGAGTGATGACGTCATCAATGACTGAGTGGTCATCAGTGATGACGTCATCAGTGACTGAGTGGTCCTGAGTTATGACGCCACATGTCTGTTTCAGTCAGATGTTGACAGACCCCTCATCCAATAGAAACATTACTGTGCATGTCCTACCAAATATACTACAGATGTTGAATGTTATTTTCTGTCAAAAGAATAAATATGCTCTATGCTGATGTGTACTTTGAACATAATGCCTGAAAATATAACATTATTTATATTAAGAGTTGATGTTGGCAATATTGCATCAAGAAGTCATACATTTTATATATATTCAATGGTGTGATTATATAACGTGACAAAAGGAAAATTGATAGAGGTTGTCTTTAAAAAGCAATATAGTGTAAACAAAACAATGTGCCATATATAACTAAACTTTTCAATTATTCTTGTATTGTTTCCTTCTCAAGCAGTATTGTCATTGTCTGTTAAAAACCACTAGTTACTTATTGGTGAAGCCTTGTGTAGCAAGCAGTATGTATGAATATATGGATGTATGTATGGAAGCCTGCTCGGCATCACTCCAGCAACAGAAATAAAGACGCCTCCTGCTATGTCTCTCTGTTCTCTATTCTAATGTGATGATCTAAGAGAAGAACAGGACCTCACTGCTCTCTATTCTAATGTTATGATCTAAGAGAAGAACGGGACCTCACTGCTCTCTATTCTAATGTTATGATCTAAGAGAAGAACGGGACCTCACTGCTCTCTATTCTAATGTGATGATCTAAGAGAAGAACGGGACCTCACTGCTCTCTATTCTAATGTGATGATCTAAGAGAAGAACGGGACCTCACTGCTCTCTATTCTAATGTGATGATCTAAGAGAAGAACAGGACCTCACTGCTCTCTATTCTAATGTTATGATCTAAGAGAAGAACAGGACCTCACTGCTCTCTATTCTAATGTTATGATCTAAGAGAAGAACAGGACCTCACTGCTCTCTATTCTAATGTTATGATCTAAGAGAAGAACAGGACCTCACTGCTCTCTATTCTAATGTGATGATCTAAGAGAAGAACAGGACCTCACTGCTCTCTATTCTAATGTTATAATCTAAGAGAAGAACAGGACCTCACTGCTCTCTATTCTAATGTTATAATCTAAGAGAAGAACAGGACCTCTGTTAAGATAAGATAAGATATTCCTTTATTAATCCCCCTTAGGAGAAATTCACAGTGACCAGCAGTACAGGGGATAGATGTGCAGTAAGAGCCTGGCTAAAGTCAATAAATGTTCTTGTATTCTAAATGATTTAAGAAGTAGAGCAGGGCCTCTCTGTTCTCGCACTTTGCATACATTCACTCAGGTTACACAGACTGATGACCTCACCTTACGGAGGTCACACAGACTAAAGGTTGACCCCTGATGACCTCACCTTACTGAGGTCACACAGACTAAAGGTTGAACCCCGATGACCTCACCTTACTGAGGTCACACAGACTAAAGGTTGACCCCTGATGACCTCACCTTACTGAGGTCACACAGACTAAAGGTTGACCCCTGATGACCTCACCTTACTGGGGTCACACAGACTAAAGGTTGAACCCCGATGACCTCACCTTACTGAGGTCACACAGACTAAAGGTTGACCCCTGATGACCTCACCTTACTGAGGTCACACAGACTAACGGTTTAACCCTGATGACCTCACCTTACTGAGGTCACACAGACTAAAGGTTGACCCCTGATGACCTCACCTTACGGAGGTCACACAGACTAAAGGTTGAACCCCGATGACCTCACCTTACTGAGGTCACACAGACTAAAGGTTGACCCCTGATGACCTCACCTTACTGGGGTCACACAGACTAAAGGTTGAACCCCGATGACCTCACCTTACTGAGGTCACACAGACTAAAGGTTGACCCCTGATGACCTCACCTTACTGAGGTCACACAGACTAAGGGTTGACCCCTGATGACCTCACCTTACGGAGGTCACACAGACTAAAAGTTGAACCCCGATGACCTCACCTTACTGAGGTCACACAGACTAAAGGTTGACCCCTGATGACCTCACCTTACTGAGGTCACACAGACTAAAGGTTGAACCCCGATGACCTCACCTTACTGAGAAAATGTCGGGCTAAACTTTTTGAACACTTTTTGATAACCCCGATGACGTGCCGCATACCGCTGTTGGCTAGGCTAGGTAATGGAATGGTGCCACCTGAGGAATGACTCCGTAGATTTATGATGGCGTAGCCTGATGTCTGCTATGGTGTTGCACCTAATGGTGGTTATGTCACTCGTGTGTTGTATGCTTGGTCTTATCTGAGCTGGCCTTCTACATGTGTTTACCTTGGATGATGGCACAAGGGATAGTCACATCTTGTCCTGTGTTTTAATGAGTGTATTTCATTTTCTGTCCAACATAAAGATACACAGGAGTACTTGCATTAAAACAAACAATGGACAAACAATTTACAAAGTACCAAACAACCTCGGCCATTTGGCAGACCGAGTTTATTTAGATTTAAGGACCATGTCTCCTGGACCAACTAGATGAAAATGCTCCCCTACATAGTCAATGGTAGGGGTGAGGCTGGACAATCTAACGTCTAATGTTTTTTTTATTTTATGTTATAGGCTACTGCCCAAAGTGCCTAGCAACCAGTGTAGCCCTACGTATGTAATTCATTTTTAATGTCTACATGTGATGTAGTCCTGGTGTTTTGGAAGCCCTGCCAGGAAAGTTGAAATGCACACCATCTAAGTGAGCGTATCTCTGAAAGATGACCATCCAATGTTGTGCAGTGGGGGCGCTGCAGACTACCAGAACACATCTGATCAAGGTGCGCTTCACCATCATGACATGTACTCCTGTCACATTTATCTAGGCCTATATAAAGATACATCTTTATCTATATTCTATATGTCTGGTCCTGTTCTCAACCACAGACGATGGGTGCAATCAATCAATGCATGAACCTGTGAATCAGTGCATCAATACAATGGATTAACTCTCTTAATAACTAATAAATAAATACATTAATTAATTAATAAAGATCTATTAGTTATAGATAGATAGATAGATAGATAGATAGATAGATAGATAGATAGATAGATAGATAGATAGATATAGATACTTTTAGTACAACACGTCACAACTCGCTGACTACCGGGAGACTTTTCTTTAAGTCGGTAAATACAATTCACTAAAGACAAGGGGACACTAGAGAACAACAGGACTTTGCCAAACACTGGTTAACCAATACCAGGTCTTCTCGGTCCGTGTGAAGGTTGGGCCCGAAGTGTAACTAGACACTTCTCCTCCTCCATCTCCTCCTCCTCCCTCAGGAGGACCACATTCCCTACTTTCCGCTTTGTTCTCAAGGAAGTCCTCAAGTTTTCTTACTAGAGAAAGACTGAGACACCAAGGACCACGGACTAAAGTCAACTGAGACACCGAGTCCTCTTACTGAAGACACCGAGACACTAAGGATCGGACTGGACGGAACATGTCGAACTGAAATATCGCTGGGGGAAAATAACTCTGGATACTCGGTTCGTTGTTAAGTTAAGTGTTAGTTAAGTTAAGTCTTAGCTCTGGGACTTCAGAGGCCGAGGGGAAGGACGATGGGGACAAGGTAGGCTACGTCACTACGGTTATATTGTTATATTCTGCTTTGTACCTCATGTACTTTACACTTCAACTTAACTCCAAATAACGGCTGAACCCGGAACCGAAGCGGTACCACTAACGGTGTTCACACGGACCAGCAGTATCACTAACGTTATAACCACACGGACCAGCAGTACCGCTAACGGTATACACACGGACCAACAGTACCACTAACGTTATATCCCCAAGGACCAGCAGTAGCACTAACGTTATAACCACATGGACCAGCAGTACCACTAACGGTGTCCACACGGACCAGCCGTACCACTAACGTTATATCCACACGGATAAGCAGTAGCACTAACGTTATAACCACATGGACCAGCAGCGCCACTAACTTTATATCCACGCGGACCAGCAGTACCACTAACCTTATAACCACACGGACCAGCAGTACCACTAACGTTATAACCACATGGACCAGCAGTGCCACTAACGTTATATCCACACGGACCAGCAGTACCACTAACGGTGTCCACACGGACCAGCAGTAGGCCTACCACTAACGTTATATCCACATGCACCAACAGTACCACTAACGGTATCCACACGGACCAGCAGTACCACTAACGATATCCACATGGACCAGCAGTACCACTAACCTTGTATCCACACAGACCAGCAGTAGCCACTAACGGTGTCCACACGTACCAGAGGCAGGCCTCTCAGCAGGCAGGCCTCTGAACACAGAAGACGCCCTCATGGCGTCTTCTGTGTTTCTCATCTTTTCCACTTCATGCCCAGATAACTGAGCGGTTATGGAGGGGGAGAAGGAGAGAGAACATGGGGAGGAGAAGGAGAGTGACGAGGCTGAAGAGTGGACTCTAAATGAGGAGGAGGAGGAGGTGGAGGAGGACCCAGAAGGAGCGGCTCTGGCCTGGCAGGAGGGTTCTGGGGAAGACCACCTGGGCCTTCCCATCATGCACTGGGAGGCTCTCAGCCTGCGGATTGCCGAGCTGGAGAAACAAGACATGGGAAAACAGACCAAGACCAAGGTGGTGGGGGTTTGTAGTTGACTTAGGTTCATACGGAACAGTTTGGCTGTTATGTTGACTGACAACCAACATGATCGAAGATATAACTTTAATGTTTGTTATTAACATATTTCAATGCGCACAACCTCGCTCCACCAAAAACGACATTTAAACTGGCCAACTTGTCATGTATGATATGGACTACGTACTGGTGGGGTAGATGGTTATTTGTATGGTGCGGAGGCAGTCTTTGTCTTAATGTTACGCTCTAAATAAACATAACTTTAATTTAACCTTTATATAACAATGGCAATTTGTCTCAACGTGGCCATTGTCTGAAGGGCTGTTGTCTGAATGTTTTCTGTTTCCAGGACACGTTTGCGTCGCTGGAACGCCGGCGACATCCGATGTGCTGGGCAGACGAGGGGAGGAAACTGAAGAGTTCTGAGATCTGGGACGACAGGGAAGAGGACGTCCACATGACAGAGCTCACCTCCCGGTACACTGCAACCTGTGTGCTCTTTTTTGAGAACTAGTAATCTGGGTACTAATATACTAGCTGTGGATGGGATGGTGATTACTCCTGTCTCATATCCTAGATGGTGATGATAAACTAGCTATCTACAGAGGGTCAGGACTCCTAGCTAGTCGGTGGTGATAAACTAGCGATCTACGGAGGGTCAGGACTCCTAGCTAGTCGGTGGTGATAAACTAGCGATCTACGGAGGGTCAGGACTCCTAGCTAGTCGGTGGTGATAAACTAGCTATCTACGGAGGGTGAGGACTCCTAGCTAGAAGGTGGGGATAAACAAGCTATCTACAGAGGGTCAGGACTCCTAGCTAGATGGTGGTGATAAACTAGCTCCCTATGGAGGGTCAGAAGTCCAAGCTAGATGGTGGTGATAAACTAGCTACCTATGGAGGGTCAGGACTCCTAGCTAGATGGTGGTGATAAACTAGCTACCTATGGAGGGTCAGGACTCCTAGCTAGACCGCGGTGATGCCAACTGTTGTGACTGAACACATGGTTTAACTCTATTCATTCATCAATATTTTAACATTCCTCCAATATGTTGAATCAGCTATGAAACATGGAGGAATGTTGAAATGTACAATGTTTGGGTACTGCAGCTGTAAAAGGTTGATGCTGCAGGTCATTTTATCTCTTTAGTGTTTTAGGTTTAGTTATTTACAATCTTCCATGTATACATTAAACAGCTTGGTGTGTGTCACAATATTGAGGTATTTCTTGACAAAACAAACAATTTTTATGTCTTTGTTGTGCAGTCTTCAGACACGAGTGAACCTGCAGCTGTGCTTCATCAACAACAGTGAGAGTGATGAAGAGGAAGAGAGCGAAGAAAATGGTCAAAAGGTTCAGATTTGGCACACCGGCCCCAATGAGCTGCTTGAAGTCTTAAAGACATCTGACATATATGACAACAATGTGTTGGTCTTGCAACCACCCAATTATTCAAAGTTACTATGATCTTACACTTTGGTCCGCATTGATCATGACTTCTTTCCTTTTGTTCTTTTTCCCTTTCTGTTTTGCTGAAGAGGGCTTCAGTGCAGGTACCAAGGCAGGCCTCACTCAAGGCCCCTGCTGCCCAGGAGAAGAGCAGACCCCTAACAGGCTTCAGGAAGGCCCTGAGGTCTCTTCGTGACAAACTGAGGACGGACCTCACACGTCAGGTGATGAGACAGGACAACTCTGGTCAATAATACCCCTCTTCCCTTTAGTCCAACATTGAATCTTACTTGTGGTGGAAAAAGAGAAGAAAACAACTGTTGTGGAATATCTTTGTCTATGCCCCCACTATGTTTGGAAGATGTCTAAATGATCAACCTATCGGGAGCCCCCAAAACAGCATTAGAATGAAGCACTGTGTTGTCTGTCTTGTGTTGGGTCCCGGTGAGCCAGGCAGCAGCCCCAAGTGGTCCTCTGCTGAAGAGGCACTTGGAGCGCCGGGAGCTCCAGAACTCTGACATCAAGGAGCTGACGGCCCTCTGTAGCTCACACAGCCAGGCCATACAAGGTGCGTGTGCACACACTCATATGTCATATCAACACCTATATCACTTGTTCAGAAGTGTACATGTATGCCAAATATTTGGGCGTTTCCTTCACAAAGGAAAATCCCCGTTAATGGGTAGTCCTACTTTTAATCATACCTTAACGTATCTTTAAGGTCCCCTGCTGTACACCCAGGTGTGAGGTTGATTAGCCATTACAAGTGACATCCTACATGAGACTGTCCAGTGTCCACCCAGATGTATGGTGCATCACCCCACCAGTTAGTTCAGTCTGGGACGGCTGGTAGCTCGACCTACCTGTCATACATCTGGGTGAACACTCCCAGGTGTGCTGTCACTAGAGCTTGTGTGGGGTCGTTTTGTTGTGTTTTTGTTTGAAGTAAGGTGAGTTTTAAAGGTTTAAACCAAGGTGGTGCTTCCTGTGAGGGTAGCACCACGCCTTGCTATCCAGCCTTTTCTGGTAACATTAGAACCGCTTATACCACAGCAATAATGATTAGATATTATTTCATCTGCAACACCTAATATGATGTTTTTTTATTAACTTCATTGGATGAAATTAAAATATTGTTTGAAGGGCTTTGAGCATATTCTTTTTGCGTGGTCATGGAAACATGTGGCCGATAGTCGTTGTGTCTGACGGGTTGATGTCACTGTTGTATAACTGTCAGTTATTGAAAAGTCATGCGCACCTTTGGAATGTATTAGCCAATCAGAATCAAGTATTTAATAACGCTGTGGTAAAAAGGTATTTAAAAGCATTTGTATTTTTGGAAACAACCATTTGCTTTATTTTTATATTATTTTACACTGGACAATGGTAGTCTTTTCACTTGCAAAGGACTGTTAAAGCATAAATTCAGAAAGTACCTCTCTGTCAATTATTGGTTAAAACTTTTAACCCAGTGAAAAAAGCCAAATTTAGCTCTGTGTGAGCGCCAGACAGGAATTGCAGGCTCCTTCACAGATAGCTGTGTCAGTATTCCATACAAATGGCCAATGTTGTTTTTGATGTGCAGATCTGAACTCTGAGTTGGTGGGCCTCCTCCAGACACGGGACCACCTGAGGACCGAGCAGGATGCCATGCTGGTGGAGGTGCAGGACCTCACGTCTCTATGACCTCTCTTCTCTGTGACATCACGTCTCTATGACCTCACTTCTCTGTGACATCACGTCTCTGTGACCTCACTTCTCTGTGACATCACGTCTCTATGACCTCACTTCTCTGTGACCTCACTTCTCTGTGACATCACGTCTCTATGACCTCACTTCTCTGTGACCTCACTTCTCTATGACCTCTCTTCTCTGTGACCCTCTATGACCTCACTTCTCTGTGACCTCACTTCTCTATATCCTCACTTCTCTGTGACCTCACTTCTCTATGACCTCTCTTCTCTGTGACCCTCTATGACCTCACTTCTCTATGACCTCTCTTCTCTGGGACCCTCTGTGACTTCCCTCCTCCATGACCCTCTAGGATGCTCTCTCCTGTGTTAGTAGGAGCACTATTCACTGCTCCTTGGATGGACCAATGAAGACTCTGATATGATCCTTACCTCCTCCCGTGCTCCGAACAATCAAACTCCTAAATCATTTTTCCTTTCAAAATGTTCAGTGTCTTGCTATGTTTGCATGTAGTTTTTTTTTAAGAATGTGTGAAACTGTCTAGTATTAAGCTTGACAATAAAAAGTCACATTTTTTTAATTCGTAAAAAAGATTTCAAGATCCTTATTACAGATGTTAATTGCTGACCTTTAACCAACACTAATTCTGTGACCTTTTAATTTTTTTTTTTGTACACTCACTCAATAGTCAATACAATACTCATTCACATATTACAAAAACATTCAAATAAATAAATATAATTCGATAGATAGATATAACAGAAAATCTGGTTTGTTTTGTAATGTCAAAATATTACATCACCTTACCTCAACAGCTTTTGTCAAATTATTTTCAATGCTATTTAGATCAGCAAAGCCGCTACTATCCAAGAAAAGAGCTAAAATGAAAATGTATCCACCTAGTGGACGGGAGGGGAATTACAGTATGGGGTGTACCCATGTAGCATTAATCTGTCTAATAGTCAAGGGGCGAATTTAGAAAGAGCCTCCGTTAAGACTTTTGCTCACATGTCTGGGTAAAGTTTGACAACCTATTTTTTTGTTAGAAGAAACCTATAGAAGGAATTTTAGGGGTGTTGTCATCTTGATTTCTTTTGGTGGCGACCACTAGAGGCGCTAGAATATTCAAATATTCAATTCAGGCATATGGTCAGTTTTGGTCAACCTGTACAATCTGTATGCATAATTGTCAAGATTAAAAAAATTATATCTAAGGAAATAGGTAGAACAATAATTTAAAAAAAGCCTTTTTGAATCATATTGTAATATTTTAGCCAATATTGGATACAAAATACCACTTTTTTATAGACGTACACAACGACACAGAATGTCATAGAAAATGTGTTTATTCACACTTAACAATAACAGAAAATCTTGACATATAATAGAAACATTTATTAACAATGTGAACTGTATTATTTGCTATCAATGTTTTCACTGTGAAAGCACTTGCACTCATGCCTCATTAAAATACATTCTTCCCTGAACAGTATAGCAATGCTTGGTACTTCACAGACTTCCACTCTTCTTGTAAAAGCTCCTTCAACTCCTTCTGAACTCTCCACAAGGGGTGTCCTGGGGGAAAAAAATTGGGGGGAGGGGATCAGTAGAAGGTAGGCCTATTGTGGACCCTGGATTATGTGACCATATCAATACAGTACAGATCTAGATAGGCTAGTTATAACAGTGAAGCTCCATACCCTCACCTCATGTGGGTCCAGTAGCTGGTCTCCTTGTTTGAGAGAGGGAGGAGCATCTCAACTGGCTGGTTAATGAGACAAGCCTGTAGTGGGGAAATTAAAGAAAAAAAGTTAAATGTAGTCAGAGATGAAAAGAGATAAATATAGGAGCACATAGTGAAGAGAAAAGGAGCAAGAGGCATAGAAAGGAAATTCCACTAACCTCTATGGGTCTACTGTTGTTCACCGTTAATTTCCTCCTGGTCAAAGCAGTTCTTGCACCAAGCTGCATGAGCACATCCACACGCTCCACTGCAGTACATGCCTCTTCTGCGGCAGGAGCGATGCCTGGTACTGCACTGCACTTCCTGTTTCCTCGCAGCCACAGATGGTCAGCTCCACAAATCTGGCCTGTTCATGCTCCTTGGGTAACGGTCTTGGGGGCTCTTTGATGTCTGCCTTGATCTTTAGTGCCATGTAATACACCCAGCTTAGTATCTCAGTAATACCACTTCTACAACTAGCAATATTTTCATCTTCCATTGTATCTTGGATATCCTTTACATCATCCATTGTTTTCTTTAGGTTTTGTAGGGCAAGCTGGGCTGTAATCTCAGGGAATATCAACATGGGCTCAGTTGGGCCGACTGAGGGCACAAACATTGCTTTTCCTTGAAGCAATTTCTCAAGTTTTGTCTTGAAATGGTGACTTCTGTATACTCCTGGGTCTACATCAAAATCTACAATGAGCTCACAGTATCTTTCCCAAAGGGTTTTCAATGAGTATATTTCACCCCTGGAAAATCCTGCTCAAAGCTCAACTACCACATTATGTAGACAAATGGTATATGGATCTGGCGTATCTGTTCCTGATGAGGAGCTTTGCTTCTCACACTTCTTCAAGAATGCAGTGTAACAACCAAGATGGTATTTGCCCTCTGCTGCAATCAAGTCATTGACCCCTGCAAGCCTGTATCTCAGTGCTGTGTCTTGTTGAGCAAGGCAAATTATCTTTTTAGAGACATCCAAGTCTCGGATTTCATGACATTTTTTGTCCTGAGGCTTATCCGCCTGACAGGAAAGGCATTTTTCCCAGTTGACTTTAGGCATGGAACTCCTAGTTGAGCGAGGTCGGCAGCTGGTGGCTGGTTCCTCCTCTTTATCATGGGTGGTTCCATGTTTGCTTTCAAATCACTTCTTAAGACGGCATGCTATATTGACTGTAAAGTAGATACAATTAAATCTTGTTTTTATTCAGGACAAACTGTTTCATCTAACTTTCTCATCTTTTACCAATGTGAAATAGGATGCTAGTCTATAACTCAAAAATTATGACTAGCTAGTAAGGTATATCTAGGCTAAACAACTTGAGTATTGACAATAACTATGTATAGTTATATTTCATATATAGCTACAAATAATAATAATATAATAATATATAATATATAATATAATAATATTCATATAATAATACAGATAACGTTAAAGTCCTTAACAAATAATAATTCATGTCCACTTGTTTTAAACAGAGGAGATGATGCTCTACTTACCACATGCAGCAAATATGTTCAATCAAGCACATAAAGTGAAACTGATGGCAAAAGATTGGTGCAGAGCTCTAGCTAGCTTGCCTAGCTACCTGGCTGCTTAAATTAGCATGACATCCCATTACTAGTTAGAATCTTGAATATTATGATTGCAAAAAAAAGATGCTTATTATGTGTATAAACGCCTATAAAAAGACATATTTTTTAACCAATATTGGAGAAAATATAGCAATACAATTAAAAAATGCTTTTTCAATTGGTGTTTTATCCATTTCCCTAAATATAAAATCTTTAACATTGAAGATTATGCATATAAATAGTACATTTTGACCATTATTGTGACCATATGCATGAATTGAGTATTTGAATGTTATAGCGCCTCTAGTGGTCACCAGCACAACAAAAAAAATCCAAGAAGACAACAATCCTATTATTCCACTCAGGGGTTCCTTCTAACAAAAATAAGGTTGCCAAACTTTACCCAGAAGCGTGAGGATAGTTAGCAATCTTAGGGTTTGCTCCCTGACTATCAACTAAGTGGCCTGAAAAGGAAGAAAACATTTCTAATTCAGGTCGATTGATTAATCTGCACTAGACAACTGTAAATAAATATTACGTGTAAATTTGAAGGTCCAGAACAGTCCTAACTGTACATGTAGAGTTTACGACTGAAGGTCCAGAACAGTTCTAACTGTACATGTAGAGTTTACGGATGAAGATCCAGAACTGTCCTTTGGGGGATGAAGGTCCAGAACTGTCCTTTGGGGGATGAAGGCCCAGAACAGTCCTTTGGGGGATGAAGGCCCAGAACTGTCCTTTGGGGGATGAAGGCCCAGAACAGTCCTTTGGGGGATGAAGGCCCAGAACAGTCCTTTGGGGGATGAAGGCCCAGAACTGTCCTTTGGGGGATGAAGGTCCAGAACAGTCCTTTAGGGCATTGGTTCCCAACGGTGTGCCATGAAGGCATGTCCGGGTGTGCCCTGGGATTTTGTGACAACCATACATTATTATTGCAATATACAACTACACAAAAATAATTATTTTTTAATTTAGTTTATCACTACTTTGTATGCACTCATTTCATAATACAGAGGCAAACTACAGTGTATATACCTAAAAACAATTCTTTAATTCTTGCCTCATTTTTAATTTTGTGACCTGTCTGGTTTAAATGGGTGTGTTGCTGCTTTGATGAAGCCTAATTTGATAAAGTTTCAAATTAATATTTAAATTATTTTGTTCATAAATATTTCATGAGTAATATGAGTCTTTGTCACATTTTATTTGGCATTAGTAAATAACTATGCACATTTACAGATATTTTACATGATATGAGTGATAACACGTGTTATAAGGGCTATTTTGCACAATGGGTGTGCCTTGAGATTTTTACTTGTCCTTTGGTGTGCCTTGGGCACAAAAAGTTTGGGAACCACTGCTTTATATTTAGGGGATGATGAACAGTCCTGACGACTACAGCTTCTGTTGAGAGCAGTTGCCATAGAAACGACGTCGCCTCGAGACGCTGCTTGACGACCTGCCGGCGTTCGGTGTTTGGTCTGTTTTGTGGTCGAACCAGGAGGGAAGAGTGAAACCAGTAACGTGTTTTGTGGTCGAACCAGGAGTTAAGAGTGAAACCAGTAACGTGTTTTGTGGTCGAAGCAGGAGTTAAGAGTGAAACCAGTAACGTGTTTTGTGGTCGAACCAGGAGTTAAGAGTGAAACCAGTAAGGTGTTTTGTGGTCGAACCAGGAGTTAAGAGTGAAACCAGTAACGTGTTTTGTGGTCGAACCAGGAGTTATAAAAACCAGTAACGTGTTCTGTGGACAAACCAGGAGTTAAGAGTGAAACCAGTAACGTGTTTTGTGGTCGAACCAGGAGTTAGAGTGAAACCAGTAGCGTGGGGGAAGGACCATATGATATCTTTATATATATATCTCTATATATTTTAGCAAGCTAACGCGATGCCTCCTAAAAGAGGTCGAAGTGCACCAGGAGCTCCCAGCTGGGAAGCAGGGCTGACCGGTGCGCAGTTTGAGGAGGTGAGTCCGTGTGATAAGTGATTAGTGTTTGATTCATATTTTGTGTTTAATATTTAGTGTTTTGTAGTTGGTGTTAAGGAATTAGGATTTAGTGTTTAGTATTTAGTAGCCTATTTAGTTTTTAGTTTTTTTCGTTTGTCGTTTTTAGTTTTTTTAGTTTTTATTGTTTAGGATTTAGTGTTTAGTTGGCTATTTAATGTTTAGCGTATAGTATTTAGTTGAACCGAACTAACTCATTCTGACGCTCTTCACTACTTCACTATTGCAACAAAAAAAAATCTAACAAAAGTCAGTCAGCCCAGAGTTTGGTCTTCTGTGGGCCAACAACCCATCAGATGATAGTCCTCAAGGCTGCATCTTTCTCTCTCTCGTTCCCTTTATCAATTTGGTTTATGATTCAATGCTGTGACGTTTCATGTAGATGATAATCCTCAATGCTGCATCCTTCATCAACGTGATGGATGCTTTCTGTGATGCTTTCTGTTCATGTCTTTGTGTTTGATACAAGCCATTATGTCGGCTAGCATATTTAAAAGATACCACTGTAAATAAAGTTAGAATTAGTTAGTGATGGTGTGCGACAATAATGATCATAACTTAAGGTGAAGGAAACACAACTGTAACCTGGCACCAAAAAAACATGATAATTCTGCCATCTGGTGGCCCAAACCCTTCACGACACGATCCGCAAGAACCGGAAGTCAACCAGTGGCCCTTGCTGCGGCCCATCTCTCCCTCCACTCCCATCCCAGATCAGCTCTGCATCACTCCCCCATTTTTGCGCACTGACACGTTGATGCAGGGTGTCCTGTTTGGATTACATGGCCCTCCAAAACTGTTGTCACAAGACATCTCAAGACATCTCAAAGAGTGCCTTGCTAATCATACTGGCGAACGCTGCTCAAGCAACAAAAGAAAACCACAGATGTATTTTCTTCTTTAATAAGGATTAAACGATTGTGATATCAATCGTATTATCTTCGTTTAATATCGTTTCAATGTATTCTCTGACGTTTCTTTATAACAAGCACATCAAAAAGTCGCTAGTATGCTGATCACAGTTCCCCCCTTTGATGAAGTCCAGCTGCTCTTGTTGCCTCATGCGTGGAGGGTCTCTCCTGGAGGGTCTCTCTCCTGGAGGGTCTCTCCTGGAGGGTCTCTCTCCTGGAGGGTCTCTCCTGGAGGGTCTCTCCTGCAGGGTCTCTCCTGCAGGGTCTCTCCTGCAGGGTCTCTCCTGCAGGGTCTCTCTCCTGCAGGGTCTCTCCTGGAGGGTCTCTCCTGGAGGGTCTCTCTCCTGCAGGGTCTCTCTCCTGGAGGGTCTCTCTCCTGGAGGGTCTCTCCTGGAGGGTCTCTCCTGCAGGGTCTCTCCTGCAGGGTCTCTCCTGCAGGGTCTCTCCTGGAGGGTCTCTCCTACAGGGTCTCCCCTGGAAGGTCTCTCCTGGAGGGTCTCTCCTTGAGGGTCTCTCCCGCAGGGTCTCTCCTGGAGGGTCTCTCCTTGAGGG
Organism: Urophycis tenuis; assembly: GCA_036785325.1. Lineage (NCBI taxonomy): Eukaryota > Metazoa > Chordata > Actinopteri > Gadiformes > Phycidae > Urophycis > Urophycis tenuis. Next base: position 816,543 of record JAXIVH010000080.1, on the reverse strand, counting down.
TCTCTCCCGCAGGGTCTCTCCTGCAGGGTTTCTCCTGGAGGGTCTCTCCTGGAAGGTCTCTCCTGGACGGTCTCTCTCCTGGAGGGTCTCTCCTGCAGGGTCTCCCCTGGAAGGTCTCTCTCCTGGAGGGTCTCTCCTGGAGGGTTTCTCTCCTGGAGGGTCTCTCCCGCAGGGTCTCCCCTGCAGGGTCTCTCCTGGAGGGTCTCTCCTGGAGGGTCTCTCCTGCAGGGTCTCCCCTGGAAGGTCTCTCCTGGAGGGTCTCTCCTTGAGGGTCTCTCCCGCAGGGTCTCTCCTGGAGGGTCTCTCCTGGAGGGTCTCTCCTGGAGGGTCTCTCCTGCAGGGTCTCTCCTGGAGGGTCTCTCCTGCAGGGTCTCTCCTGCAGGGTCTCTCCTGGAGGGTCTCTCCTGCAGGGTCTCTCCTGGAGGGTCTCTCCTGGAGGGTCTCTCCTGCAGGGTCTCTCCTGGAGGGTCTCTCCTGCAGGGTCTCTCCTTGAGGGTCTCTCCTACAGGGTCTCTCCTTGAAGGCCAGAGCACACTGGCCTGTCCTGAAGGGGCCTGGAAAAATGAAGCAGTGTTTGTTTTTATTTGAGGACTTGTTTAATCTCATTGATAAGCTGTGACCGACGGGACAGCGTTCACGCTGTCCTCGCTCCATCGGAGGAATGCGCGGCGGTCACACCACGATTGAGACGGTAGGGACCCCCAAGCCTGTGGGCCACGCAGCAGAACCCCGAACACGGCCCGCGACAAACACGTTTTTAACATCTCCGTGAACGTCGTCGATGAATGCTGAGGGAGGCGGCCCCCCGGAGGGCTGGTGCACTCCCACATGGAGGTCAGAGGTCGACTGTCGCCGTGGTGACGCTGTTCCCAGGACCTAGTCGAAGAACGAGGCGCACTCCAAAAAAAGAGCGGTCGTGTAAAAACAGGAAATGCGATTAGGCCAAGAATTGTGAAACGTTCTACTTTCCCCTTTACTTTCTATGTTACTGATAACAGACATGTGGAGGAGTTCTGCGCAGTCGCCGGCTGTTCCGACAAACAAAACATGCAAGAACGTTGTAATAACGATGAGGCCATCCGATGTGAGGTGAATTCATCAGTAAACCCACTAAGACTTGGCAGTAATGATGTGGGGACACAGGAAGCGTCGTACTCTCGTGTGAAGCGAAGCTGCAGACAGGGGACGCCACCGCCGTGGCCTGACGTCGTGTGACGTCACTCAGATTGACTGTGACTTTGACTCTCCAGCCGTCATGGAGGGCTTGCCTCTCCCTGCTGGCCGGGGGAACCCCAGCAGATGAGGAGCTGATGGAGGCGCTGCAGCTCGCGGTACAGCAGCCCCAACGCCGGCTCTTCACCCTACTGAGTCATGAGGCCGTCGTCGCCATGGTAGGACCCATGGACGTATATGGCTCATCAATGATGGCTTGAGGGGGGAAACCGGCACACTCAGCTACTTTCTGATACATCATGAGTAGGCCTACTGCTCTGTAAGTCTGTGGTCTGCAATATGCACTTGTCGCACCAATGGACCTCGATGGTCTCACTTTTCCTGGATTGTTTTCAGAAACAGAGTTGATGTTTTTCACAAGAAAAACGATTGAAGCAGGACTCATGATATTATTATAGTCCAGTATTGACTAAGCCACTATATTGCAACAATTGCAACTTAACAGACATATTGAAATCTCAAGTCTTGTACTTCGTTGTACTTATCGTCTACGTTCCATATTCAGCCTATATGTTTGAATAAATTTAAAAGTATATTCAAAGGTATGAAGAAATACTAAACATTCCTTGTGTTGTCTGTGTGTTTTAGATCCATGACCTGGGAACCCCCAAAGCCAAGAAGCCTAAAGATGTTCCCCTGTACAGTGAGGTACGCTGGTCCTTCTCACCACATAAAGGTACATGTTAGGCGTACGAATGGCATTGATTGAGCTGAGCTCTGCCCCAAGCACAATGCGTTGGCTTATTGCTGTCGGAGATTCCCATTCGTTTTTAATTTCACCTCAGTAAGCTCGAAGGGCACTCAATCACAACACCAAGAATGATCAAAACATTGTTATAGTGATACTGATTTACTGTAGACAGATTCACAACCATTCTTAGGTTAGATACCAGTTTCTACACTTCCAGGTGACAGAGTCAGCCAAGGTGCTGCTGGATGCAGGCGAAGACATTCCCTGTGAGCTGATGGCCTACATCCTCAAGTTCCGGCTCCTGCAGGTCAAAGCCAGCGACCAGCAGAGGAGGGTTGCCATGCAGGTGAGTCACAACCAAGAACAGATATTCAGAACATGTTGGAGCAGGTGTTATAGAGAAGGCACCTGGTGTTGAGTCTGGTCTACCAGGTGGAGCAGGTGTTATAGAGAAGGTACCTGGTGTTGAGTCTGGTCTAACAGGTGGAGCAGGTGTTATAGAGAAGGTACCTAGTGTTGAGTCTGGTCTACCAGGTGGAGCAGGTGTTATAGAGAAGGTACCTGGTGTTGAGTCTGGTCTAACAGGTGGAGCAGGTGTTATAGAGAAGGTACCTAGTGTTGAGTCTGGTCTACCAGGTGGAGCAGGTGTTATAGAGAAGGTACCTGGTATTGAGTCTGGTCTACCAGGTGGAGCAGGTGGTGTTGAGTCTGGTCTAACAGGTGGAGCAGGTGGTGTTGAGTCTGGTCTAACAGGTGTAGCAGGTGGTGTTGAGTCTGGTCTAACAGGTGGAGCAGGTGGTGTTGAGTCTGGTCTAACAGGTGGAGCAGGTGGTGTTGAGTCTGGTCTAACAGGTGGAGCAGGTGGTATTGAGTCTAGTCTAACAGGTGGAGCAGGTGGTGTTGAGTCTGGTCTACCAGGTGGAGCAGGTGGTGTTGAGTCTGGTCTAACAGGTGGAGCAGGTGGTGTTGAGTCTGGTCTAACAGGTGGAGCAGGTGGTGTTGAGTCTGGTCTAACAGGTGGAGCAGGTGGTGTTGAGTCTACTAGGTGAAGTGGAGCCGAACAACCTTTCACACGCAGCGACATTTATATTGCTATGTTCCTAACATTTATGAACATAGTCCTTCTTTTCACATGTATAAATATTTGGATGTATAATTCGCAATGCGATGGTTAGTAATGGTTCCATAAGAAGAACAAAGAACAAAATGGGTTGAAACTGGTGTTCGGGTGGTGGGGACTAAATGGTTTGATTTGTATACCACCAAACATATTTTTCATCTTTCTCACATCGTTTTTGATAAAGTTATGACTAGTGCCCACTTTATGAATGACATTCTTGTTTCATTTTCCCTGGAACCTCTCACGCTCACAGTCTGTGGTTTCAGTGCAGCCGTTATTTGTGTCTGTCCCCGGAGGGTTCTGAGGAGAAGGTCCATAGCAGGGCGGGCCCGGCCTCAGCCACCAAACACAAGCCCTCGGACAACAAAGCCCAGAAGGCCACAGCACCTGAGAGCGTAGCCACCGTGAAGCAGACCAAGCTGAAGCGCAGGGGAGAAGGCGTCCAGACTCCGGAGTACATAGGTCAGTTCCACGACGAGGACGCACCAACAAGCCCGCTTTTTTGTCCGGAGGCTCAACTCCCTCCCTGCTCTGCCCCTGCACCCTCCCCCCCCCCTCTTCTGCCCCCCTGCCAGACTCTTAACCTTGCACCCACCTCGGACCATCACCCTCCCACCACCACTCACAAACTGCAAACTCTGACACTTTAGAATGTCTCTTACTGTTTACATATATTGCACCATTTTTCTGAACGCACTACCTCACTTTTTCACTTTTTTCTTGTACTTTCTGTGTTTCTGTGTTTCTATGGTTGTCTGTACGATGTCTGTTGTCTACTTTGTTTGTCCATTGTTTATTTTGCACCGCAGGTCTGAGAGGACTGCAATTTCATCTGTGCTATATGCCTGCCATGTAGCACATTTGACAATAAAGATACTTGAATCTTGAATCTTGAATCTTCAGGTATCCGCGTTCCTGTCTGAAGCACCGCGTCAGACGTACTCTGTGATGGTTCTAGACCATTAGACCATATGTTGTTACAGTGGGCCTGCTTCTATTGTCTCCTGCATTCCATTGGCTCTGGACCTGTACTCTAATCTGTCAGAACAAATCATCCATAGAACATGAGGGAATTTAGACATTCTCTTGAGTAGTTGAAATGAAATGTGTGTACTTGCAGCAGCAAGGGTGGCAGTAGCTCAGTGGGTAGAGCGGGTGGACAGAGCGGGTCGTCCGCTCGATCCCCTTGATCCCCCCCCCCCCCTCCTCCAACTGTCCTCATGTCGAACCCCACAAAATGTACTGATTGTAAGTTGCTTTGGACAAAAGCCTCTGCTAAATGCCCCCCTTTACCCTGTGTGTGTGTGTGTGTGTGTGTGTACAGATGATGAGCCAGAGAATGGGCCCCAGCACTACATCCTGTTAACTGGCTTTTACCAGGCCCAACTCCTGCCCGCCCTCCAGGCGTTGGGTGTGCGCGTGGACAATGTGATCAAGGTGGAATGGGAGAGTGGCAACCATGGCAATAGGTGCCTCCCAGAAGGAAGAGACTCAGTCGTGAGCGGAGGTGAGGCACAAAAAAAGAAGAAGAATTAGAAAATGTTATTTCTGAAGAAATTGCGGCTGGATTGCTGGCTTTAAAAGATTTGCAATATATTTTAAAGTCTCAATGGAGTAAGTGTAACAACAGAAACATACAAACTATTTCAGTAGTGTTCGATTGTTTCCAAAAGTTTTAGATTCAAATAAATTAAGCAAAAGTGATTGTGGCGTAGTAGGGTGGTGGGGTGGTGACGTGGTGGCGTGGTGAGTTGGTGGCGTGGTGGGGTGGTGGTGACGTGGTGGGGTGGTGGTGACGTGGTGGGGTGGTGGGGTGGTGGCGTGGTGGGTTGGTGGTGTGGTGGGGTGGTGACGTGGCGTGGTGGGGTGGTGGCGTGGTGGGTTGGTGATGTGGTGGTGTAGTGGCGTGGTGGTGGCGTGGTGGGGTGGTGACGTGGTGGGGTGGTGGGGTGGTGACGTAGTGGGGTGGTGGTGTGGGGGGGGTGATGTGGTGGGGTGGTGACGTTGTGGGGTGGTGGGGTGGTGACGTAGTGGGGTGGTGATGTGGTGGGGGGGTGATGTGGTGGCGTGGTGGGGTGGTGATGTGGTGGGGTGGTGACGTGGTGGGGTGGTGATGTGGTGGGGGGGGTGATGTGGTGGCGTGGCGTGGTGGGGTGGCGTGGTGGGGTGGTGGTGACGTGGTGGTGACGTGGTTGGGTGGCGTGGTGGCGTGTTAACGGGGTGGCGTGGTGGTGGCATGGTGACGTGGTGGAGTGGTGGGGTGGTGACGTAGTGGGGTGGTGACGTAGTGGGGTGGTGATGTGGTGGGGGGGTGATGTGGTGGCGTGGTGGGGTGGTGACGTGGCGGGGTGGTGACATGGCAGGGTGGTGGCGTGTTAACGGGGTGGCGTGGTGGTGGCGTGGTGGCGTGGTGACGTAGTGGGGTGGTGGCGTGGTGGGGTGGTGGGGTGGTGATGTGGTGGGGGGTTGATGTGGTGGCGTGGTGGGGTGTTAACGGGGTGGCGTGGTGGTGGCGTGGTGGGGTGGTGACGTAGTGGGGTGGTGATGAGGTGGGGGGGTGATGTGGTGGCGTGGTGGGGTGGTGACGTGGTGGGGTAGTGGCGTGTTAACGGGGTGGCGTGGTGGTGACGTGGTGGGGTGGTGGGGTGGTGGCGTGGTGGTGACGTGGTGGTGACGTGGGGTGGTGGCGTGGTGGCGTATTGACGGGGTGGCGTATTGACGGGGTGGCGTGGTGGGGTGGTGGTGGGGTGGTGACGTGGTGGGGTGGCGTGGCGTGGCGTGGCGTGGCGGGGTGGTGACGGGGTGGTGACGTGGTGGCGTGGTGGTGGCGTGGCGGGGTGGTGGTGGGGTGGTGACGTGGTGGGGTGGTGACGTGGTGGGGTGGTGACGTGGTGACAGGGTGGTGACGTGGTGGGGTGGTGGTGGGGTGGTGGCGTGTTGACGTGGTGGCGTGGTGGTGGCGTGGCGGGGTGGTGACGTGGCGGGGTGGTGGTGGGGTGGTGACGTGGTGGGGTGGTGGTGGGGTGGTGGCGTGTTGACGTGGTGGCGTGGTGGTGGCGTGGCGGGGTGGTGGTGGGGTGGTGACGTGGCGGGGTGGTGACGTGGTGGGGTGGTGGTGGGGTGGTGACGTGGTGGGGTGGTGGCATGGTAGGGTGGTGACGTGGTGGTGGTGGGGTGGTGACGTGGTAGGGTGGTGGTGGGTGGTGACGTGGTGGGGTGGTGGCATGGTGGGGTGGTGACGTGGTGGGGTGGTGGTGGGATGGTGACGTTGTGGGGTGGTGACGTGGTGGGGTGGTGGCATGGTGGGGTGGTGGTGGGATGGTGACGTTGTGGGGTGGTGGTGGGGTGGTGACGTGGTGGGGTGGTGGCATGGTGGGGTGGTGGTGACGTGTTGACGTGGTGGGGTGGTGACGTGGTTTGGTAGCGTGGTGGCTTCCTTGCCTCTTGGTCTCTCTTGCTCTCTGTGTCAGATGCTTCGTGTTCTTCCTTTAGCGACAATGGTTCATGTGATGAACGTCGTTTATTTACGGTGTTGATGGGTTAGTGGTGTGGAGCACACTCCTCTTCCATTAGAAACAGTTAGCCAGCTATAGATACTGTCTAACCCCAACACAGTCTCGATTGGTTTAAATCAGAAGTAAAGGGAAGACGAGTTATTCATGAAAAACCTGGTGGATATTAAAATCTACACTGCAATAGGAAAACTAAATAAGGTAATTACATTTGGACTCTTAAATGTCAGATCTGTCACCTAAAGCGTCATAGCGGCCAAATAAAGGCAGATATGTGATTGGGCGAATTGAACCATCAAATTATCTCCATTGACTACAATGACATTCATTCATTCTGTTGGTATAAGTTTGTCCCAAAAGTAATCAACCAAATGTGAAGACTCTGCAGAGCATATTTTAATACGATAACGTCGACACCTTTTATTACCATTAGACGTTATTTGTAATGACAGGTTGACAGTGACGTTTTCATGTCGTAATGGTACCCAACTGGGAAGTTTTCTGTCTTGAACAAACAAACACAAGTAGCTTTGTAACCGTGAGGAGCTGGCTCTGTGTTGTTGCAGAGTGCAAAGCCAAGCAGCAAGGTGTGTTCTGGTGGGCCCTGGGGGGCCTGTTGGATCGTGGACCCGCCTGCTCTAAGCTCTGTGACGTGGCCCGCCTCAGCTACACAGCTGCTGACCCCTCCGATGATCCTGGGCCAACGGTCAGCTGCTCACACTCAATATACAACTAGTATATATATATATATATTTGTATGTACAATATACAAGCAAAGGCACATTTTGTTGAAGAAACTGAATCTTAACCCTTACCCTGACCCGTGAATTCATTTTCGACGTTTAGCAGACGATTATATCCAAGGAAGCTTCTGAAAATCCACACTGCCGTAGCCACATAGACTTCTAGTGCTGCACCGCCTACTTGAAATAACAAGTGGAGGGCAGCTGCAGGAATCGCAAATATATATCCTGAGTGGTTGTGCAGTGCCTTGACAGCTATATTGCATTTCACGTATTCAGCTGACGCTTTTCTCAAAAGCGACTTGCAATAATGTATCAGTTACACTATAAGTGTCCTTACAACCCCTACACATGAAGGTAAACATGAAGTCAGCTGCACATTTGAGGGGCACAGTCAGTGTAATCTCCATATACTCTTTATGAGTGTGTATGAGTTCATTTCTGTGTGTGAGTGCTCTAGTTGGCGTTGGGAAGTCATGTTTTCGAGGGCGTGGCGTGTCTGATCTACGACTGCCTGGACTGGCGGAGACAACATCAGAACTACCTGGACCACATGTCACTCATCACCATACCAACCGTAGTGAGGACCACACACACACACACACACACACACACGCACACACGCATGCGCGCACACACAGCATTGCTAACCTTATTGTTGTGTTAGATTGATGAGAGTCTCCAGAGCTCCGAACAGGAAGACGCTCCTGGAGTCCTGAGCAGAGGTAGAATCCTCACATCACACATGTTTCTATTGTCCTAACTGTGATAGATTATAGTAGAGATAGCACACTCACATCACATGTTTCTGTTGTCCTAACTGTGATAGATTATAGTAGAGATAGCACACTCACATCACATGTTTCTGTTGTCCTAACTGTGATAGATTATAGTAGAGATAGCACACTCACATCACATGTTTCTGTTGTCCTAACTGTGATAGATTATAGTAGAGATAGCACATTCACATCACATGTTTCTATTGTCCTAACTGTGATAGATTATAGTAGAGATAGCACACTCACATCACATGTTTCTGTTGTCCTAACTGTGATAGATTATAGTAGAGATAGCACACTCACATCACATGTTTCTGTTGTCCTAACTGTGATAGATTATAGTAGAGATAGCACACTCACATCACATGTTTCTGTTGTCCTAACTGTGATAGATTATAGTAGAGATAGCACACTCACATCACATGTTTCTGTTGTCCTAACTGTGATAGATTATAGTAGAGATAGCACACTCACATCACATGTTTCTGTTGTCCTAACTGTGATAGGTAGGGCCCTTACATCATGCAAGTTTCTATTGTCCTCACTGTGATAGATTATAGTAGAGATAGCACACTCACATCACATGTTTCTGTTGTCCTAACTGTGATAGGTAGGGCCCTTACATCATGCAAGTTTCTATTGTCCTAACTGTGATAGATTATAGTAGAGATAGCACACTCACATCACATGTTTCTATTGTCCTAACTGTCCGAGACCCCCCGTCTCCGCAGATGTGGACATGCGTTACTATGACAACCTCATGGACCAGTTTCCTCCAGAGGCCTGCTCCGTACCCCTCATCTTACACTGCATGCTGGAACAGGTCTGTCTACTTGCCTGTCTACTCTGCCTGTCTGTATATTGTATTCTCTCATTTCCTGTCTGGGATTAATAAAACTGCGTATTATCTTATCTTAAATATCATGATTCAAGGTCAAAAAACAAAAGGTGTATATTGTGTATGTGTCTAACGTTCAATGTTTGTGTTCTATCTAGGTGGTGAAGTTTCCTCCAGAGAACGGAGGGAGTGTCGCTGGACCCGAGCTAGACCCTGGTCCTGCTGGGATCCGCGGCGGACTCGCCAGGTGCATGCTGGAGAACCTTCAACCGCTGGCTCGCACCGAGGAGGAGAGGAGACGCCTGCTCGACGCGGTCCTGACGGTGGCCCCTGACCCTGACCAGCCTGACCCTGGACAACAGCACAGCGAGGTTTGTGAAGCACGAGCCCATCTACCCTGCTACTGACGAGACCTCAGCTGATCACACTGACGTGGGACCATTGATGGGGATTATTTCTTCTTGGGGCAGCCCCGGCCTACTGGTTAGGGCTTCGGACTTGTAACCGGAGGGTTGCCGGTTCGAACCCCGACCAGTACTAACGGCTGAAGTGCCTGTGAGCAAGGCACCTAACCCCCTCACTGCTCCCCGAGCGCCGCTGTTGGCAGCTCACTGCTTGGGATTAGTGTGCTTCACCTCACTGTATGCCTCACCATCACTGTGTGCTGAGTGTATTTCCACTAATTCACGATTGGGTTAAATGCAGAGACCAAATTTCCCTCACGGGATCAAAAGAGTCGTTCTTCTTCGTCTTCTTCTTCTTCTTCTCTTGGTCAGCAGAGGAGCGCCGTGCAGCAGTCTCCAGATCAGATGCTCGTCTTCAGACACCGGGACGAGAGAGCACTCCGACTGCACCTCGTTACGGTGGATATCGCTCACATCACGATAACATGGGCTGTTATGTTATTCATTCACAGAGGAACTCAGTGATTTTATCTTTATCTTTTTTTTATGGCGGGTATTTCAAAAGATTATTGCCGATGTAAATTAGATTAGGGGATTTTCAGGAATATTTTATCTTGTTCCTGTATCATTTGGAACAATATATATATATATATATATATATATATATATATATATATATATATATATATATATATATATATGTATATTTATTATTATTATTATTTTTTTTTTTTTTTTATTAACATTTTTGTGTGTGTGTGTGTGTGTGTGTGTTTGTGTGTTGTACATGGATGTCTCAGGCACCTCTGGGTTTGGACCCTGTGTTGGTGGAAGGGGCCATGCTACAGTTATCCCCCTTGTGGAGGCTGATAGGTTCTGATGGTTCTGCAGCCCAGCGGGGAAGCAGCATTGCCGACACATCCATGCAGCAGGTGCTTCACTACTGCACCAGTGGTGAGGAACACACGACACACACACACTAACATGTGCTTCACTACTGCACCAGTGCACCAGTGGTGAGGAACACAATACACAGACACTAACAGGTGCTTCACTACTGCACCAGTGGTGAGGAACACACAACACACACACACACTAGCAGGTGCTTCACTACTGCACCAGTGGTGAGGAACACACAACACACACACACACTAGCAGGTGCTTCACTACTGCACCAGTGGTGAGGAACACACAACACACACACACACTAGCAGGTGCTTCACTACTGCACCAGTGGTGAGGAACACACAACACACACACACACTAGCAGGTGCTTCACTACTGCACCAGTGGTGAGGAACACACAACACACACACTAGCAGGTGCTTCACTACTGCACCAGTGGTGAGGAACACACAACACACACACTAACAGGTGCTTCACTACTGCACCAGTGGTGAGGAAACACCCTACACACCACATACATACTAGAAGTATCTCGGAGTAGAGGTCAAACCTTCAACATCAACCCTGAGTTTTATTGAGATATGTACATTTGTTTTTGTATTCGCATATTATTTGCAAAGCCTGGGCAACACACATGATGGTTTCCTTGTGTATTTGATTATGTTGCTGCATTGAATTGAATGTATTTCATGATCATCTGTCTTACAAAACAGAACCCATCTAAATGTAAAATAATCTGTCTGACCGAACCATCATCATTGTCTTGCATTTGCCCAAGACAATGGTACAATATTATACCTTGCACTACGATTAATATTACTACTATTATTATACTATTACTATTATTCACACATTTCCATCACAATGTTATTCCCTCCAGAGGAAGCATCTATGTCAACAGTGGAACACATGTTGCACCAGAGAGTGCTGGAAAGAATACCTATAAGCGCAGTTGACCAGCAGGGGGCGCTGAAGAGGAATGACCCACTGGCTACAGTCGAACGGCAGCCCCACCACTCACATGGTAGGGCGGGCACTATACTGTCAAGCATTGTCAATACAGTGTGTCACATTCAAGGGTGATGCTTTTGTAAGCATACAGTGCATGCAATGTCATTGAAAATGCCAATACAAAATGTTAACGGTAAGATATTTAATCAATACATGACTAAAGGGTCATGGCCTGTAAGCACAACGTTTTCCTGCCACAGATCAGACCTATCTTAGCCAGGAGCCAGATAACCAAGAGGTACTGCTGTTCCCTTCTTACTGTATCTTATAATTTAACTTATTGCTACTCTTAGTACCACTACTTCCTCAACAATGACTATGGTTGTGCATTTGTTACCTTCAAACCTTTATTGATCACCTGTGTTATGGTGATGGCTGGAACTTTGCCTCTAAAAGGTTATTGACTTTATTAACTTTCTTTGGAGGTACAGAACACGTTGAGTCTGTTGGACAAGTTGGACATCTTCCAGAGGAGCCAGCTGAGATCTCTTTCTGAGTACCGCTATGTGGAACATCATGACACCAACGTCTTCCCACAGGTACCTGCTGTCCATCCTCAACAAGACCACCCTCTAGTTCAGGTAGTCTGCTGTCCATCCTCAACAAGACCACCCTCTAGTTCAGTACCCTGCTGTCCATCCTCAACAAGACCACCCTCTAGTTCAGTACCCTGCTGTCCATCCTCAACAAGACCACCCTCTAGTTCAGTACCCTGCTGTCCATCCTCAACAAGACCACCCTCTAGTTCAGTACCCTGCTGTCCATCCTCAACAAGACCACCCTCTAGTTCAGGTAGTCTGCTGTCCATCCTCAAAAAGACCACCCTCTAGTTCAGGTAGTCTGCTCTCCATCCTCAACAAGACTGCCCTCTAGTTTATGTAGTCTGCTGTGTATCTCTTCTCGTCTATTTCCCCACTAGCACCACCACAAGGCTCCAGCATCCTATGGCATAGGATGTTGGATCCCAGGTATGGTTTTATAGCATAGGACCTATGCTATAGCAGAACTTATTGGGATAGATGCTGCAGAGCCTGGGCCGCTAGCCAGAAACCACAAGGGGACGAGGACTTAGGCCTCGTTTCCTGTTTAGGTACGGAGATATTCTACCAAAGAACAGGCATTTGTGCGAGTGGATGAAGCTTTCAGAAGGGAATTATAATGATTTCTACAGTCAAGTCAGACTTTTTGTAATTGTAAAATTGTAAAACCCTTACACCCAAAATAAGACTATGATGACTATATGAATAGACAAACAAATATTTGAGTAAAAAGGCAGCATACAAACTTAATACTGAAAGCTAGAATCTTCAAGATGATGCATAAGGGAAGTGACCATGGTGTATCATGGGTACGTGTAGAGGTATGGGAAGTGACCAGGGTGTAGGATGTGTAGCGGCATATTCTTGGTGATGAAGCAGAACAAGTACAGTACACACACTAACAGGTGATTGAGATGAGCCAAAACCAGCTGGAATTGAACATTAATAACCCCAAAAAGGGTGACAAACCACAAGCCCTTAAACGTAAACGTGTTCTTCTACTCCTGTCCAGGTCCTCCAGTCCGCCGTCGACTCATCCCTCTGTATGGACTCCTTCCACAGCCCCCTTGACCACACTCTGTACATCATCTGTCATAGTCCGCGGAGTGCCCAGAGACACTGCTCTGAGTCCTGGGACACGGCCCTTCACACCGACGTGGCCTTCAGGTTCGGCCGTTAGACAACGGGACCAACTGGACACGTTCAGTGTTGAATGTCATTTTGGTGAGGACGTTTCATTTGCTTTTGACGCTCATCATTTCTTGGTCACTACTTGGTTTGTCCTTAGAAAATACCAGGAACATGTGGCCCATGTCATCTCTGATTGGACGAGAGAGATGGAGGCAAAGAGAGAGGCGAAGGAAATGATGAACCCGACCCTGCTTGAGTCACAACATGGTAACTAGTCAGTTAGAGTCACCACATGGTAGCTAACTCAGCTAGAGTCACCACATCATAGCTAGTCAGCTACAGTCACCACATAGTAGCTCGTAGGCTAGAGTCATCACATAGTAGCTAGTTAAGGCGCCACATGGTAACTAGTCAGGTAGCTGTTTCATTCTGGGTTTGATTTGTGTTGATCTGTGATGTCATCGTGTCATACAGATACAGCCTCTGCAGCAGAGCAGACCGCCCAGGAGCCTGACATCAGAGAAGAGTCCCTGAAGGTTGGTGTGGGAACACCAGGACGAGGCACGCACACACATCCCGCCAACACACGCAAACCTATGCTATTACGAGACTTTTGATATCTGGCTACTTCCATGACATTATGTGTGTGTGTGTGTGTGTGTGTGTGTGTGTGTGTGTGTGTGTGTGCGTGCGTGCGTGTGGCTTCATGACAGCGTGTGTGCGTTTCCCATGGCCATCATCGTGCCTATGTGTGGTTCCCATGACATCATCCAATTGTGTGTGTGGTTCCATGTGTGTTACTTGTAGGCATGGAAGCTGCATCAAGAGCAATGCCAGCAGGAGGCAGAGCTCTGCAAGAAGGGGAAGGACAGCACTGCAAAGAGAGGCCCCTCCGCCACCGCTGGAGACCGAGAGGACAAGAACCCCCTGGCAAGGGCCAAGAAACAAGAGACACCGGGCAGCCCCACTACTGCACCCCCTGGTGGGCGGGACCAGAGAGGACAGACACCAGGCAGCCCCACGACCGCATCCCCTGGTGGGCAGGGCCAGAGAGGACAGCCTACTGTGGACTTTCACGTGAGCTTCCCAGTCAGAGCAACAACAACAACAAAAAAAGTTTACATTACATCAAAGAAGAAGTCAGAGTATTTATAAGTTCATACACAATGGACACTCCGCCTCCAACAAAACGCTTGAGGCCAAGATGCTGAAAGTTAAATTGCTTGTTTTGAATGTTAATAATGGATGTTTTACCCATTTATCACCTGCTTGGCTACATAGCCTGGAGGGACAACAGACTCCACCCCTTTGGGGTGGAGGAGTAGAAGGAACATGATTTGAAGGATTTGATGGAACAGCATTTCCTGGTGCTTAACGTGAACCCTAATGACATGGTATAATACTTGATAACCCTAATAACATAATTTGAGGTAGATTTCTCGTTCACTTTAAACTTTGGCAAGTTGTAGTTTGTGTCGAGGGAAAAAGGCATCCATTTTAAATGTAAACTCTGGAGCACTGGATGATGTTCATGTCAATCTGTGTTTTCCAGGGCTACCGTATGGGCGGTGAGCTGATCCATGTGTCTGGACATCTTCAACACCTGTTCCCTTCAGACGGTGGACTCGTCACCGTGGAGAAGCTCAGCTTTGTTCATGGTAGGTCAAAGCCAATTGCTCTCAAAGTTTCTCTGGCAGAATACTGCGTTTGTTGCGAGATTTTATTGGGTTGAATGTGGTCCATAGCATGGACATTGTCATTGTGCAGTTGTGCTGTCATTCAGACAGATTAGTAATACATTGATAAAATACATTATTTATTAGGGACATTTTCCTGACGTCGCTAGCTAACATATGCCCATGTACAACAACATCAAATGGGGATTTTTAAGGTGCAGTGTGTAGAAGTTGGACGCATCTAGCTTTGAGGTTGCAGATTGCATCCAACTAAATACTCCCACCCAACTCCCACTCCCTTTCCAATGGTGGTGAATGAATAGTAGGCTTATACTGGCCTTTATTGTCTAAGGAGGGCCTGTACTGGCCTGTAGAGTGTAAGGTGCCTGTACTGGCCTGTAGAGTGTAAGGTGCATGTACTGGCCTGTAGAGTGTAAGGTGCATGTACTGGCCTGTAGAGTGTAAGGTGCCTGTACTGACCTGTAGAGTGTAAGGTACATGTACTGGCCTGTAGAGTGTAAGGTACATGTACTGGTCTGTAGAGTGTAAGGTACATGTACTGGCCTGTAGAGTGTAAGGTGCCTGTACTGGTCTGTAGAGTGTAAGGTACATGTACTGGTCTGTAGAGTGTAAGGTGCCTCTACTGGCCTGTAGAGTGTAAGTTGCCTGTACTGGCCTGTAGAGTGTAAGGTGCCTGTACTGGTCTGTAGAGTGTAAGGTGCCTGTACTGGTCTGTAGAGTGTAAGGTACATGTACTGGCCTGTAGAGTGTAAGGTACATGTACTGGTCTGTAGAGTGTAAGGTACATGTACTGGCCTGTAGAGTGTAAGGTGCCTGTACTGGTCTGTAGAGTGTAAGGTACATGTACTGGCCTGTAGAGTGTAAGGTACATGTACTGGTCTGTAGAGTGTAAGGTACATGTACTGGCCTGTAGAGTGTAAGGTGCCTGTACTGGTCTGTAGAGTGTAAGGTACCAGTGCACTTTCAAAATGACGTCGTCTACGACAGCATCGAGTAGTGATTATAGATTTATAATTTTTTCAATTTTACTTAGTTATTTTATCATGTTTTCATAGACAATGAAAACATTTCCACGTGACCCCCCTCTTCCAAGACCTCCACTGGCTTCCTGTAGTGGCTTGCATTAAATTCAAGACGATGCTATTGGCCTACATCTCCGTCAATGGAACTGCCCCTCCAAACATTAGTGAAACCCCACGCCCCTGCTCGAGCACTCTGCTCAACTACCTCAGCTGGTCGACTGGTACCGCCATCACTAAAAGGAGGAAAAGGTTGAATGGCGAAATCTCAACTCTTCTCCATTTTGGCACCGTATTGGTGGAACGAGCTCCCTGCCAATGTCAGGACTGCTGAGTCACTCCCCATCTTCCGGAAGAGACTCAAGACCCACTTGTTCAGAGTTCAACTGAACCCTGCATAACCCAACCCTCATGCTTTTATTTGTTGTACGTCTTGGCACTCTTTGTTACTTGGCACTTAGTCAGAGATGTTGTATACTAGCAATGGTTAACCAGGCATGTTCTGATGACATTCTTACTGTATTAGCAGCAATAAAATGTTTCACCTTCTTATGACAAATGTACTCTTTGTAAGTCGCTTTGGATAAAAGCGTCTGCTAAATGCCCTAAATGTAAATGTAAATGTAACAATGATGTTACACTGAAATTGAAAGTGGATTGGATTCAATATGCTAATTTCTCTATCTTTGCTCACAGTCAATTAGTAATGTCACTCCTGGAACAAGAAGAACCTTATCAGAGCAAAGCTTCAACGCACATTGTTTTTTCTTGTCCTTCAGGTTCCAGTCTCATTAAAGTTGCTGTGAAAAAGGACGGCCATCACTTCTACACTCATCGTGTGGCGATGGAGCCAGAACAAACACCTCTTCAGGGGGAAGACATCAGAGGTCCAGGCAGGGATGCGGAGACTTCTACACTTCCCAATGTACAACATGCACCTCCGGACACCAGAGGTGTGACCCTCGGTAGTTATTTGAATAGCTTCAGTAGATTATTATCATTCTATTGCCGTTTTCACACCCAGTTTGGTTGGTTTGGCCAGAACCAGCAGCTCATCTGAAAACTAGTATTAATACATGTGCTGTAGGCAACATTTAACAGCTATTTATTATTAAAAGGTGCAATAGGATTTAAGAGCTCACATTTCACATGTGAAGGTGCAGTAGGTAACATTTAAGATATTTTATATTCAAAGGTCCAGTTGGTAAGATTTAAGAGCTATTGAGTCATTTGTTACAAATGGCCAAGACATCTGCCAGCTGTTAGTGGAACACTTTCTCTCTTTCCCCTCTTGAGTGTTGCCTACAGCAGCAGCTTTAATAAGAAAGCTGAGGGCGCAAGATGTGACCACTTTCCGTTTAAAGTAGAGTTGAAGTACTTCCCATATCTTGGGATATTTGTGACACTTGCGTTCACAACACTTCTGAAGCCCTACTATCCTACATCAGCTGCTACTACTACGACATCAGCATCACCTTTGGATTCTGGAACTCACAGTACAAATCCCAATCCAAAAAACTCCCTTAGAGATTGAACCAATTCACCCTAACCCTGAAGCAATTAACCCTAACCGTAACCCATTCAAAAGACTCTTTCAAAGTCAAAGTCACATGCAGGACAAGACATTCCTAGTACTAAAACTAAAGTATACATAAAAGACGATACAGGTAGTAAAGATAGATATGCAATGTGCAATGTCGGAATTTACTGTTATATGAGGTAGGTATAGCAGCATAAATAGATAGTGCATACATAGATAGTGCAAACAGTAGTGAGTATTAACAGTGCAAAAGAACAGTACGGACAATAAGGGATTCGTTGGTGATGGGAATTTACTGGTAATGCTGACAGTAATAGTAATAGTAATAATAATAAAAGTGCAAAAGAACAATAGTGCAAGAGACAGATTACAGCTTGTCCAGAGTCCGGGGGAGGGGGGTTCAGCTTGTTGACAGTCTGGAGGATGTGGCTGGGAGGAGTGAGGGGAGAGACCTCCTCCTGACAGCCTCCTGACAGCTTCATGTATGAAGCTTCTGGTAATTCTGGTGGTGCGACCACGGAGGCTCCTATAACTTCTGCTGGGAGGCAGGAGGCTGAACAGACTGTGTGCGGGGTGGCTGGCGTCGCTCACAATCGAGGTCGCTTTACGGGTGAGGCGGGTGGTGTATGTGTCCTTCAAGGAAGGGAGTGGGGCACCAATGTGCTCACTATGCGTTGCAGGGTTTTCCTGCTGTGTTCGGTGCAGCCACCGCCCCACACAGTGATGCAGCCGGACAGGATGCTTTCAATGGTGCCCCGGTAGAATGTTTTCAGCATGGGTATGGGAGCCTTAGATCGCTTAAGCTTGCGGAGGAAGTAGAGGAGCCACTGGGCTTTCTTCACCAGTAATGCAGTGTTGGTGGTCCAGGAGAGGTCCTTACTGACGTGCACCCCCAGGAATTTGGTGCTGCTCACTCTCCTTACAGCAGCACCATCGATGGTCAGTGGGGAGTGTTCATTGTGGCCTCTCCAGAAGTCAACCACAATCTCCTTGGTTTTGCTGACATTCAGCAGGAGGTTGTTGTGTCTGCACCACTTGGTCAGAAGGTCGACCTTCTCCCTGTAGTGGGTCTCGTTGTTCTTGGTGATGAGACCCACCAGAGTTGTATCGTCCGCAAACTTCACCATGTGATTGGAGCTGTAGGTTGGTGTGCAGTCATGAGTCAGCAGGGTGAAGAGCAGGGGACTGAGCACACAGCCTTGGGGGGCCCCTATGCTGAGTGTGATGCTGCTCGAGGTGTTGTTGCCGACTCGTACTGCTTGTGGCCTCTCACTGAGGAAGTCCAGTATCCAGATGCAAAGGGAGGTGTTGAGCTCCAGCTGGTCCAGTTTACAGATGAGTTGTTGAGGGATTATGGTATTGAAGGCTGAGCTAAAGTCTATGCAAAGCATTCTCACATATGAGTCTGCTTTTTCCAGGTGGGTGAGGGCTGGGTGGAGAGCCCTCACCCACCCGTCCACTGTGGAACGTTTTGCACGGTATGCAAACTGAGAGGGGTCCAGGGTGGAGGGGAGGATGGACTTGATGTGAGACATGACTAGCCGTTCAAAGCACTTCATGAGGATGGCGGTCAGTGCCACAGGGCGATAGTCATTGAAGCAGGATGGAGCAGGTTTCTTTGGCACAGGTGTGATGATGGAGGTCTTGAAATGTGAGGGAACAGCAGCTTGACTCAGAGAAGTGTTAAAGATATCCATTAAGATATCCTTAAGCTCCTCTGCGCAGTCCCTCAGCACATGGCCTGGTTGTCTGAGCCTATTGCTTTGCAGGGGTTGATGGATTGATAGGGTTGATAGTAGAGAGTGCCCTCTTCACACTGCCAGCAGACAGGCACAGAGCCTGGTCGTGGGGGGTTTCTGTGGGCTTGTGTTGTTCGTTGCTTCGAACCATGCAAAGAAGCTGCTGAGGTTGTTGAGCAGAGCGATGTTGTCGTCGCAGGTCTGTGGCACGGGCTTGTAGTCCGTTATGACCTTTCATCTCATGGTAGCCACAATGTTGAGTTGTTCTCTGATTTGTTTATTGATGGTCAGAGGTCACATAGCCCTCTCTTGTGATTTGTCTATACCTGATAAAATAGATAAATGATAATCATAATAATAAATCAATAATAAAACATTTGGCGTGTGTGTGTGTGCGTGTGCGTGCGTGTGTGTGCGTGTGTGCGTGTGTGTGTGTGTGTGTGTGTGTGTGTGAATCAGGTGTAAAGCCACAGGGGTCCTTCTCAGCTGTGCTGGATGATGGGGTCCGCCTTTCTTTTTGCTACGAAGGCCCAGCTGGAGAACACACAGGTGTCACTACTAACACACACCTATCAGTTCACCACCACACACTACTAACACACACCTATCATTCACCACTACTAACACACACCTATCGGTTCACCATTACCAACACACACCTATCAGTTCACCACTACTAACACACACCTATCAGTTCACCACTACTAACACACACCTATCAGTTCACCATTACCAACACACACCTATCAGTTCACCATTACCAACACACACCTATCAGTTCACCACTACTAACACATACCTATCAGTTTACCATTACCAACACACACCTATCAGTTCACCATTACCAACACACACCTATCAGTTTGCCATTACCAACACATACCTATCCGTTCACCATTACTAACACACACCTATCCGTTCACCATTACTAACACACACCTATCAGTTCACCACTACTAACACATACCTATCAGTTCACCATTACCAACACACACCTATCCGTTCACCATTACCAACACACACCTATCAGTTCACCATTACTAACACACACCGATCAGTCTCACTTGACAGGTTGTGTGTGGGTTGTTCAGTGTGTCCACAGGAAGTGACCCAGGACAATGTCTCCCCAGCGGCTCCCTGTTCCCCACGCGGCCTTAACCTCCCAGCTAGCCCCAAGGTCTGTGCCCCAGACACATGCCTCTGCCACACGCTACACCCCAAGCCTCCACCCCAGCCAGCCCACACACACTGCCTTGCAGTTAGCCCCCCAGCTAGCCCTCCCTGCTAGCCCCAAGGTGTGTTCCCCAGCTAGCCCCCCAGCTCGCCACCCCAGCTAGCCACCCCCGCTAGCCCCCCAGCTAGGCACACAGCTAGCCCCCAGACACACACTGAACCATCCAGTACAACACTGGGAGACAGGTTGATGCATCATGTACTATATTATATAACATTATATAACTATTATATAACATGTAGCCTACTGTACATATACTGCATACACGTGTTAGTGTTTAAGTACATACAAGTAGTAGATTAAAAAGCTTCAATCATTGCTCTGTGATTCTCATTTGTTGTTGTTGTACGCATATACAAATAGCCAATGACAATAAATGACAATTTACATTTGTGGGTGTGTGCAGTCAGCAGAAGAGCGGTCTCCGTCCTGTCCGTTCAACAGTCTTCATGTTTCTGTCCCGAACGGCCTGACTCTGCAGTTCTTGGAGGACACACACGGTGAGACACACACACACACACTCAGAGGACACACACACACACACACTCAGAGGACACACACGGTGAGACACACACACACACACTCAGAGGACACACACGGTGAGACACACACACACACACTCAGAGGACACACACGGTGAGACACACACACACACACTCAGAGGACATTGTGATACACACACACACACTCAGAGGACACACACGGTGAGACACACACACACACTCAGAGGACACACACGGTGAGACACACACACACACTCAGAGGACACACACGGTGAGACACACACACACACACTCAGAGGACATTGTGATACACACACACACACTCAGAGGACACACACGGTGAGACACACACACACACACTCAGAGGACACACACGGTGAGACACACACACACACACTTAGAGGACACACATGGTGATACACACACACACACACACACACACACACACGCACACGCACACGCACACGCACACACACACACACACACACACTCAGAGGACGTACGTGGTGAGACACACAAACGCACAGACACACACACACACACACATACATACACACACACACACACACACACACACACACACTTTTTGTGGAGTGGAGCCCAGTCACGTGTGTATGCACCCACGTACACCAGGTTTTTGATGACTAGGGATTCATACAAGTCGGCACGGAGACAATAATTGAAATAAATGAAAGATTGCCTTTTGTCTTCTACACAATCTATAAAAAAGAGAAATGAGAGAAAGCTGCAGATACTAGTTTCCCCGGTCGTTGCTTTTGAATGCCAACCACAGCGCGTGTCGTCTGAGGTTTCCCTACTTTCAAAGCTGTATGAAAGGTGTGATATGTAACATATCTGCATTCACGTTAAAAGCTAACTTGTTGTCTGCCTTGCATTATCTCAAATGTTTCCAGCTCTGTTCCAGCACAGCTGTAGTTTTATCTCCATGTCGGGCTGTGCCTCCCTCACTCATGGGGAAACATATGAAAACACTTCTCTTTTACTGATGGGATATTTCACTCGTGATCTAGCGCATTACCATGTCGCTGGCAAGTGTCGCAGTGTCTATGTACGGCCCAGTTTCCCACGCCCCGCCATGCTAACCTCACGCTGCCAAAGTGTATCAGGCCAATGGTCTGAGCCTTCTTTACCTTTGTATCGTCGAGAGCCTGGCACCATCCAAACTAAACGCTGCAGATGATGAGAGTCGCTCGCTCTCTCATCAACACACTGACAACAGACCATCACAGACCAACACTGACAACTTGACCATCACAGACCATCACAGACCAACACTGACAACTTGACCATCACAGACCATCACAGACCAACACTGACAACAGACCATCACAGACCAACACTGACAACTTGACCATCACAGACCATCACAGACCAACACTGACAACAGACCATCACAGACCAACACTGACAACTTGACCATCACAGTCCATCACAGACCAACACTGACCAACAGACCATCACAGAACAACACTGACCAACAGACTATCACAGACCAACACTAACCAACAGACCATCACAGACACACACTGAATGACAGCATGATCACGTGTGGGAGGATTGTTGGTGACTTTTCCTCGCAGAGAACAGATGGACACATTTCTTTTAGAATCAATCTGGAGTCCGCAAATCAGTATGAGGGATGCCTGGAACACCAAAAGACTTATACCCAGAATAAATCTCAGAAAACATCTATGGTAATCTGTAGGTTGTACAGTCTATGTGCGTTTCACCCGCACTAGAGTTCTTTCCCTGCTTTTTTCTGTTTTCTACTAAAGTCTGCATTAGCTTGGTCCCTGGCATGAACAACTTTTGACGTGGCACATCCTAGTGAGTTACACGGCTGTGAGGGCATAGCAACAATGTTCAAACCCAGAGACGTGTGTGTGTGTGTGTGTGTGTGTGTGTGTGTGTGTGTGTGTGTGTGTGTGTGCGTGTGCGTGTGTGTGTGTGTGTGTGTGTGCGTGTCAGGGGCCACCCATGGTGAGCGCAGAGTGCTGGTGAGGCAGTACAGTCACGACCGGCGCGATGGGGTTGCCGTGGCGATGCCCGCGGAGCTCTCCCGTGTCATCACCAGCCAGGGAGCTGTGGTCAGACACCTGAGAGGCGGCTCCACGGAGGTGAGAGTGCACCGCGGACGGACACGCCAGAACAGGAGAGCGCACTGAAGAACCACGCGCTTGCTGTCACCGTGGTCCGGTGATTCCTGTAGCACTGTGTGTGTGTGTGTGTATAGGTGCTGTTTCCTGATGGTGCGGTCAGCTTCAGCCCAGACTCTGGCCCTGTGTGGCCGCTGACCACTGAGCCCAGTCAGGGGGAGCCTGATGGTGAGCTAACTCTTATGTGGCTCCACTTCCACCCCTGAACGCTAACTTATTGTTGCAGCCTTATTATTTCTTTATTTGGATCCTTCGTAATGGTTCAGCCAGCCAGCTGATCCTGGACCCTCCCTCACATCCCCCCCTCACACCCTCCCTTCCCATCCCCCCCTCACACCCTCCCATCACATCCCCCTCACACCCTCCCATCACATCCCCCTCACACCCTCCCTTCACATCTCCCCTCACACCCTCCCTTCACATCCCCCATACCCTCCCCTCACATCCCCCCTCACAGCCTCCCCTCACATCCCCCCTCACAACCTCCCTTCACATCCCCCATACCCTCCCCTCACATCCCCCCTCACACCCTCTCCTCACATCCCCCACTCACACCCTCCCCTCACATACCCCCCTCACGGCCTCCCCCCTCACACCCTCCTCTCACCCCCCCCCCCCCCCCCCCCCCTGTTCAAACCATACTGTATTTTTTGAAAAGCTAACTTGCAATGTCACTTGTGTGTATATGTATATGCATGTGTGCGTGGGTGTATGTGTGCGTGTGTGTGTGCGTACAATGAAAACTGTGCATGCAGATGCTGAAACAGATGCTTTGCCCCCCCCCGGGAGAGGACACTGGATCACCACAGCACCCTCGGGTGCCAGAGTCTACACCGTGGGCAGCACCCATGAACACAGACCCATCAGCTCAGTACTCTCTGTTCACGCCACAGACCCCTTCAGCAAGGCTGTGAGTCAATGCCTATATACACACACTGCTCGCTACCGTCTCTACACACACTGTACACCACCATCTATACACACACACACTGTACACTACCATCTATACACTCACACACTGCACACTACCATCTATACACACACTGTACACTACCATCTACACACACACACACTGCACACCACCATCTATACACACACACACTGTACACTACCATCTATACACACACACACACTGCACACTACCATCTATACACACACTGTACACTGCCATCTATACACACACACACACACACACACTCTACACTACCATCTATACATACACACACACATTGTGCACTACCATCTATACACACACACACACACTGTTCACTCCCATCTATAAACACACACACACACATTGCACACTACCATTTATACACACTCAGACACACACAAACACATAAACACACACACACATAAAACACGCCCACCCATGAGTCCATCTAGAAAAAAGAAACAGTACTTTCTGATAAAGTCATGTATAAACATTGTTACCTCGCTCAAATTTAGTTGCCGTGGTTTCCGTGGTAAATAACGCAAGTCAGAATGTCAATCAGAAGACAGAGGAAGCTTCTTACCTAACCCTTACCCTAACCCTAACTTACCTAACCCTTACCTAACCCTAACCCCTAACTCTCACCTAACCCTTACCTAACCCTAACCCTTACCCTAACCCTTACCTAACCCTAACCCTAACCTAACCCTCACCTAACCTAACCCTCACCTAACCCTAACCCTAACACTTACTTAACCCTAACCCTGACCCTGGTTAAAGAATATGCAAATCAAGCAGACTACAGCAAAGATCTCAAGCCATCAAGTCATGGGAAACATTCAAACTGCTGAGACATATTGCGTGTATTGTCTCTAAACAGCATCTGCCATGTAAATAACCCCAATTCTTGGTGTGTCTGATGCGATACCCTGCATGCATTTCTCGCAGGAGATCACATGAGTGATCCTGCAGGGAGCTCTTAGAAGCAGGAGGTCCAAGTGAGCTCTGCATTGTTTCAGGTGATGGTGACGCGACAGGACCGCGTGGTTTGTGTTCAGGACACAGATGGAACTCTGACTGTGGAACACGCAGATGGAACCAGAATCTCCAGCTTCTGCCAGGGGAAGGCGACCTCCCCTACACACAGACACACAGGTACACGCTGTAGCACGACATACAGACACAGGTATAGACATGCACATATGTACACATACACATATGTACGCATACACATTACATTTACATTTACATTTAGGGCATTTAGCAAACGCTTTTATCCAAAGCGACCTACAAAGAGTGCATTTGTCATAAGGTGAAACATTTCATTGCCGCTAATACAGTAAGAAAGTCAACAGAACAAGTTTCATGCATTTCAATTGCTAGGTTAACCTTTGCTAGTATACAACATCTCTGACTAAGTGCCAAATTACAAAGAACAATTAAAATGCCAAGACGTACAACAAATAAAAGCATGAGGGTTGGGTTATGCAGGGTTCAGATTAACTCTGAACAAGTGGGTCTTGAGTCTCTTCCGGAAGATGGGGAGTGACTCTGCAGTCCTGACATCGGCAGGGAGCTCGTTCCACCACCACATTCTTTCCCATTCTTTCCCTCTTTCGTCCTCTCTGTTCTCCGTTTTCGAGGATGTGTCGGCGTCTCTGCTCCAACACACCGAGCTGCTGCCTGACTCGTGGGCGTTCAGATCTGAGAGCGTCACCGTGATGAAGATCTGTGCACGCCTCGCCTCGTTACCTCGAGTCCCCCTTTTCCAGGAGGCCGTGGTCCTAGCTGGGTCTCAGGGGACCCCGTGGCGGAGGAGGAGGAGGCGACCGCAGAGCGGGTGGTGCTGGTGGAGAGAGAAGGCCTGGCCGGCGTGATGGTGTTCCCGGAGCGTGGCGCGGCCCACGTCTTCCTGGAGGGCGGCACCGTGGCCACGGGAGAGGGCGGCGGAGTCTATCAGGTGAGCTTATTGAGACGAACCCGGGTCCCGGCTCCCCTGAC
>JAXIVH010000080.1:570792-780792 GCA_036785325.1 Urophycis tenuis | reverse complement strand
AAACAAAACACACTACCCGCCGATGGTGAATAACAGAGCCATTCTCTGGGCACACACTCTCCGTTACTGAGTTTATTGAGCCTCCTTCGCTTGTGTGACATAGCGGGCTTCCTCCGGTGCTGGGTCCATCGTCAGCAGCAGCAGCTGGTTTAAAAAATCCAGTGAGCTTAGGGATACTCTTTAGTAGCTCCTTTTCGCGCAACTCCTTCTTTATAATTTTTTTTTCTTTTTTGGGCACCACTCTTAAACGTCCTCCCCGACATTTTCCGCTTAGCCTACTGTCACTCAGTCAAAAAGGGAAAACAAACTATCTGCAGACATTCTGATAGGTGAGCCCACGGGCCATAGGCTATGGGACCACTCGGGTCACTCCTAATTTGGATCAGTCAGCAGCCATGTAATGTGAGATGAGACTGATTGACAGAAAACCTGACAAGTTACAAAACAATAAGACATTTTCAGCTTATCGTGATCCTGAACATGGGAGGCCCCTGAACATGGGAGGCCCCTGAACTTGGGAGGCCCCTGAACTTGGGAGGCCCCTGAACTTGGGAGGCCCCTGGGCTTCAGCCCAGGTAAGCCCGTGCATTAAAGCGGCCTTGGCTACATCGCTATGGATACTGGACGCGGTTAAGCATTTTTATTCTATTATTTTTATAAGAATTATTTTTCTTCTTATTTTATTTTTTTGGTGTTTTATTTATATTTTTTGTATTGTATTTATATTTACATGTACCCTGGCTGCTATGGCGACCGACTTTCCCTTAGGGGATTAATAAAGTTTTATCTTATCTTATCTTATCTTCAGAACCAGGAAGGGTTCCGCACCATTCCATCAGCCTGAGTTGCCGCCCTCGATACCAAGTTAAAACACGTCTCTCTCTCTCTCTCTCTCTCTCTCTCTCTCTCTCTCTCTCTCTCTCTCTCTCTCTCTCTCTCTCTCTCTCTCTCTCTCTCTCTCTCTCTCTCTCTCTCTCTCTCTCTCTCTCTCTCTCTCTCTCTCTCTCTCTCTCTCAGATGCTGGTCGTGTCGTCCACAGAACCCCGGAACCTGTGTAACTCTGCAGGTGCCCCCCCGCAGGCTGGCCCCGCCCAGCCCACCAAGACCCTCGCTGTCGCAGTAGGTGGGCACACTGAAGGAACCAAGCGTGGTCTGCAGGGAGGGATGTTTCTGTAACATGGGAGGCAAGAGGGCGGGACCTCCTGAGGGACATGTTGCGTTTATCCATTGTTATTGCTCTGTCCAATTCAGTCAGTAATATATGATAGTGAGGAGATTGTTGTTGATGTCGAAGAACAAGAAGTGCCAGGAACTCTATATAGCTGAAGTTGTTTATTGGTCTCGTACGAGGAGAAGCAGAGGATTTCATCAAGCAAGAGATTCATGCGTGAATCTTCCTCAGTTCCTTCTGCCTGCTCCCGGAAACACAGTGTATTATATACTGTCTCAAACCGGAACAGCATGACAGGAGTGTCCCATTCTGCTGGCTTATAATGTTTACACTTTACATGTTACTAAGCAGATTTGACATGACGTAGGTGTATCCTTCAATCACTTTATGTTATGTCTCCAAGTTCCATAGAGCCAGACTTAAAGTCGCCAAGAGGAATACAATCTTCACTATGTCCTTCTTCAGAACGTCAGATCAACCTAACCGTACCATTGCTAGATAATATATTTCCTAACAATATACTCTGTATTTATTTTGGTCTGTGGTCTGTGGACCAATGCAGATTTGTGGTTGGTTTTCTCTCCTATTTTGAATCCTGCCCTACGTCCATCCTGTCCGTAATCACCCTCTTCAGGTCACCAGCCTTGCAAAAGCATCTCTCAGGGGGCTCCGCCTCCACTCCTGATATTCAAGACCCCCGTCGCAGCAGGGTTGACCCCCGGCACCAAACCTTCCCCAGTGGGGGCGGCGCGTGTTTCTCCATCCACGCCGGCGCAGGGGACCCCGGTCGCGCCTTCCCCGACGTCGGCAGGCGCCGGTTGCCGGGCAACCGCCTCCGCGCCCGAAATGCTGCAGCCCACACAAGCAGCGGCCGTTGCCGTGGCAACGGCCGAGCCTGGCACAAGGGTGGGAAGACCCGTGTGCTTTTATGCTATGCTATGCTCTGCCACGCTAATGCCGTTTGCTAATTCAGATGCTGCTCGTAAACCTTACATAGTTAGTATGCAGCTATAGCTAGTAAAGCTATGCATCATTTCGAATGGCGTGAGCTTTTATGAAGAGTTGTCTCGGTTCAGTCACTTACTTACTTACTTTGTAATGGAATGTAATTGAATGCCTTGCAACCAAATAATGTCCCTAAATAATACAGAGTTTGAAATGATTTAATGCTCCCACGGGTCTTTCCATATGCCTGGCTCAGTTAACTGCAAACAAAGCCCGTTTATATTACCTCAATTAATAATAAAATTATGGAATGGCATTTGGGTTGGCAATCACAACGCGACCATAATCAAAACGGTCCTTTTCACATTGGTTGAAAAGAACAACGAAACATTGAGATGAACTACATTGAAGTTGTATGTCTGTCTGTATGTCTGTCACGGCAGGACCCCGTGGAGGGCTCTCCACGTGCTGAAAGCCAACAGGAGGAGCGCTCAAGGTGCTCCGTGGACTTCCAGAAGATCTACCGTTACCTCGCCAACGGCCAGAGAGAGAGCGAGCGTCGTACCCTCGCGCCCATGGGTACCGCGCCGTCTCCGTGACGATTACCGGTTTTTTTGCGGTGTTACCAAAGACGGTCTTTTATACGTTTAAGATAAGATAAGATGATAACATGATGACATATAAAACGGGTGTGGTAAACCCTTTTGAGAAAGGCGCAGCTTTAATGACTTTGCATTCCTTTGTGTCGCCATTCATTTTAATTGGTACATAAAGGTCATCTTGTCATCGCCATCCACGTACAACAGTGACTCTTGAAGTCTTCATGGTGACAAAACAGTGCGTCTCTCTCTGTAAACTGCGCTTGGCTTTAGAAGAAGGTTGTCCTCGAGAAACGTCACATGGTTTCCGCCCTCGTGAATGCAGGGCCCCGTGGGAGTCACCTGAATAGCAAGAACCTTCCAGACAGGAAGTCAGGGAAATTGTTTCTCTATATATTCAAATGTAATTTCAAATGTGATTGGAAATGTCTCATAATAGCATTCAATTGTGCCATAGCAAAATGCAAGTTACTATTATTTAGGCAAGACTGGATCACAATCTTTGTTGTGTTATCCAGCAACTCGGTACTCAAATGTGTATACTATACATCTGTATTACAGTATTGTGATGGCATCCGCGTTTGAACTTTTTCAGAACTGTTCTCTTGATGGCTTTCCTTCCCTTGCTGCTTGCGTACGATCTCCCTTCCTTCCGTCCATCCTTCCTTCCTTCACGCTGTCTTTAGAGTGGTGTTGCTCACCACTTACCATGCAATGTTCTCTCTTCTCCAGAGTGTGCTGTGGTGCTGGACCTGCTCATGGCACTTCCTGAAGAGCTTCCTCTGCTGGACTGCAGCAAACTACGCCAGCACATGACAGAGGTAGTAACGCAAACCCATCGATTGTGTGTGTGAAAATACAGACAGAAAGCCATAGAACTGTGATTTCCCACAAATGTGCTTTTCCCACCCGTTCATCATGTCCTTAAAGGTGCAGTGTGCAGAATTTAGTGGCGTCTCTATGGACTTGGCAGCAATGGAATATTATTTTCCTAAGTATGTTTTAATGAGTGAAAATTGACAAACCTCTTCATGAAGCTTCATGAAGTGCAATAATCGTGACCATTTCAAAATCCTGTGGAATTAGGCTGTCAACACAATGATAAACACAGCCAAGCCTGCAGTCATTTCCTTTTATGGAGGGGGCTGGCGGCCATATTTATTGGTCGTTAAGTCTGGCATGGTCAACCTCGCTGAGAACTTTACGACGTTCCAAAATGCGATCGTGCCTGCCGGTGACGCCGATCAGTGCGTGGCGAGGTCGTAGTACAATCACATCAAGCACACCTTTTTGTTCCATTGATCACGTTCAAATTCCTGAACATATACTGTATACCATTGGTTCCCAAACGGTGTGCCCTGAGGCAAGTCGAGGTGTGCCCTGGGATTTTGTGACAACCATACATTATTATTGCAATATACAACTGCACACAGTTTTTTTTTAAGTTTTTTATTATTTAGTTTATCAACAATTCTTTAATTATTTTTTTGTTTTTATTTTATTTTATTTTTTTAATCATTTTTAATTTTGTGACCTTTCTGGTTTAAATGGACGTGTTGCTGCTTTGATGAAGCCTAATTTGATAAAGCTTTAAGTTAATATTTGAAATATTTGGTTAATAAATATGAATCTTTGTCACATTTTATTTGGCGTTAGTAAATAACTATGCACATTTACAGATATTTTACATGATATGAGTGATAACACGTGTTATAAAGGCTATTTTGCACAATATGTGTGCCTTGAGATTTTTAGTGTCCTTTTGGTGTGCCTTGGGCAAAAAAAGTTTGGGAACCACTGCTGTATACGATAACACCCCCCACCTCCCCCCCTCTGCTCAACCCCATGCAGGCGTACACCAGTCTCTCCGCCCCGGCACACTCCTCTGGCCCGGGGACAGAACTGTGCCCTATCAACCCTTTCGCGGTGCCCTTGAAGCTGTTGGTGAAACGCGCGTAGCCGGCCGTGTCGCCGTGGACACGCCTCGCCTCGCCCACCACGCATGCTCTCTCCGGTTGGGGAACGTGCCGGGCCCCCCCCCCCAAGAGCCCCCTTCACCCCCTTAAGACGTACTGCACGTGAAGCCTTTTGCAGTGTGTGGTCGTTGTGTGCGGTGTGATCCGCAACTGTGTGGTCGTTGTGTGCGGTGTGATCCGCAACTGAGATTGCAATGTTTCCTTTTGTTATGCGGTTTGTAGCTGTTGAGATGCTCGCCGATTTTTTCCTTTCTTTTTTTTTTTTTTTTTTTTCCCAAAGTGTCTGTGTATGACTGCCTCACAGCTCCTCTGAATGTGTTGAAATAAAAATGGTTGCAGCGTTCATGTCTTGTTTCCTGATTTAAATGTCAGCAGCATTACCTCCAATTTCGGGAAGACTTTCGCACTCACGAGGCTTGGGTGCCTCTTTGTTCAGGAAGAGTTTTTCTCTAAATTCTGCTCAAGGCAATTTATGACCCTGACTACCAAACATTGACTGAGACATTGTAAAAGTGCGGGTGCAGGAAGTAACTACCCGTTTAATCCTTGTGTGTGTGTGTGTGTGTTTGTTTCAGGGTGCTCTGTTTTTCGTCATCATGGACGATGTTATCTATGAGTTCTTTATGGTGATGTCCACATCCTACTGGGCGGATTTGGATGTGTGAAGATAAGGCAACGCCAAGCGGCAAACTTAACATTCGGACATTCGGCGCTCTGTGGAATTTGGAGTGTGAAACCATTTAGCGGTCCCTCTCTTCAGAAAGGAATCCCGCTGCGATGGCCTCTGCCTGGTGGAGGAAGGTCTCATTTCTGCTCATCTGGCTTCTGATCGTGGACGGTAAGCGGTGGTGGTGGTGGTTTTGTATAATACCTTTAAAAGCAAAGTGTTTTAACATGCACAATAAAGGCAATTAAAATACAATAACAAAATAAGTGGCGGCAGAGCAGCAAACTAAAAAAAAAAACTAATTTTATATGTCGATGGGTATAAATGTATTGGATGCCATATATATATATTTTTTAAAACTATTTTTACAATAATATAAAAGACAATGAAGAGATATAATTTTTGATTTTATAAGTTTGATAAGTTTGCAGAGTAAAAAGATGAAGTAGCCTAGACAGAAAATGATTCATCTCAATAAACAAAAAGTGGCTTGCGGCTTGGGCCTTTATGGTCCCTCGTGTGGAGGAACAAAGCCCGGTCACCGGGGTGAAAGTAGTTTTTATTTCCTGCCGGTACTATCATACATAGTGCGCGCCTGTATCAGTTTTTGATTACAAATAAATTAAACACATCATTTCACAACACAATAATTTTGATAACTTGTTTTTTTTAGCTGAACAGTTGAAAACTATCTTGACTTTTAATTTTGGACAGTGGAACAGAGCAGAAAAGTGAACGTTTCGGTAAAACACTTAAATAGTCAAATACATTTCAAAGAGGCTTGAAGTAGCGGTCCTCATCTGTTTGACGGCGAGCCATGCCGCTCGATGAGTGAGCAGCTCTCCTTACTTTGCCCAGCCAAGTCTTTACATGAGGAAGGGGATCCCACAGCTTGCACGGTGGTCCCTCTGTGTTGATGAAGAGGAGGTTTGCTGCATTTCTTGTTGTCAGTTTGTTTCAATACTAGTCATAATGCTGTTCATCGTGCTGAACCCCCTCTCACAGTCCACTTTTTTATTTAGGAGACTTTGCAACAAACGTCTGTCTGCTTAAACACTTTTGGTTACCAGTTGCGCACGTTGGCGCAATGTCTGGTTAGGGTTCCGCGTAGTGATCCGTACGCGCGCTATGTAGCTCGCTTGTTGTCTGTCCAGTGAAACACTGCACACATTAAAACAGAATATTGAAACATCAACATATTTTTCTGTATATGTTGTTTTTATTTGGGAGACTTTGCAATATACGTCTGTCTACTAAACACTTTGGATACCAGCTGCGTACGTTGGCGCAAGATGGTTAAGCCGTACGCGCGCGCTATGTCGCTCGTTGTCTGCCGAGTGAAACACTGCACGGAAGGTTCATACACAATCAGACACAGTTCACAACGAGTTATATGCAATGTTGTCTATCGGAGAAAAGGTGTTGCTTCTGGTAATATGACGTTAGCAGGTGTGTTGTCATGCCATATAGAATAGAATAGAATAGAATAGAATAGAATAGAATAGAAATACTTTATTAATCCCAAGCTGGGAAATTGCAAAAATTGCACACAAAAAAAATCATGTATTATATTTTTCTTTCCGGTACGGCGTACCCCCCCCCCCCCCCCCCCCCCCAATCATCAGTCGGTTACATAATGAGCAGTGAGTGGGTAAAATGTTTTCAAATAAACTCTTAACTCCCAGCGCGGCTCAGCGTGGTGGGTCACGTGGCTCTCGGGCAGATCCAGGGAAGGTATCGCCTAGTATTCAGACCCCTTCACGTTTTACATAATTTTCTTATGTCGCAGGCTATTTTTATTACTCACCTCAATCATTTAATTTAATGACCTCCTTCATTCCACTCCAGTTTCAAGTCAGATTAATTGAAATGAGAGATTTCAGTTCCTTTATTTTCTTTATTGAAAATAAAGGACAATGTGGGGACAGTGAAAACTGCATGGCATGCTTTCAGAATACATACATACATACAAACATACATACATATATAGGAGGGTTTGTGCATGTTTGTGTGTGTATACGTGTGTGTTAGTGTACACAGGTGCCAATATAGAGCTTCTTTAGACACCTGGGGCGGTATTACTAAAGATTCTGAGAATCCTCTCAGAGAGCTCCTAACTTAGCCTAAAAATTCCTAGCAAGGAGTCTTAGCTTAAGAGTGATTCCAGAACATTCTCAGAGATCTCTGAGCAAGGAATGGACAAAAACTCTTATTTTAGTGAGTTGGTGTGGTTGACCCTGTTGCTAGGTATGACTCATTCTTTTAAAAGACGTGATTGGTTGACCCTAAACGCTGGATAAAAATACACTCCTGGTGATACTGGGCATAGAATGGACCGTGAAATCAATAGACCTAATCATAGAATCTAATCTCTATGAAGACTGTGTAATTATGAATAATATTTTACATAAAAAGAACATCTTTGTTAAATAAATAGTAAGCCATACTTAGCCCATAAATTGTGTCACAATATGAAGGTGTGACAGCGCTGTCAGTGTTTGCTTGATCACATTGCTGATGGAGGGTTGTGACAGACCCAAGTCATCACTGCTGCATTGTTGCATTTTTCCAGTTGCTAAATACCTTACAGTTGTGATGACTTTCATTTCCGGCGATATTGCGTTGTGGCGTTGGGTTGGAGAAGTGAGTGCATCTCTAGTGAGATCTACCACAAACATGATTCCTGCATGATCAAATCTGTAGCGTTTAATTTGCTTACTGTCATTCACTGTTTGGAGAATATTTCTCCTGCCTCTTCTTTCGGCCATTTTCTCCTCTGCTTAAGAAACTCTCCTAAGTCTCTTAAAAGTCCTCCTCCCTGCTCTTAGCAGATTTCACCTTAGGAGCTCTCAAAGATTCTTTAGGAATACCTTTAGTCTTAACTCTGAGGGGAAGTTCTAAGAAGATGTCATGATTCTAAGAATTTTCTTAGAATTTGGCCACTAGGAGCAACTCTTTGTGCAAAGAATTTGTAGGAATACGGCCCCTGATTTACTATAATTAGGAATGTATATGATTTATTTGCTAGGAAACTAGGAATATATATAATTATCTGTGTGTGTGTGTGTGTGTGTGTGTGTGTGTGTGTGTGTGTGTGTGTGTGTGTGTGTGTGTTGTGTTTGTGTGTGTGTGTGTGTGTGTGTGTGTGTGTGTGTGTGTGTGTGTGTGTGTGTGTGTGTGTTGTTCGTTTTCGTTTCTACAGAAACAAATGTCAAGGTTGACGGTTTTATGAACCAGCTTTATTGCATTCCAGTCAAAGTCTGACTGATGTTGAAGAAGCTGCCGATAGAGAGAGACACATAAAGAGACACTTCTTCTAGCTGATACACTGACATCTCTTACAATTCAATAATTGAATCACAACACCTCAAGCGTGTATGATTCAATATAAAATGTATGAAGATCTCAGACCAAATAGTTGAACCATAATTATGTGCATGTTTTGGGGAGTCTCTGTGACTAAATTGATTTCTCAAAAGTGATAGGGCATCATTCATTAAAGTGATGGTTCAGAGTAAAATTCACCCTGCGGTCATTTCCACCAATAATCCAGCCAAATACCCCCTCAGATGCATTTTTAGCGACGGTCAACATTGGTCAAGCTTAGGGATATCAGCCAAATGGCTTGGTACTGGAGTGAATGGTACAGTGTGTATATCTCGTAAATTACCCCACTAATAATGCATGGAATGTTACGAACTTCTGCAGTAGTACATATAGGGTCTGTACTCACAAAACAAGGCATTTGAAAGTTTGTAAGTACACCAGGATTTATTTAAAAGAGCACTTGCCTGATAGCTTCAACTCTCTGCTGCTAACGCTACCGCTGCGTCGACTACACTTCCGTCTTTCCGGAAAAGTCACAAGTGTAAGGAAAAAGTTAGTGAATTCAACACTCCATCAGATTGTTGGCTGGATTATTGGTGGAAATGACCTCAGGGTGAAATTTACTCCGAACCATCACTTTAAATCATCATTCATGTTAATTTTGAGAGAGAGAGGGGATAGCTCGGGGTATGTGTGTGTGTGTGTGTGTGTGTGTTTGTGTGTGCGTGGCTGTGCACACTAGCCCTCATTATCTCATGTTCAACTGGGGGGGGGGGGGGAAGAGACATTTTTAAAAATAAATGTATATTCAAATAACTGTACGGAAGTAAACGGTACGTTTACTTGCGTCGTGACCTGTCTGCCTGTCTGTGTCTTCGGTTACCTGTGGTTACAGCGACCGCTGTGGGTGGAGCTAAGAGAGTCGCCAGGTGGCTCACCCGAGTAACCTATAGAAGCTCTGACACATCACTCTCTCCCTCTCTCTATTTCTGTCTGGCTGCCGCCATTTAATGGTTGTCCCTTTGGTCTGCACCGTAGAGCTTTCCATACGTGTATATAGGCTATTCATATGTATTACTGTTGATAACAACAATGTTGATATAAATTTGTAAATAAAGAAATATTACTGTAGCCCATCCCACGGACGTAAACATTAGACATGCGGTAGACATCAAAAAAAGGTGTTGCCTAGCGTTACAAAACAATCCCTTCAGTGGACCAACATTGGAAGACCAAAGATGACATAGAGAAGACTTTACTCTGACATGACACTGCACAGTGGGTACTGCACCTGTCATAGAGGTCCAAATGACATCCAAAAAATTACCCAGTTCAAAGGTCAAATAATGAATGTAAATATGAAGTCCAAGTTGGGTCATGGTTGGACGTCCAAATAGTGAACCTAGTTTGGACGTCGAATAGATGTCCAGAATTGGTCATGGACCGACGGACTCAATATAGACATGATGTGCACGTCTATCCGACGTACAATGTTTAGTGGGTTCTGGTATGCTTATATTATCTCATTTATTCCGGACAATTACTATAACTGTGGATAGGGAATTAGCGTAATATTACAATATACAATAATACAAATGTAATGCAAATTCAAATACTGAATAAAACCGTTTTTCTGTACAGGGACTTCAACTTCAATTACTCCATCTACAGCTAAAACTACACTAGCTGAACCGATTACGAGTCAATCTACAGGTCCAACTTCAACAGCTGAACCTGAGGCTACCCCATCTACAGGTCAAACTTCAACAGCTGACCCTGAGACTACTCCATCTACAAGACAAACGTCAACAGCTGAAACTGAGACTACTCAATCTACAGGTCTAACTTCAACAGCTGCACCGATTACAACTCAATCTACAGACCCAACTTCTACAGCTGAACCGATTACAGCTCAATCCACACATCCAACTTCAACTGCTGAACCTGAGATGACTCAGTCTACAAATCCAACTTCCACAGCTGAACCTGAGGCTACCCCATCTACAGGTCAAACTTCAACAGCTGAACCTGACACTACTCCATCTACAGGTCAAACGTCAACAGCTGAAACTGAGACTACTCAATCTATAGACCAAACATCAACAGCTGAACCTGAGACTACTCAATTGACAGATCCAACTTCAACAGCTGAACCTGAGACGACTCCATCTACAGGTCAAACTTCAACAGCTGAACCTGAGACTACTCAATCTACAGACCCAACTTCAACGGCTGAACCTGAGACTACTCCATCTACAGGTCAAACTTCAACAGCTGAACCGATTACGAGTCAATCTACAGGTCCAACTTCAACGGCTGAACCTGAGGCTACCCCATCTACAGGTCAAACTTCAACAGCTGAACCTGAGACTACTCAATCTACAGACCCAACTTCAACAATTGAACCTGGGACTACTCCATCTACAGGACAAACGTCAACAGCTGAAACTGAGACTACTCAATCTATAGACCAAACTTCAACAGTTGAAGCTGAGACTACTCCATCTACTGGTCAAACTTCAACAGCTGAACCGATTACGAGTCAATCTACAGGTCCAACTTCAACAGCTGAACCTGACACTACTCCATCTACAGGTCAAACGTCAACAGCTGAATCGATTACGACTGAATCCATAGATCCAACTTCAACAGCTGAACCTGAGACTACTCCATCTACTGGTCAAACTTCAACAGCTGAATCGATTACGACTGAATCCATAGATCCAACTTCAACAGCTGAACCTGAGACTACTCCATCTACTGGTCACACTTCAACAGCTGAACCTGAGACTACTCCATCTACAGACCCAACTTCTACAGCTGAACCGATTACGACTCATTCCACAGATCCAAATTCAACTGCTGAAACTGAGACGACTCAGTCTACAAATCCAACTTCAACAGCTGAACCTGAGGCTACCCCAACTACAGGTCAAACTTCAACAGCTGAACCTGAGATGACTCCATCTACAGGTCGAACTTCAACAGCTGAACCTGAGACTACTCAATCTACAGACCCAAATTCAACAGCTGAACCTGAGACTACTCCATCTACAGGTCAAACTTCAACAGCTGAACCGATTACAAGTCAATCTACAGGTCCAACTTCAACAGCTGAACCTGAGGCTACACCATCTACAGGTCAAACTTCAACAGCTGAACCTGAGACTACTCAATCTATAGATCCAACTACAACAGCTGAACCTGAGACGACTCCATATACAGGTCAAACTTCAACAGCTGAACCTGAGAATACTCAATCTACAGACCCAACTTCAACGGCTGAACCTGAGACTACTCCATCTACCGGTCAAACTTCAACAGCTGAACCGATTACGAGTCAATCTACAGGTCCAACTTCAACAGCTGAACCTGAGGCTACCCCATCTACAGGTCAAACGTCAACAGCTGAAACTGAGACTACTCAATCTATAGATCCAACTACAACAGCTGAATCTGAGAATACCCCATCTACAAGTAAAACTTCAACAGCTGAACCTGAGACTACTCCATCCACAGGTCAAACTTCAACAGCTGAACCTGAGACTACTCAATCTACAGACCCAACTACAACAGCTGAACCTGAGACGACTCCATCTACAGGTCAAACTTCAACAGCTGAAACTGAGACTACTCAATCTACAGACCCAACTTCAACGGCTGAACCTGAGACAACTCCATCTACAGGTCAAACTTCAACAGCTGAACCGATTACGAGTCAATCTACAGGTCCAACTTCAACAGCTGAACCTGAGGCTACCCCATCTACAGGTCAAACGTCAACAGCTGAAACTGAGACTACTCAATCTATAGATCCAACTACAACAGCTGAATCTGAGAATACCCCATCTACAAGTCAAACTTCAACAGCTGAACCTGAGACTACTCAATCTACAGACCCAACTTCAACAGCTGAAACTGAGTCTACTCCATCTACAGGTCACACTTCAACAGCTGCACCTGAGGCTACACCATCTACAGGTCAAACTTCAACAGCTGAACCTGAGGCCACTCCATCTGCAGGTCAAACGTCAACAGCTGAAACTGAGACTACCCAATCTATAGACCAAACATCAACAGCTGAACCTGAGACTACTCAATTGACAGATCCAACTTCAACAGCTGAACCTGAGACGACTCCATCTACAGGTCAAACTTCAACAGCTGAACCTGAGACTACTCAATCTACAGACCCAACTTCAACAGCTGAACCTGAGACTACTCCATCTACAGGTCAAACTTCAACAGCTGAAACGATTACGAGTCAATCTACAGGTCCAACTTCAACAGCTGAACCTGAGGCTACCCCATCTACAGGTCAAACTTCAACAGCTGAACCTGAGACTACTCAATCTACAGACCCAACTTCAACAACTGAACCTGAGACTACTCCATCTACAGGACAAACGTCAACAGCTGAAACTGAGACTACTCAATCTATAGACCAAACTTCAACAGTTGAAGCTGAGACTACTCCATCTACTGGTCAAACTTCAACAGCTGAACTGATTACGAGTCAATCTACAGGTCCAACTTCAACAGCTGAAACTGACACTACTCCATCTACAGGTCAAACGTCAACAGCTGAAACTGAGACTACTCAATCTATAGACCAAACTTCAACAGCTGAACCTGAGACTACTCCATCTACTGGTCAAACTTCAACAGCTGAATCGATTACGACTGAATCCATAGATCCAACTTCAACAGCTGAACCTGAGACTACTCCATCTACAGACCCAACTTCTACAGCTGAACCAATTACGAGTCAATCTACAGGTCCAACTTCAACAGCTGAACCTGAGGCTACACCATCTACAGGTCAAACTTCAACAGCTGAACCTGAGACTACTCAATCTATAGATCCAACTACAACAACTGAACCTGAGACGACTCCATCTACAGGTCAAACTTCAACAGCTGAACCTGAGACTACTCAATCTACAGACCCAACTTCAACGGCTGAACCTGAGACTACTCCATCTACAGGTCAAACTTCAACAGCTGAACCGATTACGAGTCAATCTACAGGTCCAACTTCAACAGCTGAACCTGAGGCTACCCCATCTACAGGTCAAACGTCAACAGCTGAAACTGAGACTACTCAATCTATAGATCCAACTACAACATCTGAATCTGAGAATACCCCATCTACAAGTCAAACTTCAACAGCTGAACCTGAGACTACTCCATCCACAGGTCAAACGTCAACAGCTGAAACTGAGACTACTCAATCTATAGACCAAACTTCAACAGCTGAACCTGAGACTACTCCATCTACTGGTCAAACTTCAACAGCTGAATCGATTACGACTGAATCCATAGATCCAACTTCAACAGCTGAACCTGAGACTACTCCATCTTCAGCTCCAACTTCAACAGCTGAACCTGAGACTACTCCATCTACAGGTCACACTTCAACAGCTGAACCTGCGACTACTCCATCTACAGTCCCAACTTCTACAGCTGAACCGATTACGACTCATTCCACAGATCCAAATTCAACTGCTGAAACTGAGACAACTCAGTCTACAAATCCAACTTCAACAGCTGACCCTGAGGCTACCCCAACTACAGGTCAAACTTCAACAGCTGAACCTGAGATGACTCCATCTACAGGTCGAACTTCAACAGCTGAACCTGAGACAACTCCATCTACTGGTCAAACTTCAACAGCTGAACCTGACACTACTCCATCTACAGGTCAAACGTCAACAGCTGAAACTGAGACTACTCAATCTATAGACCAAACTTCAACAGTTGAAGCTGAGACTACTCCATCTACTGGTCAAACTTCAACAGCTGAACCGATTACGAGTCAATCTACAGGTCCAACTTCAACAGCTGAACCTGACACTACTCCATCTACAGGTCAAACGTCAACAGCTGAAACTGAGACTACTCAATCTATAGACCAAACTTCAACAGCTGAACCTGAGACTACTCCATCTACTGGTCAAACTTCAACAGCTGAATCGATTACGACTGAATCCATAGATCCAACTTCAACAGCTGAACCTGAGACTACTCCATCTACAGGTCACACTTCAACAGCTGAACCTGAGACTACTCCATCTACTGGTCAAACTTCAACAGCTGAATCGATTACGACTGAATCCATAGATCCAACTTCAACAGCTGAACCTGAGACTACTCCATCTACAGGTCACACTTCAACAGCTGAACCGATTACGAGTCAATCTACAGGTCCAACTTCAACATCTGAACCTGAGGCTACCCCATCTACAGGTCAAACGTCAACAGCTGAAACTGAGACTACTCAATCTATAGATCCAACTACAACAGCTGAATCTGAGAATACCCCATCTACAAGTCAAACTTCAACAGCTGAACCTGAGACTACTCCATCCACAGGTCAAACGTCAACAGCTGAAACTGAGACTACTCAATCTATAGACCAAACTTCAACAGCTGAACCTGAGACTACTCCATCTACTGGTCAAACTTCAACAGCTGAATCGATTACGACTGAATCCATAGATCCAACTTCAACAGCTGAACCTGAGACTACTCCATCTTCAGCTCCAACTTCAACAGCTGAACCTGAGACTACTCCATCTACAGGTCACACTTCAACAGCTGAACCTGCGACTACTCCATCTACAGACCCAACTTCTACAGCTGAACCGATTACGACTCATTCCACAGATCCAAATTCAACTGCTGAAACTGAGACAACTCAGTCTACAAATCCAACTTCAACAGCTGACCCTGAGGCTACCCCAACTACAGGTCAAACTTCAACAGCTGAACCTGAGATGACTCCATCTACAGGTCGAACTTCAACAGCTGAACCTGAGACAACTCCATCTACTGGTCAAACTTCAACAGCTGAACCTGACACTACTCCATCTACAGGTCAAACGTCAACAGCTGAAACTGAGACTACTCAATCTATAGACCAAACTTCAACAGTTGAAGCTGAGACTACTCCATCTACTGGTCAAACTTCAACAGCTGAACCGATTACGAGTCAATCTACAGGTCCAACTTCAACAGCTGAACCTGACACTACTCCATCTACAGGTCAAACGTCAACAGCTGAAACTGAGACTACTCAATCTATAGACCAAACTTCAACAGCTGAACCTGAGACTACTCCATCTACTGGTCAAACTTCAACAGCTGAATCGATTA
This sequence comes from Urophycis tenuis, assembly GCA_036785325.1. Lineage (NCBI taxonomy): Eukaryota > Metazoa > Chordata > Actinopteri > Gadiformes > Phycidae > Urophycis > Urophycis tenuis. Next base: position 764,949 of record JAXIVH010000080.1, on the reverse strand, counting down.
CGACTGAATCCATAGATCCAACTTCAACAGCTGAACCTGAGACTACTCAATCTACAGGTCACACTTCAACAGCTGAACCTGAGACTACTCCATCTACTGGTCAAACTTCAACAGCTGAATCGATTACGACTGAATCCATAGATCCAACTTCAACAGCTGAACCTGAGACTACTCCATCTACAGGTCACACTTCAACGGCTGAACCTGAGACTACTCCATCTACAGGTCAAACCTCAACAGCTGAACCGATTACGAGTCAATCTACAGGTCCAACTTCAACATCTGAACCTGAGGCTACCCCATCTACAGGTCAAATGTCAACAGCTGAAACTGAGACTACTCAATCTATAGATCCAACTACAACAGCTGAATCTGAGAATACCCCATCTACAAGTCAAACTTCAACAGCTGAACCTGAGACTACTCCATCCACAGGTCAAACGTCAACAGCTGAAACTGAGACTACTCAATCTATAGACCAAACTTCAACAGCTGAACCTGAGACTACTCCATCTACTGGTCAAACTTCAACAGCTGAACCTGAGACTACTCCATCCACAGGTCAAACGTCAACAGCTGAAACTGAGTCTACTCCATCTACAGGTCAAACGTCAACAGCTGAAACTGAGGCTACACCATCTACTGGTCAAACTTCAACAGCTGAACCTGAGACTACTCCATCCACAGGTCAAACGTCAACAGCTGAACCTGAGTCTACTCCATCTACAGGTCAAACTTCAACAGCTGAAACTGAGACTACCCAATCTATAGACCAAACATCAACAGCTGAACCTGAGACTACTCAATTGACAGATCCAACTTCAACAGCTGAACCTGAGACGACTCCATCTACAGGTCACACTTCAACAGCTGAAACTGAGACTACTCAATCTATAGACCAAACTTCAACAGCTGAACCTGAGACTACTCCATGTACTGGTCAAACTTCAACAGCTGAATCGATTACGACTGAATCCATAGATACAACTTCAACAGCTGAACCTGAGACTACTCCATCTACAGGTCACACTTCAACAGCTGAACCTGAGACTACTCCATCTACTGTTCAAACTTCAACAGCTGAACCTGACACTACTCCATCTACAGGTCAAACGTCAACAGCTGAAACTGAGACTACTCAATCTATAGACCAAACTTCAACTGCTGAACCTGAGACTACTCCATCTACTGGTCAAACTTCAACAGCTGAATCGATTACGACTGAATCCATAGATCCAACTTCAACAGCTGAACCTGAGACTACTCCATCTACAGGTCACACTTCAACAGCTGAACCTGAGACTACTCCATCTACTGGTCAAACTTCAACAGCTGAATTGATTACGACTGAATCCATAGATCCAACTTCAACAGCTGAACCTGAGACTACTCCATCTACAGGTCACACTTCAACGGCTGAACCTGAGACTACTCCATCTACAGGTCAAACTTCAACAGCTGAACCGATTACGAGTCAATCTACAGGTCCAACTTCAACAGCTGAACCTGAGGCTACCCCATCTACAGGTCAAACGTCAACAGCTGAAACTGAGACTACTCAATCTATAGATCCAACTACAACAGCTGAATCTGAGAATACCCCATCTACAAGTCAAACTTCAACAGCTGAACCTGAGACTACTCCATCCACAGGTCAAACGTCAACAGCTGAAACTGAGACTACTCAATCTATAGACCAAACTTCAACAGCTGAACCTGAGACTACTCCATCTACTGGTCAAACTTCAACAGCTGAATCGATTACGACTGAATCCATAGATCCAACTTCAACAGCTGAACCTGAAACAACTCAATCTACAGTTCCCACTTCAACAGCTGAACCTGAGAACACTCAACCTCCAATTTCAACAAATAAACCTCCAGAATGCCAAAATGGAGGATTTCGCAATGGGTCAGTAACATGCATCTGTCTGCTTGGATTTCGTGGAGACTTTTGCGAACATCTCTCAGATGATGTTAAACCAGGTATATATTTTTTCATAAGGATTTTCCATCACTCACTTACAGCGTTGAAGGTAATCTTTCCTCAATTCTTCCTTTTGTAGCGTTGGTTAACGCAACAGTGATTGTTGAAATGGTGGTCGAGGAGGTTTTTAAAGAGGATTATAATAACCCCAATTCAGCTGTCTACAAAGAGTTTGCGTTGCAGTTTTCACGAAATGTAAGTAAAATATTACTCACAGTATTAGGAGTATTTACAGATCTAAAGCAGATAATCAGTTTGTAAATAAGTTACCAGTAAATTGTCATTCAGCTTTTTTAAAGTTTAGTATTCAACAAAAAGAAAGGTTCATGTGTTCACGTTCTATTGTTAATTATTTGTTTTTTTGCATACAGATGACTTCATACTATAAATCAAAAAAGATAGGTAACTTTGAAGGCGTGATTGTTACAAAACTGAGGTATGGTACTCATTTTTTGTGGAAGATCATTTAAGGGGCTGTAGCCACGATAATGTGCTGATTGAGTGTAATTTGTTACAAATTACCTTCTGTTAGCCTTCACTGAGTGAAATGCACTGTGACAATATTTGAGTTGACCATTAAGTTTATTGAGTTAACTAATTTAGATTTGAGACCACCTCTGGCTCATTTCTGACCATTCAATGGCGGAGAAATGGATGGATGGAGACATTTTCTTTGTTGTTTAGTTTCATAATCTAGCTCTCTTCTCTTTTGCTCCCTCATTTTTCAACCCTCAAATCTTACCTACAGCACCTTCAAATAGCTAATAATCATGAGCAGATTAAGGTTAAGGATCAGTGTGGTTGTATCAGGGTAGCAATCTGATTAAGTAATGACACCACATTTGTTTTGGGTTAAAGTGATGTATTAAATTGTGTGATACTAACTAATTATTTTTTTTCTAGTCGTGCAAAATCCTTTATGAGAAAATATTCGTTAAAAAATAATGGGTAAGTGACAGATTCCACTTTCGAACAATAAGTACAAAATAAGAAATAAATGCTACTTTTGGTTTTATTTGACAAATAACAGCAAAGTCTGAGCAGACTTATACAATATTGATGTAAATTACATTTGAATTTCAATCAATGAAATGACGGATGTAGAATAATCGAATGAGCTCTACTTTCTGATAACTTCTTTTCCCAGAGTGAATGTTCAATATGATATTGTTTTGTCGGTTATAAATGATGCCCACTTTCAGCAAGAATATGACAAAAACTTTGATGAAATCAAGGAAGCCATTAATGACATAAAAAACTGCACATACGATAAGATCGAAGGTAAGAAATCGGCCATCCGAGTTCACTGTGATCAATTAATACGTGCGCATACAGACTTCATTATATTATACATCTTTCAGCTTGTCCTAGATTTAACATCACCCAAGTCAAACAACCAACAAAACCAGCTGATTTGGAACAAAGTAAGTACATTATGTCAAATATACATACCCTTGCAAGTGTGATACAAGAAGATACAAGTTATTAAAGATACATTAAGCCAGAACTTCAAGCTAGTCCGAGTCTAAATGATCAAATAAAAATGAAGTAAACCACCCGTCCCATTTCCTACTCTCAAAAACCGGCCGACCCTCAAAAAGCTAAGCTTGTTTTTTGTGGTTTACCGAGACATTCTGGCCGCTGCTGCAGTCGGGGATCATCCTACACCCCTGTGGCCTTAAAGTTAGCGGGTGCATGACAGCATGCCTTCCACAACACATTTCACTTTTATTCTTGCATATTCTACATTATCCTGCCCCCAATCACGTCATTCAAATTGTTGTATTAGGTTGTTGTTTTGTGCTTAACTCTGTCACTCTCACTCTCACTCTTACTCTTGAGTATTGTGATGAATGCAATTTCCCTCAGGGATCAATAAAGTATGTCTGTCTGTCACACACATGTACGCCCAGGTGTGTGTGCGAACATGATTGACCCAGCACTTATTTTATTCTACGAGCCCATTGCGGACGACGGAATTAGTTGCGTGTCGATGTGCAACAGGAACCACACGAAAGCAAAAAAATGCCACCACCGTGGCGTATGCAATGTGTACAAAGGCATAGGGGCGCTCTGCATGTAAGTCAATTATTATTATTGTTATTTGTTTTGTTTTGTTTTTTTCTGCCATCGAATTGACTCCATTCGCTGAGGTCATTTATTTTTGGAGTTACACAATTGTTTGGTCCAGTATCGATTTGAGACTTCTGTAGAGACGGATGAGTAAACTAGTTAACAAACACAGCTTCAAATACACTGTCCTTATATGTTGCTGATTTGAAAGACATCGTACAGCCTACCTGGGAGTGCTCATTAAAAGTGACCATTGAATAATCCAAAAGCAGAAGCTGTCATTTCATACACTTCCTTTCCTCTCCTCGTGTCCAGATGTCAAAACGTTGAACAGACTTGGTACCTGGGCGCAGACTGCAGTAATCCAATCCAGAAGGTTCCATTTTATGCTGGTTTGTCTGCGACTCTAGTGCTGCTGCTGCTAACAGTGGGAGCCCTGACTGCATATGTTGTTGTCAACAAGCAAAGACAAGCCCGGTAGGCTATGTTTTGTTCTCTCTTTTTTTGTAAATCGAGTTGAATATATTTTCTTATGTCTCCATCACATGCGTTTGTTTGCAGTAAAAGAGAAATCAGAGAGACATTGGTGAAAGACTGGCTGAAAGACGAAGTGGTTTGGCCCACATCAGGACATTGTCCCACTGCAAATTCAGGTAGGCCTACTATGAAGATTCAACATAGCCCAGTCCAGGCATTCACACAATCACAGTCTGTTTCTATTGAATTTGATAAAAATGATAAAAAGGAGTCGATAAATAGGAGTGTTATTTCATATCGCTGAGGTTTAGCAGCTAGTTATTGTGTACCACATTCCCATTTACGTTTTCAGGTGTGTTAAAATCCAACTATACAGAATATAGAGGTACAAAAGAAGGGTACACAGCTGTTCTAGTAGCCGGTAGTGAACCGGTAGAACGGTTCACAAAATCCACTGTTCGGTTTGCTGTTCGGGCGGCATGTAGCTCAGTGGGTAGAGCGGGTGGTTAGTGGTCGTCCACTAACCGTAGGGTTGGGGGTTCGATCCCTGTGATCCCCACTTCCGAAACTGTCTACATGTCGAAGTGTCCTTGAGCAAGACACTGAACCCTGAACCCCAACGTGCTCCCCGGGCGCTGATCATAGCAGCCCACTGCTCCTATGTACAATAGGAAGGGTCAAATGCAGAGAATGAATTTTGTTCCCATGTCACATGGGAATGACAAAAAAAGACCAAAAGGTTTGGTTCACGGTTTTGTGGTCACGGTTTTCGGTTCGGTATATGTTGATTGTCATGTTGATTGACTTTTGTCAACAACTTTCTTACCGCCGTCATCGTAGGTCACTCTAAATGCAAAGTGGTCCCATACAGCAGACCTAGGCCATCCTTAAAATTATTTCTGTCGGCCGTAACCCGACCGACCCAAATATTATTATTTTTTTCCCTTTTAATCCGACTGATTTGCCGGTTGTAAACTTGCGTTAAGACCGACCGTTTTTTTTTAACTCTTCAAACAACTAATGCAAATATAATAAAACCCTTTTAATTATATTTTAGTAAGTATCCCGAATATAAATTGCCTAAATACAGTGGCTCGGGAAGGGGGGTACTGAGGGTGCTGCAGCTGCAGGAAAAAAAAAAAAATACTGTATATATATATTTATTAAAACGATGAAACAAATAATTTTGCAAATTATTTTCCAAGTGCAACAAGTAGCATATATATATATAAAAATAATATTTCGCCGCCCCCTACCCCCCCCCCCCCCCCCCCCTCCCCCCAACATATGCAAATACTGTTGCCTATTTTAGACGGTACCTCAGCACCCCCACTCAAAATACCTTCCCGCGCGCCTGCCTACATACACATGTAGGCTACATTCTTTCTTTTATATTCGCTTCATTTCATCAATGGTTCGCTTGTCTGTTATTGGTTATTGTGGCCGCGGCTGCAGTAAAGAAAGTGTTCGCGGTCACCGTTCAACGTTATACGGGTTCAGGCACCGTAGCAATACATAAAAAAATGCACTGAAATATCTCGACACCGCTATAACGTGACACAAAGTTCTGGAAGACCTGTGCCCAGATCTTTACTCATCCATTCTCCCCTCGAGTCTTACAGTGACGTATCGACTGACGTCAAGGAGACCACTAAACTTTTACGGGTTGGAGACCCAATCAGTGATGTCACAATATGCTAATTTGTTTAAATTCATACCGACGTATTCACCATGACCAAAATTTTACTCTTTTTTTTAATTTACCTACCGACCCTTTTGTTTTATTGTTTGGTTGTTACTGCAAACAGAAATATTTTTAAGGATGGCCGTATAAAGTGCCGCTGGCTTATCTGCTAACAAGCCAGCAACTTCTGGCTCTTTCCCACTCGCCATACCCACACAATTCTCCACAACAACTGACCAAATACTATATTTCTATCTGCTACACCCGGCTACACTGCTTGGCTTCTTCTTGTTGTGTACTGCTGGTGGTTGGCTTTAGGCCCAGTACCGCCACCTTCTGCTCTGGAATGGAGCCGCGCATGAACCGAACGCAACACAAGCAAATCGAACCGAGATAGTCGAACCGAAGGGTTCGGACGTTTTTCATGAACTGTCCCATCCCTGATATAGATTAAATATCTAAAATATAAAAAAAAAAAAAAAAATATGAAATATATAGATACTGCCATGAAATATGAATTGCTGAGCCTACGAAATGTGTTGAAGGTACATTGGGGAATTCACTCGGTGGTCCTGTTGTATTTTTGTTTTTGTTTTTTTTAACAGCAATGTACAGCAACCCTTCCTTCAGGGCTGATGTAAATCCAACCAGCCAGCAAGGCTGGAACCCCAACCAAAGTCTGCAGCAGGGGAACGCAGCTCAGAACAGGGGCAACCCGCAAAACCAGTTGCCGCTGACTCAGTTTTCAAGAAATCAAACGGTAAGTACGGTAGGCAACAGACCGTCACCTAACGGCCATCTTGGAACTCTCCCCCCCAGCTAACCTTTAAGCCCAAGTTATGCTTAAATTATGCTTCCGCATTGACGCAACGCTAGGGGGCTTACAGACCCATTACGTCCTTGCGGACCCCCCTTGCCTCCACCGCAAGGGCCTGACGTGCACCTCTTAAAACTAGATGTGCGTCGAGGCGACACAACACCAACGTAGCTACATTGGCTGTGATTGGTCCGCTAACTACATCCGCTGGAGATCGCTTTTCCGGTTTCCACTCATAAACACCGCCACGGTGTGATAAATGCTTTGACTGATTGGCAACAACATATATATAACTTTTGCCTTCATGTCTGTAAACTTTTACTTTTACTCCCTAGTAATCCTTATGTAATGACCAGAATGTTTACAGAGTGGAGGTCGCCCTCTACCGGTGTGGCAATGAATTGCATTTCGACTCGTAAACCCCACACAGAACCATCACGGTCTCATGACTGCAAGCAACTGCGTGGCCATTGCGTGATCACTACGTGATCACTACGCGGAACCATAAGCAACACTTAGAGCCAAGGTGGAACCAAGATAGCCGCTAGGTGAATAAGGCCAATTGTTATGAAAACTGAGTGTAATACTAACATAAGCTTTTGGTTTATGATATGACTTTTCTTTCCAGATACAAATCGGTCGGGCACATATGAGGGCGTATTCGGAAATCTAGCCGGCACCTGGATTTGTATTTCAGTACTAATTTATTATAAAATAATATAGAGTCAAATATTTATGATGTGATTTCTCTTTCTATCACAAAAAGTATATTGTTTTATAGACAGTAGAATATATATGAATAGAATTTAAGCATGCTAGGGTTGCAAAAACTTGGTCTCTTCTGAACAGTTAATCCGTCTGATACACACACAGAAATAAAACACGAATTACAATTTACTAAATAAAAATATTATTCCATGTATGTCAATTGGTGGATGCTTGTAAACCACTTAAAAGGTATAATTCATATTGTGTCACCTAAGAAGCAGAACAACAGCTATGTTATGTCAACACCTGAAAAAAACATTTTGACTGCTGAATCCATAATTTCATAATTTCAATGTACAAAGTATCTATCTACAGGCTTCATGACGATGGTATTGTGTGTTACGATCAGAATGTATTTAAGTTTCCATTAAAGAGAACCCTGATATCTTTGAGGACTCTTTGTTGCCAGCCATGACCTTTGACAGTGTCAATTATTTGATTAGAATAACTACTACAGATTTGTCATGTCAGAGTGACGTCTTTTCTATGTCATCTTTGGTCGTCCAATGTTGGTCCACTGAAGGGGTTGGTTTGGAAGGCCAGACGACGTCTTTTTGATGTCTAGCGTACCTCTAATGTTTACGTTCGTGGGACCTCCGTGTAAGGGCTATTCATAGTCCAAATGTGGTTGTTTGTAGACATCTTTTCAACATCAAATTTAGACTTATTTTAGACGCTGTTCTATAACTTTCAAGAGGGTGGAGGACATGCTTTCTGTACCAATTAATTTTGTTATACACATACAGACAAACAAACAAATCACAATTCAACAACCATTTCCATCCTTTATTGAACAATAAATGGCCCTGAATGGCATTGGAAGGGCACCAGACATATTACAGTGTAATCATGAAGGAAAACACTCCTGAATGTCCTTAGCCTCCGTCACCACAGCACTGGTGAGGTGGGGGTCGAGATCATTTAGGGCCGTCTCCGTGCACGGAGAGAGGGGGCTGGTTTATCAGAGCATTGTAAAGTAGTAGGTAGAGTAGGTCTTTACCACACTGTCTTAACAACTCGTTGACGACGCTCCCACTTCTACGCTAGCCATGAGCATTTGTTTTCAAAGAAGCCGGAAAGGGAAATTGCATTGTTACAATACTCCGGGAAAAGAAAAGAAAAGGCAGTGCAGAAGTGAAGAACAGTATAGTACCGTGCAGAAATATAAATATAATATTGTTACATATAAAAATATGTGTATGTTACATATATAAATATATGTAACAATATACATAAATATACAAAAATATACATACTACGCATACACTATAGAACTAAATAGCATACACAAAGAAATAGCATGTACGAAAAGCGTAGTTAATGAATGACCAATTATGTGACTACTAAGGTGATAGTGACCACATAAAGGGAGGGAATGGCTGACACTCAGAGGGAGCTGTTGTGTAGTTTGATGGCCACAGGCAGGAATGATTTCCTGTGTCACTCTGTGGTGCATCTCGGTAAGAGGAGTCTTCTGCTGAAGGTACTCCTCCGCTGGGCCAGTGTGGAAAAGAGAGGGTGAGTGGCATTGTCCAAGATAGATCGTAGAATTAGAAGTTAAAAAAAGAATAAGTTAAAAAAGTTTAAAAAAGTAAACTCAAAGGTTGGAGTGCAGGCGGCATGCAGCTTTCGCGCATGTGCACTACCAGAGACAATCTGTTCATGAAGAGTAGACATGGTTATACATTTTACAATAAACATAAGCCCATCCTTTTTGTATAGTTGACGGGGAGATGTTTTATCCTACATTATTTTTTATGTTATTTTAAATCTTTTGTTGAACAGAACGATGAGTGTAAGAGTGTTGGCCAACATAATACATAATGTTGGAGCCATTTCAAGCAGCAGCCACGGGGTGGCGCTGTAAGAACCACTTACATGTTATTAAGGGCCACACTGATTGCTACAGCTGTGGCGCATACAGAGGTATAATTGTTTTTGACCGTGGCATGACTGATTGATGGCGGATTTTTGTTTCAACAGTAATAAATGGATTGACATATCCGCTCAGATTTATGAGTGTGGACAATTGTTTTGTGGACTTTTGAAAGTCATAAGTGTTTGGTTACACGCTGACGGAGACGAGAGCACGCCAGCTTAAGGAACCACGCGTCCTTTAACCGAACCAAACGGTGCGTCAACAATAGTCAAAAACAACCTCTGAATAAAGTTAAGTTATAGACCCGATTTGCTGTTCGTTCCTGCACATCACGACCTTGAGTCAGTCACACTGGGCACGGAGAGACCTGAGCAGGAGGAGACGCGGGTGCATTGGGCACAGTGACGCGCATTGGAGATCGGAACCGGGCAGTGGAGCCACGGCGAGGTGGGGACGGAGGTGCAGACGGAGATTGGAGACTCCAGGGCTTCGGCGCAGCGTCGGCGGACAGCGGAGGAAAAGTTTATTTGGATCGTAGGTACATGGTAGCGCTACCAAGAGACACATACATATGGCCATTAGATAAAAAGTGTGCACACGAATGACTATTTGAAACACCAATGCATTGGTTTATTATTTCAAAGTAAAACATTATTTCAAGTTCAAGAACTTGCATCAAAGGAAGACTTTATTCACATGGACGCAACTTGTATTGTGCTTTTGTGAACTTAAAAAAAAAAAAAAAAAATTGTTGAACCAATGTTTGTGTGTGTGTTTGATGAACGACGTGTGTGTGGTTGATGAACTAAGGCTGAAAAATGTCTGAAGCTCAATGTGGATTACAGGTTATGGCTCATAATCAAGGTAATGATGCTGGTTTGTGTAAAGAGGTAATTTGTGCTGCAGGTGATCTTCAAACTGTCAATGAGGCAGCACTCTCTGCTTCAAAAAGAAAAGTAAAACTTACCATAAAAGCATTGTTTCATAAAATAGACGATTTGGAAAAAACAAGAACATTTAAGCTGAAAAAAGCTGCTGATTTAAAAATATATATATTGCAAGAGTTGTGTGAACCTGGGTACAAAACTGAAGTAGAAAGCACTTTTAACAAATATCAAGTGTTGATTAATGATGCAAAAGGTGTGCATAGTGCTCTGCTCAAGCTTTTAACTGTGAAGGAATCAGAAAAACAAAAAATATGGTTCAAGGCAGAACTTCTAAGTGTGGATGAGTTTTCTCAGAGTGTCACGAAATATTTGGAGTGGGCACGGGAAAGAGCTGTGGAAAACATTGATGACAAAATAACACCAATGGACAGCATATCAAATTTTGGATCAGACGTAAACCGTTCTAAGAGTGGTGGCAGCTGCACAGGTTCATCGAGATCAAGCCGCTCCGGCAAGTCCTCATTAGCAACAGCTCGAGCGCAAGCTGAAGCAAAGAGAGCTGCGCTTCTGGCACGTGCAGAGTCACTAAAAAAGATGCATGAAATGGAGACCCAATTGGAAGCACTGCGAAAAGAAATGGAGCAAGTGGACCTAGAGGCTGAGATTAAAGCTGCAGGGGCTGAAGTAGCTGTATTGCAGGCATTTTCACCAGGACAAGATGGAATGGAATCATATTTTCAGAATCAAAGAGCAAGGCCAACTGTTAATCCGGATGCAAGGTTCAAGGAATTGACAGAAGATAAAATATTACAGGTACCCGTATCAAGAGTGGAGAAAGGTGGACAAAAGGCTAAATATTTTATGAACACAACTGATAACAGCACACTATAGATTCTTCAACAGCAAAATCAAACATCTAAATTGCTGCTGCAACAGCAAAAGTCAAGTCAACTTCCTCCAAGAGAGATGCCGGTGTTTGAAGGTGACCCTTGTTCATGCAAGCCTTCAAGCACTGTGTGGAAGACAAAAGTGCAACTAAGGGAGATTGCATGTACTACCTGGAAAGATACACCAGAGGGCGCCCAAAGGATCTTGTGCAGAGCTCTTTACACATGAGTGAGGACAGAGGCTTTGATACAGCAAAAGCCCTCTTATACGAGCATTTTGGCAATGAAACGAGAATCAGAGCAGCCTATAAGGAAAAAGTCCTCAACTGGCTGGGTTGAAAACATTTCATCGCTCCAGGATTATGCTTTATTTCTGCATGGCTGCAATAATGCAATGTCTGATTTGTTTGACATGAGAGAACTGGACATGGCTGCCAACCTCAAGATCATAATCTCCAAGCTTCCCTTTAAATTGAGGGAGTGATTTAGAAGCATTGCATGTGACATAAGAGAAGCCCAAAACCGCACACCAAATTTCACTGACGTCGTGCACTTTGTGGAACGTCAGGTCAAGCTTTTGTCTGATCCCATTTTTGGGGATATCCAAATGACTGAAAGAGGCCTGCATATAAAAAAGCATGTGTTTATGGCGAAACAACCAATCAAGCCAAAACTGAAACAAGAAAACTTTGCAACTAATGTCTGTGCAATCAATAAACACAAGGAGACAAAAGAATACAAACAGAATGATACAAAAAATACCAACTGTTTATTCCGTCTACAAGATCATGCTCTGGGTGACTGTCAACAATTTGCCAGAATTACACATCGTGAAAAAATCAACTTCTTGAAGGAAAATGGAGCATCCTTTGGATGTCTCAACACTGGGCATTTGAGCAAAAATTGCAACAAGCGCATGGTATGCAAAAATTGCAAACTGAGCCATCCAACAGCTTTACATATCCACATCAAGAAGGTTGACAAAGTAGTGAACACTAACGGCATATGTGCCAGTGAACCAGAGTCAACTGTCAACAACATACATGTGTCAAACCAAGCCATTGGAGGAAAAACCGGGGCAGGTGGCAATGGAATCCTCCCGATCCTTCCAGTACAGGTGAAGGCAGGAAAAGGCAACAAAGTAATTAAGACTTATGCATTTTTAGACAATGGATCAACGTCTACTTTCTGTATGGAAGCCTTGATGCGGAAACTGAATTTGCCTGGAAAGAGAGCAAAGATATGTTTGTTAACCATGAGCCCAAAGGCAAAGGTATCAACATACATTGTAAACAGACTTTGAATTACTCTTTTACTCTTTTTTACTCTTTTTTTTTTTTTTTTACTTGAAGTGTCTGACCTTAAAGGTCCCATATTATGCCCCTTTTCCACAAATTAAAATAGTTCCCAGGTGTGTTAAAGACATGTCTGTGACATGCTTTGGTCAAAATTGCCGTTGGATCAAATATTGTAGGTCTCTCTTCATCACCTAAAAACAGCTCTGTTCAAAACGGTCTGTTTCAGGGCCTGTCTCTTTTATGTAAATGAGCTACACCAGACCACGCCCACCTCTCTGCGAGGGGCTGGGCTCGGCTCCGTAGCCATGTGCTAATGTTTACAGACTGACTCGGGCAATGGCTGGCAGAAACTCTGTGGTTCAACCTAGAGTCCTTTAGAGAGACTAGAGTCTCTCTAAAGGACTCTAGGTTGAACCACAGAGTTCATTCATCATTCACTCATTCATTACATCAAAACAAACGTGATTTTTCCCCCCCCAAAAAAGATGGGCCTAGTAAGATAGACAACACAAATAATTTTTCACTAAATTACACTACACTTATATCATTAGAATACACAGTCTTGAAGACCAACAAAATGCATTAACGCATATAGCATCATAGGCTACTACAACTACACACACACACACACACACACAGGAGTGTGACTTAATCTCAGTAAGAGACTTGGGCCTGGGAGGATGCACACAATCGCTCTATTTTTCGCAGGAATGGATGACAGACACACACGTAGCTCCAGCTCTAAGGCGCTCTCTGTACCTGTTCTTGATGCAAGTTAAGCTCGAAAAGCTCAGTTCACACAAATATATCGTGGCAAAGAGTAGCAGTATGTCAACTTCGGCGTTAGAAAACTATTTTCTCTGTGTGGCCTCCTTTTACTCGACTGCATGATAAAGCTAGAAGAAAGATTACAAAATGATGCATTCTAGGGCTTTTCGATTATGTCAAAAATGATAATCACGATTATTTTGATTGATATTGTAATTGCGATTATTAAAGACGATTATTCATTGATTGTTTTTTTAAAAATCAAAAAATGTGTTTGATGGTGCGACTCAAACATAGGTCCGTTGTGGTGGCAAAATATAATATATAATTGACACTTCTCCTGCAACTTTTCCGCGACATTCGTCATAAAGTGCAGGCAGCGCAATTCTACTGAAATGGTGACGTGGTGGTAACACATACCGCTTGTCCAATGTGTTTATCAGTTTATTGAACGCCGGGTCGCTAACGGTGCTGATAGGGCACATGTCTTTGGCAATCATGTATGCGATTGCATCAGTTATTTCTTTATGCCTGCGGGAGCTGGCTGGATATGGGGTGGCATTGTATAGGGTCTCCTTAATTGAGGACTGTGTTGCGGTGGCAGGAGTGGAGGAGCTTTTCATTTTTTCCTTCATTGCTTGCCTTGGTCATGTATTACTCTGTGTGCGGACTTTTAAGTGGTTAAATAGATTGGTCGTATTCGCTTGAGGTGCAGACACGGTCGCGTGACATATCTTGCAAGTTTTCAGGCGGGGGCGGGGCGCAGCGGAGTGCGCAGGTGGAGAAAGAAGGGTTCGCTCCATTTACCACACAAAACACGGCGGGTGGCAGAATGATCGTTTTATTACGATTATCTTGATTTAATGAGCGAGGGAAGCCAAAATCGTAATCGAAATCGAAATTCAATTAATCGCCCAGCCCTAATGCATTGATTTATTTCAATTTCATTTTATTAGCCTAGTGTTAGCCACGTTTCTACGGCACCCCTGAGGATGTCAGACGGCACCCCGGTTGAGAAACACTGCTCTAAAGGACTCTAGTTCAACCCTACCAGTTTGAGCCTGAATCTGACCCAGAAGGAGAGACGCCGGCTGAAATTCTTACTCTGCGGCTGCAGCAGGAGGTTTCTGAATGGTAAGTTACATATATCATGCGACTTTATATATTAAATTTTTTACGTTCTATTACACTGTTACTTACATGTTAGCTCCTGCTAACGGTTATGTCTTCGCTGTATCTTTGTTACTTCGAGCTTTTTCGGTGAATGAGCAATTTTGTAAATAGTGTAGTAACATTATACTTATCTCTCTTGACTGTATTCTTGCTATCTACGGATAAATGTATAATGTAGAAACTAGTAGGCTATCAAACGATGCTTGCATAGTAGGCCTAACCTAAATTCTATATTTTGCAAGTTTGTGATAGTTTTAGCAGAGGTGTTTCATCGTAACAGCGCCCTGACGTTTGTTGTTCTAGGTCTTTAGGATTTACTTTTGTATTTCAGCATAAATATGTCTGTCTGTATCAGTAATGTGTCATTCTGGTAGAAAATCGAGGCAGTGTAATGTTGATTAAAATGCCACTGTTCTCCATCTCAACATTATTCAAATGTCACAAGTTTTATGCACTTGACATGGTTAGGAAAATCTTACTTCTTATCCAACTATGCTTGTGTACTTGCATTCAAGTGAAATTCTAACTAATTTTATTTTGACAGGTGTTTGTGTGAAAACTGCAACACCATTCCCACAAAGCAGGAACATGTCTGCTGTCTTCAGATAGCACAGGTAGTATCTACATATTCAAAGTGAAAACTAGTTTGTCTTGATTATGGTTTATTTCATACTTATGAGACACAATGGCATTTATTGTTTGCAGTACCTTGTTTGCAGGTTACCAGATGGCTGCAGGAGGTTGAGGGGAACCTGAAATGCATGGTGGACCATCCTGGATTGGAGCCTGTATGCCTCAATGTATACTCGCTCCAGAATGCAAGCCAAATTTACAGGGCACAGTGTAGACACTTTTTAAACATTTATTGACATTGCTTAACAAATAAGTTATAACTGTGCTAATCAAAACACAGTAGCATAACAAAATAATAGATATATATAATAGATGTGTATAGACAAGAAAAAAATGTACAGCCAGATGGGATGGATGGCAGGCCGGTGTTAGAGCAGGTTAACGGGTACCACGCAGGTGTAGACTCAGGGATGGAGAATCTGTAGAAACACAGAGTGTGTGAAAATAGTTTAGTGGTAGTAGAGGGGAGGTGACGAGAGGAGGGATAGTGCTCTTAGTAGCTATATGTTTTAGCAGGCAATCCATAAAAATAAAATGGGATACAAAACAAAAAAGTAATTGCTATATCTTGTCCAATTGCTTGAAGTCGTTACAGGTACCTTGCATATCGCTCTTTTGTGAGCTGGTGTTGGGGCTGTCTGGGACGCAGAATCCGGGTCGTCATCCCAGCTTGTGTGGTCCTTAGAATCCAAACGGAGTTTCCTGATGCCACAGGTCACTACGTGAGATTCAAATAGCTGCTTGATTGAAGCGGGACACATAACCCGCAATGACCTCCTCCTTGTCTGGCCGCTCAAACTGTGCAGCAAGGTCTTCAGGAACAGGGATTGCCAGGACTGCATCAGTGTAGGGTGCCGGGTCCATAAACACCTTCTCGAAGATGAGGTCCATCATGTCCACTACATACCCTGTTTTATACAAGAAATGCACAGACATTGTTTACTTTTTTCAGAGACTGAAAGTGTTTTGCTCATTACCTCCTGACACTTTATCTAATTTATTATTTTTCATAAGGTTTTTGTGTGTGTGTGTGTGTATTACTTTATACAGTTATTTATTGTTGAAATGTTTATAGTTTGTAAGTGCAACAAGTAAAAATAAATCCTTTAGTTTTGGTATAAAAAAATAAAAAGTAAACTCTTACTGTATGTTGGCTCTGTCTTTACGGGTTTTGCTCTACACTCTCCCTTCAATGCCTTCGGGAAGTGCGCCTTGAAGAGGGGTACACCTTGGTCCGTCTTTGCTTGTGGTCGGTTGGCGTTTTCGTTGTAGTACATTGCCGCCAAGTAGAGTCTGTAATAAAAGAAAAAAATCTAAAATGTCAGAAACTTTATTATATTTATGATAACATGTAACTCCTTACTAACTTCTTCCCAAGTAAATGCAGCCTAATGAAGCTGGCTGTATACCTGCACTCCTGTAAGAAGCCCGTAGAGTCTTGAAGGACAGCTGTGTGCCTACACAACGTGTTTCCATCTCTGTCTGGCATGCAACTTCTCTTGATGCAGGAATCTGTGCCGTTGATGTTTGTGATGAGCTGGTCTATAACAAGCACACAGGGGTTAGAAAAAAACATCTTCTCAGAACAAATGTAATCATCCCTCCCCCCACTATGTATCTGAGAACAGTGAGAAACTTTTTTTTCACATGCATTTTAATATACCATTGAATAATGACTGAATACATAAGGTAAGCAACAAAACATAATTTGTTTGTATGCACAGGACAGGCCAGGACAGTCTGATGACAGAGAGTGCTGAGGTTGAAGTCCTATAATAACAAAATGCACCCGAGACAGTGACATGTCTGTAGCTACGACATGTCCGCTATTCGGATTCTGTTCTCAGCTCCACGGCCACGACCGCTAAAATGCGGGACGATACTGTAAACCGGTGCGTGTTTATCAAAGCTTGGTCGCCGTGCAGAGGCACCAGTCGGTTTGAGCTGCGTTCAAAACGCCTCAGGCAGTGATCACTGCTCCAGTATAACCAGTACATCCAGTGATAAACGTTCCACGGTGCAAAAATAAGGGCGATTAAAATGCGTTATTTTTGTGTCATTCATTCATCTTAATGAACGCGTTAAAGTCCCGGCCCTAGTTTTAACATAACTTTAGTATAAGGAGACTATGTCGCGGCCCAACAGTACTTTATGCTAGCTGCCATGCTAACAGGGGCCGCCAAGCCGGCTAAACAGTAAATCAGAATAAAATGTTCAAACTTACAGCTTCCACGTTCGTAGTTGGATCGCTGACAGTTGGTACCGATCCATTTTTAATCCGCAGGGATTTAGCAAATCCAGTTTTATACTGTCCCTCGTTGGTGAAGCAGTCCGACGTGAAATGGTTAGCACACACATACAGCACTTTGGGAACTGCTGTAGGGACATCACCATCAAAAATGAAATTCACCCATTGAGTCCTCAAAACCTCCGAAGAGGGAGGTTTATAAAGAGTTGTGTGCTCATTTGTGCAGCCAACAACAAAGCAACCACTTCTTCCAGCTCGTACCTTCGCCATTGTGCCAACCGGAGCAATGCTAGCGAGCGGAATAATGGCGGTGTTTAGAAACTTTGTTAGGGGCGTGGCAAACCTTCACCGGAGGCGTTGCCACCAGCCTGAGGGGAGCGGCCGAGTCTGTTGCTGACGTCATTTGCAGACCATTTCTCAAACAGCCTGTTTTAGCGCACATTTTCTAAAGACTGAGAAAGCAAAAAAAGGAGAGGATGAACTTTTTTCATATCAGGAGGGATTGTAGACAGGCCGGGGATGCATATTATTGATAGAAAACCGCTCTAAAGTGCATTTTGCATAATATGGGACCTTTAATGGAAAAAGGTCTTCCAGATGTTTACACTCAAAAAACCATGCCGGTTGGTAAAACAAACATAATCGACACAGAAACTCTTAGAAAATGGCCTTACCTCGACAGCATCAACATTCCTAAAATCCAAGCTGAAGTAGAGTTGTTGATTGGGACAAATGCATCAAAGCTGCTGGAGCCGTGGGAAGTTGTAAACAGCCAAGGTGAGGGGCCCTTCGCGATTAAAACCCTACTGGGGTGGGTTGTCAGTGGCTCAGATGGGGATTGGAAAAGCAATCTTGATGACGACTGCCATCTTGCCACTGTGAATAGAGTGACTGTTAGGTCTCTGAAGCTGCTACTGGAAAAGCAGTATGAACATGATTTCAACGAAAGAGCTGCCGAAGACAAAGAAGAAATGTCAGGGGAAGAGACAAGATTCAGTGAAATCATGGAACAGTGTCAAAGTTCAAGATGGTCGTTGGAGTGAAACTACCTTTCAAAGGCAATGAGGTGACAATGGCAAACAATCTTTGCATTGCTCAACAGCGCCTCATTGGATTTAAAAAGGAAAATGGAAAAGGATAAAACATTCCATCAAGAGTACGCAGCCTTCATGACTGATGTCATCAACAGTGGTTACGCAGAGAGTTCCACAGGATAAATTGTAGTATGGTAAGCCCAATGTATCTTACATCCCTCACCATGGTGTTTATCACCCACGCAAGGGCAAGTTGCGTGTAGTTTTTGATTATGGAACCTTACTAGGTACAAGAGGGTACAAAACAGCTGCACTGTCAGTGAGCTCATCACCTATACCTCAACCTGGAGAGAGCTGAAAACTACAATTGCATGGATCCTCAAAGTGAAGACGGCTCTATTGGAGTTGAGTCGAACAAGGAAGCAACTTCTTCTGGATGACCCTACAGATCCCAACCACATCTCTCAGGAGCTGTTGAAGGTGAGACACTCAACGAGACAAAATTTGTCAACTGAAGACCTGTTGGCAGCAGAGACTGCAGTCATCCAGTTCTGCCAAAAAGAAAGATTCAGCAATGAAATATCACTGTTGTCTGGAAACCCTGTAAAGAAAAGTAGTCCTATCCACAAACTGAACCCTGTTCTTGAACATGCACTACTTAGAGTAGGCAGAAGGCCGTCCAGGTCAGCAATGCCAGAAGAACAAAAGCACCATCATTCTGCTAAAGGATCAACACATTTCCTTGTTAATCCTCACACATCCATGAAGTGACTGGGCACAGTGGGAGGAATTATGTTCTAGCAAGATTAAGAGAGAAGTATTGGATCACACATGCTAATGCAGCAACAAGAAAAGTCCTGCCAAGCTGCACTTTTTGCAAACGTCACAAAGGCAAACTGTGTGACCAAAGGATGGCCGACCTCCCCAAGGAACGAACAACTCCAGACTTGCCTCCATTTACACACGTGGCAGTGGAATACTTTGGACCCATTGAGGTAAAGCAAGGACATTCCCATGTCAAGCGTTATGGAGTCACATTCACATGTATGGCCAGCAGAGCTATTCATTTAGAGGTGGCACACTCTCTGAACACAGACTCTTGCATCAATGCGCCGGTTCATGTGCCGGAGAGGTCCTGTGGCTCACTGTCGCTCAGATAATGGTACAAACTTCACTGGAGCAGAAAAAGAACTAAAAAAGGGCAATTGCAGAAATGAATAAAGGAATAATCGAGAAGGCCTTACTCCATGATAACATCAAATGGAGCTTCAACCCACCTTCGGCTTCACATCATGGTGGTGCTTGGGAAAGCATGATCAGGCTAGTTAGAAAGGTGCTGACATCAGTTCTACATCAACAGACCTTAACTGATGAAGCCTTAGTAACGGTCTTGTGTGAAGCAGAGGCCGTTTTGAATGACCGACCGATCACTAAGGTATCTGAGGACCCAAATGACCTTGAGCCTCTGACACCAAACCATCTTCTCACCCTGAAGAGGAAACCCATTCTCCCTCCAGGCATATTTGATCACAACGACCAGTATGTAAGATGAAGATGGAGACAGGCACAATACATCTCAGATTTGTTCTGGAAGAGGTGGTCTAAAGCAGTGTTTCTCAATCGGGGTGCTGCGGCACCCTGGGGTGCCGTCTGACATCCTCAGGGGTGCCATAGAAACGTGGCTAACACTAGGCTAATAAATGAAATTGAAATAAATGAATGCATTAGGGCTGGGCGATTAATTGAATTTCGATTTCGATTACGATTTTGGCTTCCCTCGATCATTAAATCAAGATAATCGTAATAAAACGATCATTCTGCCACACGCCGTGTTTTGTGTGGTAAATGGAGCGAACCCTTTTTTCTCCACCTGCGCACTCCGCTGCACCCCGCCCCCGCCTGAAAACTTGCAAGATATGTCACGCGACCGTGTCTGCACCTCAAGCGAATACGACCAATCTATTTAACCACTTAAAAGTCTGCACACAGTAATACATGACCAAGCAATGAAGGAAAAAATGAAAAGCTCCTCCACTCCTGCCACCGCAACACAGTCCTCAATTAAGGAGACCCTATACAATGCCACCCCATATCCAGCCAGCTCCCGCAGGCACAAAGAAATAACAGATGCAATCGCATACATGATTGCCAAAGACATGTGCCCTATCAGCACCGTTAGCGACCCGGCGTTCAATAAACTGATAAACACATTGGACAAGCGGTGTGTGTTACCACCACGTCACCATTTCAGTAGAATTGCGCTGCCTGCCCTTTATGACGAATGTCGCGGAAAAGTTGCAAGAGAAGTGTCAATTATATATTTGCCACCACAACGGACCTATGTTTGAGTCGCAGTCGCACCATCAAAAACATTTTTTGATTTTTTTTTTTTAAATCAATGAATAATCGTCTTTAATAATCGCAATTACAATATCAATCAAAAATAATCGTGATTATCATTTTTGACATAATCAGCCCTAGAATAGAATGCATAATTTTGTAATCTTTCTCCTAGCTTTATCATGCAGTTAACGCCGAAGTTGACATACTGCTACCCTTTGCCACGACATATTTGTGTGAACTGAGCTTTTCGAGCTTAACTTGCATCAAGAACAGGTACAGAGAGCGCCTTAGAGCTGGAGCTACGTGTGTGTCTGTCATCCATTCCTGCGAGAATAGAGCGATTGTGTGCATCCTCCCAGGCCCAAGTCTCTTACTGAGATTAAGTCACACTGTGTGTGTGTGTGTGTGTGTGTGTGTAGTTGTAGTAGCCTATGATGCTATAAGCGTTAATGCATTTTGTTGGTCTTCAAGACTGTGTATTCTAATGATATAAGTGTGGTGTAATTTAGAGAAAAAATATTTGTGTTGTCTATCTTTACTAGGCCCATCTTTTTTGGGGGGGAAAAAATCAAGTTTGTTTTGACGTAATGAATGAGTCATTAGCTTGTTTTACAGAGCTGGAATGACATTTAATTCCACAACATTTCTTTATTTCCATTATCATAATTTACATTAAAAAAAAAGTTTGGGGTGCCTTGAGATTTTTCATTCATGTAAAGGGTGCCACGACTGAAAAAAGGTTGAGAAACACTGGTCTAAAGAATACTTTGCTGCCCTACAAGAAAGGCAAAAGTGGAACAACACCCAACGCAATCTTACAGTGGGGGACATTGTTCTGATTGCAGATACAACTGCTCCACGGAACTCTTGGTTAATAGGAAGGGTGATTAAAACCTTCCTAGACAAATCGGGTATAGTGAGATCGGTTCAGGTGCAAACAAAAACAAACATCATTGAAAGACCCATAACAAAACTTTGTTTATTGGTAGAAAAGGAAGCATGAAGAGCATCGGAAAAAAAAAAAAAAAAAAAAAAAGATTACTTTGTTGTTTTGTCAAAGTGATATATATGTTGAAAAAGACTATGGCTCCACATGTTCTTTGTTGTAATTGTTGTGATCCTGTGCGTCCCTAAACAATTAGGGGCCGGTTGTGTTGGAGCCATTTCAAGCAGCAGCCACGGGGTGGCGCTGTGAGAACCACTTACATGTTATTAAGGGCCACACTGATTGCTACAGCTGTGGCGCATACAGAGGTATAATTGTTTTTGACCGTGGCATGACTGAGGTGGAGACGTTGCTTTCGTTGTTTTGGATTTTTGTTTCAACAGTAATAAATGGATTGACATATCCGTTCAGATTTGAGTGTGGACAGTTGTTTTGTGGACTTTTGAAAGTCATAAGTGTTTGGTTACACGGCGACGGAGACGAGAGCACGCCAGCTTAAGGAGCCACGCGTCCTTTAACCGAACCAAACGGTGCGTCAACACATAACGATAGCATGAACAATTTATGCTGCAATCATACATTTATGTATCTGCTCAAGTACGTGTAGTAATCTAAGTTGTAATTTAGTCAAAAATTGTAGGCTTTTAACGCCATATTTACATTAGGTCATTGTACGATACTGCAGGAATCAACTTCAACCGCGTCATCCGACTTCGCACCTGATTTAAGGTGCGCCGCCTGGACGTGTACAACATTGTAAATCAACATTTTAAATACATATCATTGTACATACTTTTAAAATGTTTCCCTTTTTGATATGAATCCAAGCATTATCATCTTGGAAGAAAATATCAATTGATGGAACAACCTGGTCACTCACTATATTCAGGTAGTCACCTCATTATTTGAGCACATGTTGCTGAACCTGACGTGACCAACTACACCAAACCCTTACCCATTTGCTTAGTGAAATCAAGGTGACTTTTGTTTCGGTAGTGCATCTAAAAATAAGGCTTATACCATTACAAATGTAGATGCTCACCTGAAGCTTAAAAACGTCTTCACCTGGTTCAACCAGCTTCTGTCCAGCAGTCAGCGCCTTGTGAGATGCTGAACTTGTAATCACAACGCATCACACATTGTGAGTAAAATGAATTCTGCTCAATTCTGCTCTTGTATAGTTGTTTAATTACCGTGCATGATCCAGGGCTTATCATTGCTGTGTTCCTCCAGATACTCATGCTCGCAACAACCGGTGGCCCAAAAACCTTAAAAAGTAATATAACATGAAAACATACAGGCAGCTAAATATATCGGTCAGCATGAAAAGAGATTATGAATATGTGCTAACTAGCAGCTCTCGTGCAGGGTACTGAATTATATGGTCAGCCGGACATATCACATGATATATGCGAAACTCTTGGCAAAATCTGAGGCATTCGAAGGGTGATCCAGCGTTTTGGCCTCTCCATTTGTCACTCGCCCTTTTCGCTTCTTCTGTTCCTCCGATGGATGGGTTCCTGACTGTCTCTTTTTAGTCAGCTGATCCATGATGAATACAACAATCCCTTCGCTACTTGTGTTTATATCTAGCCGGTTTCGTGTTTGTGGATGTGTAGTGCTGTAAAACAGTTTGTTACTTCATGAGAACCGAGACTACCACGAGACTTTGCCACTGGACCGGGGGCACAGACTTGTATTTTCACTTTTTCAACCCAGAAGCGCTAGGGGGGGGTCGTAACACCCAACAATCGACCTATAAAGTGTTAGAGAACCATCACGACTCTTAACCAGCAATGTTAAGGTCCAAATAGCTCAAAAAAGTTGCATAGTTCCTCTTTAAAAGAGAACTATCCTCGGCTTAAAATAAATAAATAGTGTCACAACCCGGGTCAGGTAGTGGTAAAAAAGGGAGCCCACACGTGAAATAACAAATCAAAAAGGAATTTATTAGTAACTAATTTTAACTAATAAAGCAACAGAACAAAACTAAACCAAAAGTATGTATGAAATGTTAAAGGATCAGTCATGTATGCAATGTATGGGTGAGTGGAATGAGTGGTGTGAAGTGTTGAATGCAGGAGGAAAGAATACTCAGTTTCATATGGCAGATGGAAGCCTGAAACCAAGTGTCCGTCTGGATGCAGCAAGAGAGCGAACACCTAGGTATACAGCCCTTAAATACCTACACCCACAGGTGAGGCCAATTTGCCTGATGACCTGTCCCAACCTCCACCCAGGAAAGGGACACAGCCAATCAACATTCAGAGGGGCAGGCCATCACAATAGGCATACACATAATACATTGTGTTTATTTATAAACAAAATAGGCTATTCATATGTATTAATGTTGATACAAATTTGTAAATAAAAAAAATGTTACTGTAGCCCGTCCCACGGACATTAACATTAGACGTGCGGTAGATGTCGAAAAACAAAACAACTCCTTCAGTGGACCAAAAGTTGAGGGCCAAAGATGACATAGAAAAGACTTTACTCTGACATGACATTGCGCAGTGGGTACTGCACCTGTCATAGATGTCCAAATGACGTCCTCAAAAATTACCCAGTTCAAAGGTCAAATGTTGAACATAAATATGACGTTCAAGTTGGGTCATGGTTGGATGTCCAAATAGTGGACTTAGTTTGGACATCACATAGATGTCCAGAATTGATCATGGACTGACAGACCCAGTATAGACATGATCTGCACATCTATCCGACGAACAATGTTTAGTGGGTAATGTTGTTGATGTGGGTAACTGTTGTTTTTTTTTCCGTTTTAAATGTTTTATTTTTATTTTTTTACAAATATTTCTTTTTTGCATGTGCACATGCATACAGACAGGATATGAGATCTGTTTTCAGTTCTTTTTGTAATAAGTCAATTATCCAAGAGTGGATTGTAGTGCATGTTTTGATTGTATTAACATTTTCAAAATAAATAATGGCCAAAAATGTCTCCCTCCAATATTGGAAATTTGGACTGCCGTACCCATCTTCAAACATTTGGTTTCAAAATTATTATTGTAAAAATGATTGTACCTTTGAAATTGAATGTGCAATATTTCATATTGGTGAAAGCTGATATTTGTATTGCAGGTCTGACTGACATGCATTTGTGCTTTGGACAGTAATCCAAGGGTACACTGGCCTTGTCTGATTGACATGGTGTTGCAGCTGAGCTGTGGCTGTGATGCATTTGGATAACTGCTTTTTGTGTGGTCAACTTAGTTCTCAGATAGTCGACTGACTCTGTAGTAGCCTAGTCTAGGCCCTTCTGTCTTGTTATGAATTGTTTTGTTTCATTTTTTTATAATTACTATTTTTTTTATCGCTGTAATTTTCTGCCTGTTACTGTTGCCTCTGGGGGAAAGGAGTCTCTCTGCTGTACAACTCATCAAGACTCGCCTGAGGTCTACCAGGTGTCAGGAGTGGCTGTCAGATCTTGACGTTATATCCAGTGAGCAAAAGGTCAGAAGCACACTTGACATCGCGGATCTGATCGAGCATCAAAGTCTATTCTCATCTGGATAAGCCAGCGAGCACTGTGAGAGTAATGTTGTTTGACTTCTCCAGTGCTTTCAACACCCTACAACCGGGCCTACTGGGCGAGAAGATGGCTGTGATGCAGGTGGAGGCCCCCATGGTGTCCTGGATTGTTGATTACCTGATGGGAAGACCACAGTTTGTACGCCTCCAGAACTGTGTGTCTGACAGAGTAGTCAGCAACACTGGGGCCCCAAAGGGGACTGTCCTCTCTCCCTTCCTCTTCACCCTCTACATTTTCCACACCTCTCTGTCTCCATTTTCCAATCACTCTCTCTCCAGATTGTTCCAGTGGGAGAATATGGTGGGAGTGGGAGAATAGCTATCGATGGAGACATCCAAACAATCCTCCTTACAATCGCTCTCTCTCTGTGTATGTGTGTGTGTGTGTGTGTGTGAGAGAGAGAGAGAGAGAGAGAGAGAGAGAGAGAGAGAGAGAGAGAGAGAGAGAGAGAGAGAGAGAGAGAGAGAGAGAGAGAGAGAGAGAGAGAGAGAGAGAGAGAGAGAGAGAGAGAGAGAGAGAGAGAGAGAGAGAGAGAGAGAGAGAGAGAGATTTAACTTGGCCTGATATAATAATTTATATAAAATTTGTTATTCACACATTTCTCCGTCCTATAAACCTTGACTTAGTGAATAAGTAGCTAAACAAACAGCAATAACATGGCTGCATCCGAATACTCAGTATATACTATTTCTGTTCAGTGTCTACTACTTGACCGTTAATGTAGTACGTGCTACAGCCGTACGTAGAACACCACCGAAAACACTACCGGATCTTTGGAGATGACTTATTTCCCCTCTGTGCGCAGCAGTCCGATCATTTACCTCAAACTTTTCTGTCTTGTCGGCGTTGCTAGTGAATTAAAATATCTCTTTCTGCGCGAACGTCTCCTGATGTCGCTGCTTTTATTTATTTTAATTTTCTCCGCGGCGTTCTTCTTCGGTTATCAGACTCTGCTGCATTGTGGGATAGCGTAGTGTCCTACCGTTGTACACTGTGGCAGGAGTACGCATTCGGGAACCATTTCCGTACTACACAATGCGTACTAAGCATTCGTACGTACTATATTTTTCACGTACTACAAAATGCATACTATATAGTAGTCAAGTATGCGTATTCGGATGCAGCCCCAGTCTCCCATTTCTTTTATCGAGGGCGGCAACTCAGGCTGACGGAACGGTGCGGAACACTTCCTGGTTCTTAAGATAAGATAAGATAAGATAAAACTTTATTAATCCCCCAAGAGAAAGTCGGTCGCCATAGCAGCCAGGGTACATGTAAATATAAATACAATACAAAAAATATAAATAAAACTTTTTTCCCCCGACAAATCCACCCATATCTCAAAAACAACAGGGCTTCCCGATTAGTGACGTGGGACACAGGTTACTGCAGGTGTACGTGAAAACTGGTGGTTTAACAGACCTGTTAAGCCACCAGCGGTGCTTACCTGTAAGCTTACCTGTAAGCACCGCTTGTTCTCCCTGGCTTAAACTGTGCGGTATGAGGCAGAATCTTAGATGTTGTTGGTTATGTGTTGTAGCGCGGCTGGCTCTGCTTTTGGCACGAAGGTGCTTTGATCTGCGTCTATTTCAACGCTGACGTGAGAAACTAATTGGCTCCAGGTAGGCTATCATGTTAAGCCTTCCAGCTTAATCAGATTTCCTAACGGTGTTATCTGCTTTAGTTTGCTATCAGCAGTAATAAGCAGTAGTAAGTGAGGGCGCAGTCTCCCTCTCCCTCGTACCTATAGTGGATCGTCAGCCACAGGGTATGTATTTTAAAGTGATGCCGTGGTGTCTATTTTAAGAACAAGCTGCTAATCGTTATTAATAATTCATTTGAGCTTTTATTGTACTTCACAGATTGGCCAACTCGCTGGCTGTATTCCTCTGCTGTTCCCCAAGTTCTAAGGGACTCCTGCTTTGTCTCAATGTGTTTGTCATTGTTACGTTACGTTACATTTCAAGTAGCCCATTTACTCAGTCGTGTCGAGGAGTGTTGGGTTTTCCTGTTGTCTGTTTTGCCTGTAATTTTACTAGCACTAGCACTAGCCAGCTAGCACTGGAGAGCCTGGCTTGTGCTTGGGAAATTATTTTATTTTTTTATTGTTTTACTGCATGCTTAGGCTATATGCTGTGTCGCTTTCCCCCCTGTCTAAACCTGCATGTGCTCTATTTTGTATTTTCCTTCATTGCTGTGCCATACCCGGCCTAGAACATACATTGATGTGACCAACCAGCCCTGTCATACAGGAGCAGTGTGGCCCATGTGAGCGGTGGACTGAGTTTGTGGTGGAGGCCCTTCACTTCACCTTTGCTGTGTGCACATTGGGTGACTTTCCCTTGGATTGCAGTGTTTCTCATGTGTGGTGTGTGTTTCTGTACTCCTTCCCCTCTGTCCTACAATAGTCCTGCTCGTGGGTGTAAGCATCTGCCCTGCTCCCTTCCTCCCTATCAGATAGAGGTCTGGTTACTCGCCCAGTAACAGGGGTGGTTGTTCTGTATAGGCAGTGTTTGGGCCGCGCAGTGGAGCGCGGCCCAAACACTGTTTAATACTGTGTATGTGTAACTGTACTGTGACTTCAAATAAATACTGTTGATGCAACGCATGTCTCTGGCTCCTTGGGTGTGACGAACCTGTGTGCTCTAATTACCCTTCTGGGTTTAACCTAGCTTCCCTTCTGGTCCTAGGGGTGGGTCTCCCAGCCCCTAGGTGGCATTGTCAACTTCACAAATAACAACCAAGTCCCCCCCGCCACACATGGATGGAGTGCTTTTATTCTAGTAAAAGTGTAGACACTGAGGAACTTACATTTGCACATGAGCAAAATGTTATAGAGTGCAGCTTTGAATGAAAGTGAATTTCAATGTTCTTGATTGTGATGGACTGCTGCCTGTTTCCTATTATACCATCCTTCATCATGGTCATCAAGCCTGCACACACCACCAACAACCACCACATTGCAGGCAGACCGGGGTGGCGGGTGGGGTCCCTTTTCAGTCAATTTGTGATTGCAGACACAAAGCAGCCATTAGGTGTCCTTGTTTCATTAAAGGACGCGGCCACTCGGTTCCGTTACACTTCGACCCAGCTTGCGTCACCAGCGAGTTCATTGAAAACATTATGTGTTTTGTTAGCCACTCTGTTTCCTGAATGACGTTTTCTGAGTCTTTTTCTTCAGCGAAAAGATGCTTTCAGTTTGCCACACATGGCACATACACAACAATCCCCTCCTAAGAACAACACGAACCCTTTGACGTACCGCGGTGTCTCGCCTCCGACCTGCCTCGTTTAGGTACACGCTTGCTGCTCGTATCAAAACTCTGCGGATGGGGGGGGGGGGGGGGGGTGGGGGTACTACTTGTAAGTGAGTCTATGAGTGTGTGAGCAAGTGTGTGCGTGAGCTAGAGAGTGTGCAAGAGTCGTTGAGGAGGGTGGGCAACGGTAGATGGAGACGGTGGGGTGGGGAGGGTGGGTTTCAACAGGACAAGCTGTTCAGGAGCTGAAGAAGGTGAGGGTGGAGAGAGAGAGACAGGGGGAGAAAGAGAGCGTAGCAGCAGGTAGAGCAGAGCACAGGGGAGAGAGGGAGGGGGGAGGAGGAGGAGGCGGGGAGAAAGAGACATGACGAGGCGCTCGCCAGTGCATCGGTGGCTGTGGAGAGAGACGGAGGCGAGCTGAACGATGGATGGATCGGCGATCCACAGGCATGGCCGTCGCCGCTCCCCTGAGGCCCACAGGAGGACTGCTGCGTACCGCTGCAGATGGAGACAACACGCGGGGAGGCTGTTCTATATGGGTAGCGTGGCCGAGCCGTCTAAGGCGCTGGATTAAGGCTCCAGTCTCTTCGGCGGCGTGGGTTCAAATCCCACCGCTGCCAGATAGTTTTTGTTCGAATGTTACAAATGACATTGACACTTCAGTTCATTCAGTAAAACATTTGCACTCTTTACATCGTTTTAGATTAGATTCAACTTCATTGTGCAGAGTACAAGTACAGATGGATGGAGTGGGGAACCAGTGATGGGTTGGGCGATTTTTACACCCTCTTCAGTGCTTTCCGGTCCGAGGCGGAGCAGTTACCATACCACACCGTGACACAGTTGGGTAGTATGCTCTCGATTGTACAGTGGTAGAACTTCACCAGGATCTGAGGAGACAGTTGGGCCTTTTTTAGTCTCCTCAAGAAGGCTCACCAGTGCCTTCTCTTCTTGAGGAGACTAAAAAAGGCCCAACTGTCAAGAAGAAGAGGCGCTGGTGAGCCTTCTTGATCAGGGTTGGGTGTTGAGGGACCAGGAGAGGTTATCGGAGATGTGGACTCCCACAAAGTTAAAGCTGGTGACACGCTCAACCTCTATCCCGTTGATGTTGATGAAAAATATTATCTAGCAATGCTACGGTTAGGTTGATCTGACGTTCTGAAGAAGGACAGTGAAGATTGTATTCCTCTTGGTGACTTTAAGTCTGGCCCTCTGGAACTTGGAGACATAAAATAAAGTGATTGAAGGATACACCTCCGTCATGTCAAATCTTTATACATTATAAGCCAATCAGAATGGGACACTCCTGTCATGCTGTTCCGATTTGGGACCTGTATATAATACACTGTGTCTCCGGGAGCAGGGGGAAGCAACTGAGGAAGATTCACGCACAAATCTCTTGCTCGATGGAATCCTCTGCTTCTCCTCGTAGGCCTACGAGACCAATAAACAACTTCAGCTTAAACTATATAGAGTTCCTGGCACTTCTTGTTCTTCGGCATCAACAACAATCTCCTCACTATCACAGAGCATATTCATGAATTGGTATTAAGGGAGAATAACTATTCTTGGGGTACTACCACCTTATAAAGTAGATACTAAGCAAAGCATATTGAGATCGTAATTCATATACAACAACTTCTTTACTTGGTACTAATAAGCAATAATTCTGAGGTTATTGAGGGAAGACTCTTAATTAATGGCTTACTGGTTGTATAATAAGGCCATGCAAAATAGGGCATTAATAAGTACTTAATAATGACTAATTAAGAGCCAATATGTTACTAATTTGCATGTTAATAAGCAACTAATTAATGGTGAATATGTGTACCTTAAAATAAAGTGTTACCAATTGTTCTTTGTACTGTAACTTGGCACTTAGCCAGATATGTTGTATACTAGCAATGGGTAACCTAGCAATTGAAATGCATGAAACTTGTTCTGGTAGTTTTCTTACTGTATTAACAGCAATGGAATAAATGTGATTGGAAATGTCTCCTAATAAGATAAGATATTCCTTTATTAATCCCCCTTAGGAGAAATTCACAGTGACCAGCAGTACAGGGGATAGATTAGTGCAATAAGAGCCTGACTAAAGTCAATAAACAATAAAATTAAATTAAATTAAATGCAAGCTCTTAAGTCAGGTCGGTGATGAGTGAGAACCTGTATGCATTTTAGGCAAGAATGGATCACAATCTCTTTAGTGTTATCCAGCAAGTCGGTACTCTAATGGTTGTAAAGTCTAGCACGGTCCACCTCGCCGAGAACTTTATGACTTTGTATCTCCAAAATGAGATCACACCAGCCGGTCATGCCGATCGGTGTGTGCCGAGGTCATAGTACAATAACGTCGATCACCTCAACCCCACGTTGCCGTGAGGGGAGAGCAGGCCTTGCCCACGCACCCTCTGGTGGGGACAGGCCCGGGGGCCGGCTGTGTCCAGCCCCAGGAGCCCCCTTTCACCCCAAGACGCACTGCACGTGAAGCAGTTTACAGTGTAAAAGGCTCTTTTACAGTCCTTTTGTTATGTGGTTGTAGCTGTCGAGATGCTCGCCGATGAAAGACCCTTTAGTGCAATTTTTTTATTTCTTTTTTTTGCCCCGAAATGTCTGTGTATGACTTCCACGCATCTCCTCTGAAGGTGTTGAAATAAACCCGGTTGCAGTGTTCATGTCAGCAGCATTTTCTGGAAGACTTTCGCTCTCTCAAGGCTTGGGTGCCTTGCCGCCAGGAAGTGTTTTTCTAAATCCTGCCAAAGCCAATTTATGACCCAGTATTACCAAACACTAACCAAGCCATTGTGAAATGAATAATCTCCATATAAAGGCAGGTGCAGGAAATAAATGGTGGTAAAGTAAAGGGTGCCCTGTTTTCGTCATCATGGATGAAGTTATTTATGAGTTCTTTATGGTACATATTCAAGTGGGCGGATTTGGATGTGTCAAGATAAGGCAATGGGCAACACCAAGTAGCAAACATTCGGACACCATCATGCGCTCCGTATAGCCTAATGCCGGACACCATCATGCACTCTGTATAATGCCGGACACCTTCAAACAA
The DNA here is from genome assembly GCA_036785325.1 of Urophycis tenuis. NCBI lineage: Eukaryota > Metazoa > Chordata > Actinopteri > Gadiformes > Phycidae > Urophycis > Urophycis tenuis. The sequence goes on along the minus strand of JAXIVH010000080.1, from coordinate 733,173 downwards.
ACTTTCTCTCTTTTTAGTTGGAGTGTGAAACCATTTAGCGGTCCCTCTCTTCAGAAAGGAATCCCGCTGCAATGGCCTCTGCCTGCTGGAGGAAGGTCTCATTTCTGCTCATCTGGCTTCTGATCGTGGACGGTAAGCCGGTGGTGGTGGGGGCGGGTCAAGCCATGCACTGTGAGATAATGCATTGTAAGCGTCATGGAAATGAAAGCGGTTAATTTGTTTTGTATAATACTTTTGAAAAGTGTTTTAACAAAAAACTAATTAGTAAAAAAAAAAAATGATTATATATAGATGGATATAAATTTATTAGATGCCATAATTTTTAGTGGATAAAAATTATCCACTAAAAAGATGAAGGAGACTAGAAAGAAAATTATTTATCGCAAAAATCACAAAGGCTGCAGCTTGGGCCTTTATGGGCCCAGGTGTGGAGGAACAAAGCCTGGTCACCTTGGGATATCACTCCTAATGAGTCACCCTCACCCATCAGGGGAGAGGGGCTCAATCAGCTACATAATGAGCAGTGGGTAAAATGCTTTCAAATAAACACTTAACTCCCAGTACAGCTCAGCGTGGTCGGTCACGTGGCTATCTGGCAGAACCAGGGAAGTTATCGCCTAGTATTCAGACCCCTTCACGTTTTACATAATTTTCTTATGTCGCAGGCTATTTCTATTACTCACCTCAATCATTATGCATGGCATGACGTCTTACGTCATGACAGGCATACTGTTATCGCACTCCAATTTTATCCTTGCCACCAAAACCGAAATTTTATACAGCGCTTCCAACTGGATCATATCGGTCATACGAGACGTCATTGCAAACGCCTCGTTACGTGTAGGTCGGCTATGTATTTTTCAGATCTGAAAACTTTATACTTTTCAAGCTATAAGCGTTTTAAAGTCAAGAAACTCTCCATTGAAATAACATTGAGCCTATTGACCCCATTGTTACCATGACTCCGCTAATCAACTTTCCAGCTGACAACGATTGACACACGCTAGAACTAGGCTAGAACTAGTTTTATTTTGTTGTTGAAGTACGACTGGTACTACTATTACTACTACTACTGCTACTACTACTACTACTACTACTACTACTACTACTACTACTACTACTACTACTAATAACTAATCATTTTGTAAATTTGGAAATTATGTATGGCAATAGGCTGTGATAATGAGACAATTATTAATTATATAGTATTTGCTTAAATACAGCTTATAGATTCCTGAATACATGTGGTACATTCTATTCCAAAAGTACATACCCTATAGAGCCATTCTGAATAAACTGTGGCTTCACTGTGCCCAAGCCTGTCGCTGTGCATGGGTAATGTCATGTGTGACCTTAAGAGGCCTTGAACAACTGTACACTAAACATTGCAGTCTTAAACGAGATACATTCTCACAACTCTATTCTGTGCAAACTCAATTTACCCACATAACTTAACTCACCCACACTCAACTATCAATCATTGCATATTCACTCAGTTGAATTTAATTGGAATATTATTATGGCTCTTAGCAGATACTTTATCCATAAATTATTACTCAAGTGTGGGATTACATTTTCTAGTTTACACTGCAGCCCTTTTACATTGTCATGCCATGGTAATTCCATAATCCATGGAATTGCGTTTTCTAGTTTAATTTAATGTCCTCCTTCATTCCATTCCAGTGTCAAGTCAGATTAATTGAAATGAGAGATTTCAGTTCCTTTATTTTTTATTGAATTGTGACTTGGGATTTTTAAATAACGCTGCAAGCCAGGACAATGTGGGGAAAGTGAAAACTATGTGGAATGCTTTCAGAATACAATGTATAGAGGTGTGTATTCTGAAAGGGTGTGTGTGTTAGTGTACACAGGTGCAAATAAAAAGCTTCTTTAGGACACCTGATTTACTACATGTACATTTAGCAGCAGTGGTCGCATTAACCGAATATTTTCCGTCATTGACCGTTTTTTAAAAACGGTGATAGAAAAATCTGAGGGCCATCCGTCATTTTGACAGATTGCAATTCACACCCCTGACCACTTGGTGGCCATAAGCATATTAATTAGCTCTTGTAGAAAAAAGGGTCGATAGGTAGGTCTATATATTTTTTTTTTTAATTCTAAGTAAAAAAAAGTACAATTTTGGTCATGGTGAATACGTCGGTATGAATCTAAACAAATTTGGTGACGTCACTGAATGCGCTCCAAAACGTAAAAAGTTTAGCGGTCTCCGTTAGTCAAGGAGACCATCATCACCATCATGTGTTGTATTTGCATTAGTTGTTTGAAGAGTTAAAAAAACGGTTGGTTAACCTAATGGTGACCTTACAGTCTCTGCATTGGTGGCAGGTGGACGCAAGGCAGCTGTAGCAGCTGTTATGGCCTTTGAGGAACTTCTTTCTGTCAAGAAGCATAGTTCTGAAGCCCCTACATCTTTTCAGTGGGTGTGGCTTGTGATGTATGGGACACTGCCTGTTTACATGTTCAGCTGCAGTTTCATTGTTGTAACTACACCTGATGACACATGTCTTGTGCACTGTAACTGATGATCTTGTGTTGTAGTCACCTGCTTTATTTTCCCTTTTGGAGCTCATCGAAGAGAAATGAGTTGTGGTGAAGCTTGGGTCATTCCGTGCTCTGGCTTCATTCCTCACAAAATCAGAAAAGACAGAGAAGGGTGGGAAAGTAACATTATAGTCATATTTAAACTTTGAGCCAACCATTGTCCATTTTTCTTGGAGATAAAATGGCAGCTTCTCCACAATGGGACTCCCTCCCCAAGCTGTATCGAGGTAGCTTAATCCAGGTAAGTAGCCATCTAGCTTTGCAGCTTCTAACTCACTCAGTAAGTTCGAAAGCTCACAGAGCTTGTGAGGTTCTTTACTGGAGAGCTTTGGGAAGTTTTCTATTCTGGAAAACAGAGATGGTTCTATCGCTTCTGGCGAGCCGTAACATTCGTCGAGCCTAGTCCAGATCCTATTCAAACCAGCAGCTGGGTGACGTATATTGACCGTTTTTACCCTCTTAGCATGCTCTGAGGACTCAGGGCCTAGCAACTTGATGAGTAGGTTTGTTTCTCCACTAGCTGTAAGACCAAGGTCTGCAATGGTACTCTGAAACATGGCCTTCCAGCTCAGATAACTTTCTGGCTTGTCATCAAACTTAGTTAGACCTCCTGTCACCAGCTGACACTTTTCTAGAAGCCTGGCAAGGTTTCTAGAAAAGTGTCAGCTGGTGACAGGAGGTCTAAACGTGTCAATGTTTGCCTGGCAAACATTTTTAACTAAACAAACAAAATTAAACAAAATTATATAACGATATATCCCCTAATATCAATGTTAAACACAGTACTCACTCAAATTGCCACTCAACGGGCTGGAAACAAATGGATGGCATATGATGGACATTAAACACACTCTCTCTTATAGAAACATGGAGAAGACTAGTCTCTGTGACGTCACTTCCCTAACTCTATTAAATGAGACTGCCCTAACTGAGAGACTGCGCCCTTAGAGACCTGGAAGAACATAAATAAAGAAATTGTTCCACACACTTGGAGTCTTTGCATCCAGTTGAAGACGTATCACTGCTTGAGACAAATTGCATTATTGACATCCACAATGTTAGTTTAACAAGCAGATATGTCAATATAAACATTGTCATTTAGATGAGATGACAGCATAAAACACATACGTAGGCTGTGCTGATTCTGTTACATTGCTCATTGACTGCGCTGGATCATAGGTGGAGTCATAGGGTTCGTGTGTTCTTCAGAAGATGTCACTTTCATCTTCATCATCTGGCCTTGGATGAATAGGATTGATGGGTGTAGAAGTAGCAGGCCCCCATGGTACATCTGAAGTACTTGTGGCAACACTCATACTTTTCATGAAGGATTCAGTTTGGGTACTTGAATTAATGTGAATTAATGTGTATTACTGTGTAATGTGTATTAATGTGTATTACTGTCAAGTTACAAGATATTAATACTACACGGGGCATTCAATGTTTCACACAAAACCATAATGGCACAATGGATACAAAAATATTTCAGTGACTGTGATAAGGTGTATGAAGTACCAAGTACAAACTTACAAAAAGAAGACATTCATGAATATCACTTCTATTTGTAATGCAATTGAATTTTCCAAACATTGACGAGCACATAATAACCTGTATAATTAGAAAAAGAGTTCTAGAAAATAACACATAACATAACATAACACAACATAAATTGAAATAAGACTCATGTTTTGACTGTGTAGCCGGACATGAAAGGCTAGGTGGGTCTGTTTGGGTGCTGGTATGAATGGGGGGTGCCACCAATGTCTGAGATGTGCTCTGGAAGACATACAAAACACTTAATAAACAGCAAGTAAGAAAAAAGAAACATTAATACATAAAAGGCAAATGTATTAATGGCAAGAAGCATTCATTTATAGGATTAGGTGTAGGTAAAAACAGATGACAGACACTGAAATGTAAATAATTGAGCTCTAGTGATAGCAACTTGATTATTCTTGATTTTCCCTCTTTAGACTAGAACAATGCCTGTGCACTATAAGGCTAAGTTGAACATAAGATATTGTTGCTAATATTATAATTTGTGGGTTGACGCTTATCTCAGGTTAGAAGATTATTGTTAACAAGTTAAATCTTGTCAACAAGCTAAATCTCTGGGTATAGCAGCTAGTGTGGTCATATGAGCGTGATAGCCTTGCTTGTGCCCATTTCATGCATGTTAACGTGGAGAATATGAACATGCTATTTTGTAACAAAAACCTTAGGAGGAAAAGTTTATTTTTTACTTACAGACTGTGAGATGCTGGTCAATCGTTGTGATGGTACAGATCCAGGTTTTAACAAAAACGTTGAAGCAAAAGCACTACTGTAGGCACGGACGTTTGAAAGTCAGTGTGGTCAAAATGATTAGAACACAGAACTAACTGTGAGTTGTACTTCCCTGGTGGTGTGCCAAAGATAAATTACATCCATTTCTTCCTCAACACTTCGTTCTTGGACAAGGCATGCAACATTGATGTTTTATTGCCACTAATAACACAGGCATGAACCTTATCTGCCATGTTAACAACTTGCTGTTAGCTACTACCTGCCGAGACAGGCTCTGCCATCTGCTGGCCACAGAATCAATACTGTCTTCCTGCAGGCAGGCGCTAGCCAAGGTGGGGTAGGCCAGTGTTTCTCAACCTTTTTTCAGTCGTGGCACCCTTTACATGAATGAAAAATCTCAAGGCACCCCAAACTTTTTTTTTTTAATGTAAATTATGATAATGGAAATAAAGAAATGTTGTGGAATTAAATGTCATTCCAGCTCTGTAAAACAAGTTAATGACTCATTCATTACATCAAAACAAACTTGATTTTTTCCCCCAAAAAAAAGATGGGCCTAGTAAAGATAGACAACACAAATAATTGTTCACTAAATTACACTACACTTATATCATTAGAATACACAGTCTTGAAGACCAACAAAATGCATAACGCATATAGCATCATAGGCTACTACAACTACAGACACACACACCCACACACACACATACACAGGAGTGTGACTTAATCTCAGTAAGAGACTTGGGCCTGGGAGGATGCACACAATCGCTCTATTCTCGCAGGAATGGATCACAGACACACACGTAGCTCCTGGTCCACAGCTCTAAGGCGCTCTCTGTACCTGTTCTTGATGCAAGTTAAGCTCGAAAAGCTCAGTTCACACAAATATGTCGTGGCAAAGGGTAGCAGTATGTCAACTTCGGCGTTAGAAAACTATTTTCTCTGTGTGGCCTCCATTTACTCAACTGCATGATAAAGCTAGAAGAAAGATTACAAAATGATGCATTCTAGGGCAGCTCGATTATGTCAAAAATGATAATCACGATTATTTTGATTGATATTGTAATTGCGATTATTAAAGACGATTATTCATTGATTTAAAAAAAAAAAATCAAAAAATGTTTTTGATGGTGCGACTCAAACATAGGTCCGTTGTGGTGCAAAATATAATATATAATTGACACTTCTCTTGCAACTTTTCCGCGACATTCGTCATAAAGGGCAGGCAGCGCAATTCTACTGAAATGGTGACGTGGTGGTAACACATACCGCTTGTCCAATGTGTTTATCAGTTTATTGAACGCCGGGTCGCTAACGGTGCTGATAGGGCACATGTCTTTGGCAATCATGTATGCGATTGCATCTGTTATTTCTTTGTGCCTGCGGGAGCTGGCTGGATATGGGGTGGCATTGTATAGGGTCTCCTTAATTGAGGACTGTGTTGCGGTGGCAGGAGTGGAGGAGCTTTTCATTTTTTCCTTCATTGCTTGGTCATGTATTACTCTGTGTGCGGACTTTTAAGTGGTTAAATAGATTGGTCGTATTCGCTTGAGGTGCAGACACGGTCGCGTGACATATCTTGCAAGTTTTCAGGCGGGGGCGGGGCGCAGCGGAGTGCGCAGGTGGAGAAAGAAGGGTTCGCTCCATTTACCACACAAAACACGGCAGGTGGCAGAATGATCGTTTTATTACGATTATCTTGATTTAATGATCGAGGGAAGCCAAAATCGTAATCGAAATCTAAATTCAATTAATCGCCCAGCCCTAATGCATTCATTTATTTCAATTTCATTTTATTAGCCTAGTGTTAGCCACGTTTCTACGGCACCCCTGAGGATGTCAGACGGCACCCCAGGGTGCCGCGGCACCCCGGTTGAGAAACACTGGGGTAGGCCATGAATACTAATTTACGAAAGAACATCACTTCATAAGGCTTTTCTGACTCCCTCGTTTATCTGTCTATTCTTTTACATTGGCTAATGCATGCAATGGGGGTAGAAAAACATTTTCACGTGCAAGCATGCATATTCAACTCGGAGTAGCCTATCGTATGTCATACGAGCAAGTACTTAACGGCTTTTGGCAGAAGCAGACCTTTAACAGACAAACTGTAAGTGACTAGATACCTTTCTCAGATTACTTTATATGCAGTCTTAGCTCCACCCAGCAATCAAGGCTATTGTTTACATCTGAGAGGCTGAAATTGTAGCAAGAAATTCGAATTTCTGATCAGATCAGATAATGACATGCGTAAGACCGGATCACTTGTCCGAGTACACATGCCGTTCAGAGAATCGGATTAACAGCCGGAGCATGGCTGACTCCGGACGCTATGTTGCGCTGCGCATGCGCAGAATGCAAAATCCCATTCAGATCCGATTGCTGAGTATACATGCCGTTAAAAGCCCTCTATGAACGAATTATCTATGTGTTATCTGATTTTGAGATGTCCGAAGTAGGTCGGATTAAGGTGTTTACATGCACTTTAAAAGTCCGAACAATGTCTTATACGATTAGAAATTCGAATTTCTTGCTGCATGTAAACGTACTGACTGACTGGTTCAAAGCTTGAGCGGCCACTCGCAGTCCTATTGGTCAACAGCAACGACAGCAGCATTAGCAACAGGAACAACAGCAGAGAGTGACTGCTAACTGTATGAGTGAGCTCTACCAACTGAATGGCTACAACACAAGTTCTAATTCCTTACGTACTCACCAACAGCAACTATCATGTGACTCCTTCTTTAACAGTAATATTTACGAGGAATTAGGAATATAGATAATTATCTGTGTGTGTGTGTGTTTGTGTGTGTGTCAGGGGCATAGCCAGAAATTTTAATTAAGGTGCGCCTGTGAGATTTTGGGTGGCCTCAACCCAGTGAAAATTAATTATTAATTAATTAATTATTCTCGCCAAGGGTGCGTGTTGCATGGAACTTAGTCTGTCAGTGGCCAGAGTCCGTGTCTTTATTATCACGTCTTCCGCTCGTTAACGATATGGTTGTAGAAACGTACGGCTTTATGTAACATTGTGTCAATTGCGAACTGAATATTTTAGGTGTGCCAGGGTCACGTTTGGGTGGCCCAGGCACACCCTGCCACACCCGAGTGTTATTCGTTTGTTTAGTTTTTAGATAAACAAATCTCAAGGCTGATTGATGACTTTATGAAGCTGCTTTATTGCATTCCAGTCAAAGTTTGACTGATGTTAAAGAAGCTGCAGATATAGATATACACATAAAGACACACTTCTAGCTAATACGCTGACAACTTTGACAATTTACTGATGGATTGATTCAATGTAAAAATGTTTGTAGATTAAGCTCTCAAACCAAATAGTTAAACCATAACTATGTGCTAGTTAACAATCTGCTGGCGTGCCCAACAAGCTGTGGATTATCCACTTCAGTATCCAGGACGCATTTTCCCTGCGTCACCCCAGGTATGTGCATCGGGGTTCCCGACGTAACTTTGCTTACTCGGATCACCCCATTCCATCTGCAGTGTCTGTCTGGCACTCTCTCGCACGGCGACAACGTCACCATCGTCATCACAACAAACCACAAGCAGTGTTGGGAAGGATACTTTTAAAATGTATCCAGTTACACAATACAGAATACATGCCCAAAAGTGGAATTTGTTACGTATTCAGTTACAGTAGTAGGTGTAGGAATGAGGCATCAAATCCTGCTTACTAAACAGGCCTATTCTGGTGTGTTCTTGTTCCAATTTGAATGTTAGGCCCTGTCTTCCTGAAAGTGCACTATATTTTAATTTGCTGTGGAGGAACAAAGACTAGGGTAAGGGTATGTTTATGCAAAAGATATTTTCTCTTAGAAGATTTTTTTTTATTATTTTCTCTTTTCAGTTTATTTACTCAGCTGTTAATAGTGGGAAAATAGACATAAACATAGACATAACATAAAATATTCTGTACAGAATTTGCTATTACATCTAACATAAAATTTCTTTTCACTAAGCTAAGAGCTAGGAGCTAAGAGCATAGGTGTTGCCTATAAAATCACCTTAAAATAAGAATCACCAGAAGGAAACCTGCATTTTCCCATACCCTTTTCCTGATGTAACAGGATAAAAACATAAAAGGATGATATGAAACATTTGCACGTCAACTAAGCAGGTAGATACAACTATGAAATAGCAAGGTGACCAATAAAACTACAGCAGAGGATTATCCCTGGCTAATTAAAAAAAATTACTTGCTTTATGATGCTTCTTCAGGTTGGAAGTGGAGCCTTTGGACGCTGAAAGGAAGTTGGTTGCTGGCAAGCAGAGGTTGCACTGCACAGTTATATTCCTTTCTCCCTTCTCTTTCTTTAATGTGAAATGATGTTTGAATTTCCAAGATAGAAACGCATTCCTGCCCTGAATCTGTTGTGCCTTTTCTGGCTCCAGCTCTACGTCCTCTAGCTCCTGCTGCTCCTCTTCCGACTCCATTGTGAATGATCACGCAAATAGCACTAGATCAGTTTTTTTCGTTTTCATATCAGGGCTTCTTAGAAATGCATGGGGTTGCCTTAATTTATTTGGAGAGTGAATAATCGTCATTTAATCCATTGATTTCAACAACGTAGCTGTACTTCTAAATACCAACTATTTAAATTGTAACTGTAACGAATTACAGTTACTTATAATTTGTATTCTGAATACGTAATGCTTGTATTCCGTTAGTCCCCAACACTGACCACAGTGCGCACTGGCAAGCTGAGGCCACTAGTTGGTGCCCTCAGTGTTATTCCTCCCACACTGACTGCATCTCTGCCAATAAACAACACTGCAACATTCATGCTGCTGAATACTCGCTCCCCAAATAATAAAGCATCACTCATCCATGACATCATCACTGACAGGAAAGTGGACTTTCTATGTCTAACCAAGACATGGCAAAATCAACAGGACTTCCGGTCTCTCAATCAAGCCACACCCCCAGGCTATCAGTACATACAGAAGCCTCGCTCCATGGGCCGGGGTGGTGGGCTGGCTGTCGTGCATCACGCTGACATCCTGGTGAAACAACGTCCTGTACTCAATGTTACCTCATTTGAGTGAATTGCTTTCACACTGGCTGGGTCTACACAGCTCCAGGTGGTACTTGTCTACTGCCCCCCCCAAAAGCCTCCAATACCTTCCTGTCAGAGCAATCTGAGCTCATCACCTCTGTCTGCTCCATGTCTCCAGCTGGGTGATTTCAACATTCACGTGGATTCCAGCAGCTGCTCGTTTGCTGCTGAATTCCTGTCACTTCTGGAGTGTTTTAACATCATGCACCACATTCAAGGTCCCACCCACGCCAAAGGTAACACTCTGGACTTGGTGTGCTCCACTGGCACAGCATCCTCCCATCTGCAGAGCCTGGACCTAGCTGTATCGGACCACCATTCTATCCACAGAGCCTGGACCTAGCTGTATCGGACCACCATTCTATCCACTTCACTCTCAGGGCCTCATTTACTAACAGAATTGCGCCCATTTCTAGCGTAATTTGCGGGTAAAATAGGCGTAAAAACATGGAACCGTATTTACTAACGTGGCGCAACGGGGTAAATGCGCAAATAGCCTGCCTCTGAAGAGGCGATAGGCAAGTTGCGCATCCCGCCTCATACATATGCATAAATGGGAGTGTATCAGGGGAAGTGGGAGTGAATCGCAAAGAGCTGGGAGGTAACGTGTTAAGTGCGCCTTATTATGTCTTGCGTGGAATTTACTAAGATTGCCTGAGAAGTGCGCGACTCTAATCAGAGCGCAAATCTCCGCCTCATAAAAGCAGGTGTAAACCAGGAAGCGGGTTTTGCTTGAGCCTGTAAACAAGGACATGGCAAACCAAACTCTGCAAAATCTGGATGTTGGCCGACACTTCATGTACCAATAGCTCCACTTCCTGGTCGCTGAACTTTTTTTTTCTTTTTCTTGGATCGTCCATGGTTACGCAAACACGCAGACCCATTCTCCCTTCTTTTAACGGTGCACTAATTACACTAGGGCGGAGTATGGCGCTGATTGCCTGATGAAGTACGGGTTTGATAAATACAACGTAAAGTGCGGTGACGAATGCTGCGCAAATAACGGCTCGGCGCTGGCGCAGATTACGCTGCGGTCGCAAATGTTAGTAAATGAGGCCCTCACTGTTCCCCTGCCTATATGTGTCCTGCCTAGTGCCCAAATTGTACCATCACATTCAGGAACATCAAATCAGTGTGTGCACCAGCCCTAAAAAACATGATAGCAACCCATATAGCCCCTGATCCCCCTAACACTACAGTGGATGGCCTGGTGGCAAACTACAATGCTGCCCTATCCCTAAGCCTTGACTCTTTCCCCCCCCCCCCCTCAAAACCCGAACTGTCCATGAGGCCGGCCTTTAAAGACCACGTGAGGTCCTATAAAGAAGCTCTCACCCGGACCAAGACACATTATTATTCCAACCTGATTTGTAACCACCAAAATAACCCAGACTGCTGTTCTCCACCAGCAAATGGCTATTATGCCCCCCAGATGCCCCCCTCACTACTGGTGACCCCAACCTCTGCTCCAGGTTCCAGGACTTCTTCCAGGCCGAAATTGATTCTATTCACCAGCAGCTCCTGGCACCTGCACGCCCCCCTCCCCCCACACCTCCGTCTAAGGGCGTTGATCTCTCCACTCCATGCCTGCCTCTGTGTTGCCTCTCCGCCTTCTCCCCTGTGGATGGTCCTCAAGTCACTAAGCTAGTCACTAAAGCCACAGCCTCCACCTGTTTTCTGGACCCCATGCCCACCACCTTGGTCAAGGCATGCCTACCCACCCTGTGCCCCATCACGGTGGACATCATCAATTCCTCCCTGGAATCTGGCATGGTACCCTCCAGTTTCAAGTTGGCTGCAGTAACCCCCATCCTCAAAAAGCCAGGTTTGGACCCAAATGACCTCACCAACTACCGGCCGATCTCCAACCTTCCTTTTCTCAGCAAGATAGAAACAGACAGACAGACAGAAAGAGCAGTTGGCGCCCAACTCCACAAACACATGTCCAGCCATGAGCTCTATGAACCCCTTCAATCTGGTTTCAGAGCTCACCACAGCACATTGCTTGCCCTCATCAAAATCACCAATGACCTCATTGCTGCTGACTCAGCAGTGTCAGTGTCAGTATCCTCATCCTCCATCCTTCCACATGACCCCCCTCTTCCAAGACCTCCACTGGCTTACTGTAGTGGCTCACATCAAATTCAAGACAATGCTACAAAGCCGTCAATGGAACTGCCCCTAGCTACCTCCAAACATTAGTGAAACACCACGCCCCTGCTTGAGCACTTCCCTCAACTACCTCAGCTGGTCAACTGGTACCGCCATCACTAAAAGAAGGAAATGGTCGGATGGCGAAATCTCAACTCTTCTCCGTTTTGGCACCGCAGTGGTGGAACGAGCTCCCTGCCTATGTCAAGACAGCAGATTAACTCCCCATCTTCCGGAAGAGACTCAAGACCCACTTGTTCAGAGTTCAACTGAACCCTGCCTAATCCTACCCTCATAATTTTATTTTTTGTACGTCTTGGCACTTTAATTGCTCTTTGTAATTCGGCACTTTGATTAACTAGCATTGGTTAATCTAGCAATTGAAATGCTTGAAACTTGTTCTGGTGACTATTATATAAAATACTAATATATATTAGCAGCAATGACATGTTTCACCTTCTTATGACAAATATACTCCTTGTAAGTCGCTTTGGATAAAAGCGTCTGCTAAAAGCCCTACTAAATGAAAATGTAAATGGTCCTCTCCGCATCCTTCAACACTGTCTCCCACTCCATTCTCCTCAACCGCCTGTTGGGATATCTACGCCTCACTGGTGCAGCTCTCCCCTGGTTCCAGTAGTATCTCTTCAACAGGAAGCAGTTTGTCAGTGTCAGAGGCTCCAATTCCACCCTGGCAACAGTCAACCAGGCGTGCCCCAAGGCTCTGTGCTTGGACTCCTCCTCTCCACCATCTACATGCTCCCCCTTGGTCAGATCATCCACCACCATGGTCTGAGCTTTCACTGCTATGCTGACGACACCCAGCTTTATCTAAGCACCAAACCATCCACTCAGCTCCTCCCACAGTCCCTTGTCAACTTCCAAGGCGCTGCTCCAGAAGGTTGGAGATCGTCTTTTGGACATCGTTGGCTGCTCCATCCACTCATCCTCAGAAGTCCACAACCTGGGTGTTAACCTGGACTCCTCCCTCTCATTCCAGTCACATGAAATCCCTCACCAAATCTGTCTTCTACCGCCCCCAAAACACCTCCAGGCTCAGACCATCACTCTGAATCTGTGGCAGAGACCTGCCTCCATGTCTTCATCACCTCCCGGCTGGATTATTGCAATAGAGTTCTGTTTGGGGTGCCCAGCAAAGCCCTGGACAGGCTCCAGGAAGTACAGAACTCAGCTGCCAGGGTTCTCACCCACACCAAGCCCTGGCAGCACATAACCCCCTCCCTAATCAACCTTCACTGGCTTCCGGTCAAGTCCTGCATCACCTAAAAGATCCTCCTCCTCACCTATAAATCCCTCCATCACCTTGCACCTCAGTACCTGACCGACCTCCTCCCCCCCTATACTCCATCCCGGAATCTGTGGTCCTCTTCTGACACCGGCCTGCTCACCGCACTCTAGATTCAAGATTCAAGATTCAAGTATCTTTATTGTCAAATGTGCTACATGGCAGGCATATAGCACAGATGAAATTGCAGTCCTCTCAGACCTGCGTTGCAAAATAAACAATGGACAAACAAAGTAGACAACAGACATCGTACAGACAAACATAGAAACACAGAAACACAGAAGTGAAGAGAAAAAAGTGAAAAAGTGAGGTAGTGCGTTCAGAAAAATAGTGCAATATATGTAAACAGTAAGAGACATTCTAAAGTGTCAGAGTTTGCAGTTTGTGAGTGGTGGTGGGAGGGTGATGGTCCGAGGTGGGTGCAAGGTTAAGAGTCTGGCAGGGGGGCAGAAGAGGGGGGGGGGGGAGGGGGCAGGGGCAGAGCAGGGAGGGAGTTGAGCCTCCGGACAGCCTGGTGAAAGAAGCTGTCCTTGAGCCTGCTGGTTCTGGCCCGGAGACTCCGCAGTCTCCTCCCCGACGGCAGAAGGCTGAAGATACTGTGGGATGGGTGGGTGGGGTCACCTGCAATCCTGATGGCTTTGCTGGTGAGGCGGGTGGTGTAAATGTCCAAGATGGGGGGGAGAGAGACACCGATGATCCTCTCAGCTGCTCTCACTATGCGCTGCAGTGTCTTGCGGCAGGACACGGTGCAGGCACCGTACCACACAGTGATGCAGCTGGTCAGGAGGCTCTCGATGGTGCCTCTGTAGAAGGTGTGCATGATGGTGGATGAGGCCCCAGCTCTTTTTAGTTTGCGGTGGAGGTACAGGCGTTGGTGGGCTTTTTTGGCCAGTGATGCGGTGTTATGGTTCCAGGACAGGTCTTCGGAGATGTGCACACCCAGGAACTTGGTGCTGCTCACCCTCTCCACTGTAGCATCGTTGATGACCAGTGGAGCATGCTGTGTGTGCATTCTCCTGAAGTCCACAACAATCTCCTTCGTCTTCTCCACATTCAGACGGAGATTGTTGTCCTTGCACCACGTAGCCAGCCTGTTCACCTCACTCCTGTAGATTGTCTCATCGCCGTTGTTGATGAGACCCACCACAGTCGTGTCATCCGCAAACTTAATGAAGGTGTTGGAGCTGGATGTTGGTGTGCTGTCGTGGGTCAGCAGAGTGAAGAGGAGGGGGCTAAGCACACATCCTTGGGGGGGCCCCGTGTTTAGTGTGATGGTGCTGGAGGTGCTGCTGCCGACCCGAACTGTCTGTGGTCTCCCCGTCAGGAAGTCCAACAGCCAGTTGCACAGGGAGGTGTTGAGTCCCAGCTGGTCCAGTTTGTGAATGAGCTGCTGGGGGATGATTGTATTGAATGCTGAGCTGAAGTCGATGAACAGCATTCTGATATATGAGTCTTTTGAATCCAGGTGGGTGAGGGCAGAGTGGAGGGCAGAGGAGATGGCATCATCGGTCGAACGATTGGACCGATATGCAAACTGGAAGGGGTCCAGGGTGGGGGGGAGGGCAGACTTGATGTGGTGCATGACTAGCCGCTCGAAGCACTTCATGAGGATGGGAGTGAGTGCGACTGGGCGGTAGTCATTGTGGCAGGAGGGAGATGACTTTTTCGGCACCGGGATGATGGTGGTGGCTTTGAGGCATGTGGGGACAACAGCCTGGCTCAACGAGGTGTTGAAGATGTCTGTGAAGACACCTGTGAGCTCCTCAGCACAGTCCCTCAGTACACGACCGGGAATGTTGTCGGGACCAGAGGCTTTCCGCGGGTTCGTCCCTTTGAGGGATCGCCTCACGCTATCTGGAGATAGCGTCAACACCTGGTCGCTGGGAGAGGGTGGGGTCTTCTGTGCCGGGGTGCTGTTGTCTGCCTCAAAGCGGGCGAAGAAGTCGTTCAGCTCATTCAGCAGAGGGGTGGAGCTGTCGCAGGTCTGCGGAGAGGGCTTGTAGTCCGTTATGGATTGGATCCCTCGCCACAGGTTCCTGGTGTCTCTGCTGTTGCTGAAACGGTCGGCGATCCTCCTGGAGTACCGTCTCTTGGCCTTCCTGATGCCGCGTGCCAGGTTGGCCCTGGCTGCCTTCAGGCCCACCTCGTCTCCAGCTCTGAAGGCGGTGTTCCGAGCCCTCAGGAGTCTGTAGACTTCCCCTGTCAGCCATGGCTTCTGGTTGGCCCGAATGCGGATGCTCTTGGTGACTGTGACGTCATCAATGCATTTCCGCATGTAGGAAGTGACGGTGTCCGTGTACTCCTGGAGGTCTGTAGTGTTGTTGTAGGTGGCTGCCCGTCTGAACATGCTCCAGTCGGTGATGAGGAAGCAGTCCTGGAGTGTCTCTGAAGACCCCTCAGGCCACAAGCGTACCTGCTTTGTTGTTGGTCTGATGACTTCGACCAGGGGTCTGTAAGCAGGCATTAATATAGTGGTGATGTGGTCTGAGGCTCCTAGGTGGGGCAGGGGGGGGGCTTTGTAGGCCCCTCTATGCGTGGTGTAAACATTGTCCAGGATATTATTGCCACGTGTGGGAAAGTTGATGTGTCCATGGAGTTGTGGAAACACGCTCTTGGGGTTTGCATGATTGAAATCCCCAGCCAGGATGAGGAAAGCATCAAGGTGGGCTGTCTGCTGCTCACTGATGTGCTGGTAGAGTTCATACAATGCCTCGCTCCTGTTGTTGTTGGAGCCAGGGGGATGTATATTGCTACCAGGAGTATGGCACTAAATTCCCTCGGCAGGTAGAATGGCCGGCATTTAATGACCATAAACTCCACCAGTGTTGAGCAGTGTGTGCAAACCACAGCAGCGTCACGGCACCAGGCATCACTGATGTAAACACAGAGTCCCCCGCCGCGAGTCTTCCCCCCCTCGACGAGCACTCTGTCCGCCCGGTAGCATGCAAGCCCGGCCAGTTGAATGGCACAGTCCGGGACGCTGTCAGTGAGCCATGTTTCCGCAAAAACAAAGGCACAACAGTTACTCACGGTTTTGGTGGATGTTCGGAGTAGACGGATGTAATCCAGTTTATTATCCAGCGATCGTACGTTGGCCAGTACGATCGTAGGGATAGCCGGCCGATGAGGGCTAGCCGCTAGCCTAGCTCGGATACCTCCGCGCTTGCCCCTCTTCTGCTTCCGCATATTCCGCTTGTGGCGCCTCCACTGGCGGCTGGTTGCAGGAGTGGGGGTCGGTGATTGAGCAGGCCGCTGGAGCAGATCGCAGTCGCGTAGTATTTCGCGACTGCTGGATTTATGTCCATATTTGTAGTTCTGCCGATGGCGAGCAGAAACTCACGGGAGTATGTGTGTTTCGGGACATAAAGACGCGACGATGACGGACATGTGCACGTATGTACACCACACAAAAAACATAAAAACACCGATTCGACGGGAGAGAGAGGAGCCGCTGCGTGTGTACGCGCCGCCATTACGGTAAAAGTATCTATCTATCTCTAGTGTGTGTGTGTGTGTGTGTGCGCTAGCTCTCATTAGCTCATGGTCAACTGGGGGGAACACGAGACATATCTTAAATAAATGTTGAGTTCAAACAACTGTACGTAAGTGAACAGTACATTTACTTGCAAAACTAAGTTGTGACCTGTCGGTTACCTGTGGTTACAGCGACTGCTGGGTGGAGCTCAGAGAGTCGCCAAATGGCTCACCCGAAAAACCTATAGAAGCCCTGACACATCACTCTCTACCTCTCTCTTTCTCTAACTGTCTGCCGCAATTTATTGGTTGTCCCTTTGGTCTGCACCATAGAACTTTCCATACGGTTCCATGCATTCACACTGGACACAGTTATCAGCATGCAAGCTTACCCTTTTTGTTGCAGCCTGAGAGCTTGGTGATAACAAAGTAAACTCCATTTTGTTTTTACAGAATTGAGCATATAATATATGCTAAATATTATAATATATGATAACATATGATAAAGTTTGCTTTGAGACTCGACTTTGAGACATCCTTAAAAATATTTGGGTTTGCTCTAACCCGACCGACCCTGTCAATTTAGGACCGACCCAATATACATGTATATATATATTTTTTTCACTTTTAGTGCGACCGACTTGCAGGTTGTAAACTTGCATTAAGACCGACGTTTTTTTTTTTACTTTTCACACAACGAATGCAAATACAATAAAAACCTTTTGATAATGTTTTAGTAAGTTTTACAAATATGAATTGCCTACATACCCATGTAGGCTATGTTCTTTCTTTTATATTTGCTTAATTTAATCAATGGTTCACGCTTGTCTGTTATGATGGCTGCGGCTGCAGTAAAGAAAATGTTCGCGGTCGCTATTCAAAGTTATACGGGTTCAGGCACCATAGCAATACATTTAAAAAATGCATTGAAATAGCTCGACAATGCTATACAGTGACACAAAGTTCTGGAAGACCTCTGCCCAGATCTTTACCCATACGTTCTCCCCTCAAGACTTGTCAGCATTCGACACTGGTCGTGTCGAATGATGTCAAGGAGACCACTAAACTTTTACGGGTTGGAGACAAGTCATTGACGTCACGATATGAAAGTTTGTTTAAATTCATAACGACGTATTCACTATGACCGAAATTGTACTTTTTTTTTTTACTTTGAATTTAGAAAAAAACAATAGACCAACCAAAGGACCCTTTTTTTTGGTTGTTACTGCAAACAGAAATATTTTGAAGAATGGCCTCATTTGTTTTCCTGGTATGCTTATATCGTCCCATTTATATTCCAGACGATAACTGTAACTATGGATGGGGATTAAGCTTTCTAATTCTAAAATAATAAGAATTCTTAGTTGTCATTATTGTTTTTAATAGAAGTTTTAATAGTAATGTTATCATAAGATAAGATATTCCTTTATTAATCCCCCTTAGGAGAAATGTTGGAAATATCATTACAATATACAAAAATACAAATGTAATGCAGAGATCAAATATTTTATTTTGAACAGGGACTTCAACTACTCAATCTGCAGGTCGAACTTCAACAGCTGGACCAGGAACTAGTTATCCAATGGCTCTATCCAATGGATCAACAGGGGTACCCCAATCTAAAGATCCCACTTATACAGCTGAACCTGAGACTACTCAATCAACAGACCCATCTTCAACAGCTCAACCTGAGACTATTCCATCTAGAGGTCAAACTTCAACAGCAGGCCCTGAGACTACTCAATCGACAGATCCAACTTCAACAGCTAAACCGGTTTCTACTCATTCTAAAGATCCAACTTCAACAGCTGAAACTGAAACAAGTAAATCTACAGATCCAACTTCAACTGCTGAACCTGAAAATACTCAATCGACAGGTCAAACTTCAACAGCTGAACCTGAGACTACTCAATCTACAGACCAAACTTCAACAGCTGAATCTGAGACTACTCGATCTACAAGTCAAACCTCAACAGCTGAGCGTGAGACTACTCCATCTACAGGTCAAACTTCAACAGCTGAAACTGAGACTTCTCAATCAACAGATCCAACTTCACCAGCTGAACCTGAGACCACTCAATTGACAGATTCAACTTCAACAGCTGAACCTGAGACTACTCAATCTGCAGACGCAACTTCAACAGCTGAAACTAGGACTAATCCATCTACAGGTCTAACTTCAATAGCTGCACCAATGACAAGTAAATCTACAGATCCGACTTCGACAGCTGATCCGATTACGACTCAATCCACAAATCCAACTTCAATTGCTGAACCTGAGACGACTCAGTCTACAGGTCCAACTTCAACAGCTGAACCTGAGACTACTCAATTGACAGATCCAACTTCGACAGCTGAACCTGAGACAACTCCATCTACAAGTCAAACCTCAACAGCTGAGCCTGAGACTACTCCATCTACAGATCCAACTTCGACAGCTGAACCTGAGACAACTCCATCTACAAGTCAAACCTCAACAGCTGAGCCTGAGACTACTCCATCTACAGGTCAAACTTCAACAGCTGAACCTGAGACATCTCAATCGACTCCAACTTCACCAGCTGAACCTGAGACCACTCAATCGACAGATCCAACTTCAACAGCTGAACCTGAGACTACTCCATCTACAGGTCTAACTTCAACAGCTGCACCAATTACAAGTCAATCCACAGACCCAACTTCCACAGCTGATCCGATTACGACTCAAACCACAGATCCAAATACAACTGCTGAACCTGAGACTACTCAATTGACAAATCCAACTTCAACAGCTGAACCTGAGACAACTCTACCTACAAGTCAAACCTCAACAGCTGAACCAGAGACTACTCAATCCAAAGATCCAACTTCAACTGCTGAACCTGACACTACTTCATCTACGGGTCAAACTTCAACAGCTGAATCTGACACTACTCAATCTGCAGACCCCACTTCAACAGCTGAATCAATTACGACTCAATCTACAGATTCAACTTCAACAGCTAAACCTGAGACTACTCCATCTCCAGGTCAAACATCAACAGCTGAACCAGAGACTACTCAATCCACAGATCCAACATCAACTGCTGAACCTGAGACGACTCAGTCTACAAATCCAACTTCAACAGCTGAGACTACCCGATCTAGCGACCCGACTTCAACAGCTGAACCTGAGACTACTCAATCGACAGATCCAACTTCAACAGCTGAAACAATTACAACTCATTCTACAGACCCAACTTCAACAGCTGAACCTGACAGTACTCCATCTACAGGTCAAACGTCAACAGCTGCAACTGAGACTACTCAATCAATAGACCAAACTTCGACAGCTGAATCAATTACGACTCAATCTACAGATTCAACTTCAACAGCTAAACCTGAGACTACTCTATCTCCAGGTCAAACATCAACAGCTGATCCAGAGACTTCTCAATCCACAGATCCAACTTCAACTGCTGAACCTGAGACGACTCAGTCTACAAATCCAACTTCAACAGCTGAGGCTGAGACTACTCGATCTAGCGACCCAACTTCAACAGTTGAACCTGAGACTACTCAATCTACAGACCCATCTTCAACAGCTGAACCTGAGACTACTCAATCTACAGACCCAACTTCAACAGCTGATACTGAGACTACTCCATCTACAGATCCAACTTCAACAGCTGAACCTGAGACTACTCCATCTACAGATCCATCTTCAACAGCTGAACCAGAGACTACTCATTCTACAGACCCAACTTCAACTGCTGAACCTGACACTACTCCATCTACAGGTCAAACGTCAACAGCTGAAACTGAGACTACTCAATCAATAGACCAAACTTCGACAGCTGAATCAATTACGACTCAATCTACAGATTCAACTTCATCAGCTAAACCTGAGACTACTCCATCTCCAGGTCAAACATCAACAGCTGAACCAGAGACTACTCCATCTACAGATCCAACTTCAACAGCTGGAACAATCACCACTCAATCTACGGGTCCAACATCAACAGCTGAACCTGAGACTACTCAATCCACACATCCAACTCCAACAGCTGAACCAATTCTGACTCAATCTACAGATCCAACTTCAACAGCTGTACCTGAGACTACTCAATCAATAGATCAAACTTCAACAGCTGAACCGATTACGACTCAATCTTCAGCTCCAACTTCGACAGCTGAACCTGAGACTACTCAATCTACAGACTCAACTTCAACAGCTGAACCTGAGACTACTCAATCTACAGACCCAACTTCAACAGCTGATACTGAGACTACTCATTCTACAGATCGAACTTCAACAGCTGAACCTGAGACTACTCCATCTACAGGTCGAACGTCAACAGCTGATTTTGAGACCACTCAATCTATAGAACAAACTTCAACAGCTGAACCTGAGACTACTCAATCTACAGATCCATCTTCAACAGCTGAACCAGAGATTACTCATTCTACAGACCCAACTTCAACTGCTGAACCTGACACTACTC
Organism: Urophycis tenuis; assembly: GCA_036785325.1. Classification (NCBI taxonomy): domain Eukaryota; kingdom Metazoa; phylum Chordata; class Actinopteri; order Gadiformes; family Phycidae; genus Urophycis; species Urophycis tenuis. Next base: position 711,850 of record JAXIVH010000080.1, on the reverse strand, counting down.
CATCTACAGGTCAAACGTCAACAGCTGCAACTGAGACTACTCAATCAATAGACCAAACTTTGACAGCTGAATCAATTACGACTCAATCTACAGATTCAACTTCATCAGCTAAACCTGAGACTACTCCATCTCCAGGTCAAACATCAACAGCTGAACCAGAGACTACTCCATCTACAGATCCAACTTCAACAGCTGGAATAATCACCACTCAATCTACGGGTCCAACATCAACAGCTGAACCTGAGACTACTCAATCCACACATCCAACTCCAACAGCTGAACCAATTCTGACTCAATCTACAGATCAAACTTCAACAGCTGAACCGATTACGACTCAATCTTCAGCTCCAACTTCGACAGCTGATCCTGAGACTACTCATTCTAAAGATCCATCTTCAACAGCTGAACCAGAGACTACTCATTCTACAGACCCAACTTCAACAGCTGAAACTGACACGACTCAATCTACAGATTCAACTTCAACAGCTAAACCTGAGACTACTCCATCTCCAGGTCAAACATCAACAGCTGAACCAGAGACTACTCAATCCACAGATCCAACATCAACTGCTGAACCTGAGACGACTCAGTCTACAAATCCAACTTCAACAGCTGAGGCTGAAACTACTCGATCTAGCGACCCAACTTCAACAGTTGAACCTGAGACTACTAAATCGACAGATCCAACTTCAACAGCAGAAACAATTACAACTCAATCTACAGATGCAACTTCAACAGCTAAACCTGAGACTACTCCATCTCCAGGTCAAACTTCAACAGCTGAACCTGAGACTTCTCAATCTACAGACCCAACTTCAACAACTAAACCTGAGACTACTCAATCGACAGACCCAACTTCAACAGCTGAACCGATTACGACTCAATCTTCAGCTCCAACTTCAACAGCTGAACCTGAGACTACTCATTCTACTGACCCAACTTCAACAGCTGAACCTGACACTACTCCATCTACAGGTCAAACGTCAACAGCTGAAACTGAGACTACTCAATCAATAGAACAAACTTCGACAGCTGAATCAATTACGACTCAATCTACAGATTCAACTTCAACAGCTAAACCTGAGACTACTCTATCTCCAGGTCAAACATCAACAGCTGAACCAGAGACTACTCAATCCACAGATCCAACTTCAACTGCTGAACCTGAGACGACTCAGTCTACAAATCCAACTTCAACAGCTGAGGCTGAGACTACTCGATCTAGCGACCCAACTTCAACAGTTGAACCTGAGACTACTCAATCGACTGACCCAACTTCAACAGCTGAACCGATTACGACTCAATCTTCAGCTCCAACTTCAACAGCTGAACCTGAGACTACTCAATCTACAGACCCAACTTCAACAGCTGAACCTGAGACTACTCAATCTACAGACCCAACTTCAACAGCTGATACTGACACTACTCCATCTACAGGTCAAACGTCAACAGCTGAAACTGAGACTACTCAATCAATAGACCAAACTTCGACAGCTGAATCAATTACGACTCAATCTACAGATTCAACTTCAACAGCTAAACCTGAGACTACTCCATCTCCAGGTCAAACATCAACAGCTGAACCAGAGACTACTCAATCCACAGATCCAACATCAACTGCTGAACCTGAGACGACTCAGTCTACAAATCCAACTTCAACAGCTGAGGCTGAAACTACTCGATCTAGCGACCCAACTTCAACAGTTGAACCTGAGACTACTAAATCGACAGATCCAACTTCAACAGCAGAAACAATTACAACTCAATCTACAGATGCAACTTCAACAGCTAAACCTGAGACTACTCCATCTCCAGGTCAAACTACAACAGCTGAACCTGAGACTTCTCAATCTACAGACCCAACTTCAACAACTAAACCTGAGACTACTCAATCGACAGACCCAACTTCAACAGCTGAACCGATTACGACTCAATCTTCAGCTCCAACTTCAACAGCTGAACCTGAGACTACTCATTCTACTGACCCAACTTCAACAGCTGAACCTGACACTACTCCATCTACAGGTCAAACGTCAACAGCTGAAACTGAGACTACTCAATCAATAGAACAAACTTCGACAGCTGAATCAATTACGACTCAATCTACAGATTCAACTTCAACAGCTAAACCTGAGACTACTCTATCTCCAGGTCAAACATCAACAGCTGAACCAGAGACTACTCAATCCACAGATCCAACTTCAACTGCTGAACCTGAGACGACTCAGTCTACAAATCCAACTTCAACAGCTGAGGCTGAGACTACTCGATCTAGCGACCCAACTTCAACAGTTGAACCTGAGACTACTCAATCGACTGACCCAACTTCAACAGCTGAACCGATTACGACTCAATCTTCAGCTCCAACTTCAACAGCTGAACCTGAGACTACTCAATCTACAGACCCAACTTCAACAGCTGAACCTGAGACTACTCAATCTACAGACCCAACTTCAACAGCTGATACTGAGACTACTCATTCTACAGATCGAACTTCAACAGCTGAACCTGAGACTACTCCATCTACAGGTCAAACGTCAACAGCTGATATTGAGACCACTCAATCTATAGAACAAACTTCAACAGCTGAACCTGAGACTACTCAATCTACAGATCCATCTTCAACAGCTGAACCAGAGATTACTCATTCTACAGACCCAACTTCAACTGCTGAACCTGACACTACTCCATCTACAGGTCAAACGTCAACAGCTGCAACTGCGACTACTCCATCTCCAGGTCAAACTTCAACAGCTGAACCTGAGACTTCTCAATCTACAGACCCAACTTCAACAACTAAACCTGAGACTACTCAATCGACAGACCCAACTTCAACAGCTGAACCGATTATGACTCAATCTTCAGCTCCAACTTCAACAGCTGAACCTCAGACTACTCAATCTACAGACCCAACTTCAACAGCTGAACCTGAGACTACTCCATCTACAGGTCCAACGTCAACAGCTGAATTTGAGACTACTCAATCTATAGAACAAACTTCAACAGCTGAACCTGAGACTACTCAATCTACAGATCCATCTTCAACAGCTGAACCAGAGACTACTCATTCTACAGACCCAACTTCAACAGCTGAACCTGACACTACTCCATCTACAGGTCAAACGTCAACAGCTGAAACTGAGACTACTCAATCAATAGACCAAACATCGACAGCTGAATCAATTACGACTCAATCTACAGATTCAACTTCATCAGCTAAACCTGAGACTACTCCATCTCCAGGTCAAACATCAACAGCTGGAACAATCACCACTCAATCTACGGGTCCAACATCAACAGCTGAACCTGAGACTACTCAATCCACACATCCAACTCCAACAGCTGAACCAATTCTGACTCAATCTACAGATCCAACTTCAACAGCTGTACCTGAGACTACTCAATCAATAGATCAAACTTCAACAGCTGAATCAATTACGACTCAATCTTCAGCTCCAACTTCGACAGCTGATCCTGAGACTACTCATTCTACAGATCCATCTTCAACAGCTGAACCAGAGACTACTCATTCTACAGACCCAACTTCAACAGCTGAACCTGACACTACTCCATCTCCAGGTCAAACATCAACAGCTGAACCAGAGACTACTCAATCCACAGATCCAACTTCAACAGCTGAGGCTGAGACTACTCGATCTAGCGACCCAACTTCAACAGTTGAACCTGAGACTACTCAATCGACAGATCCAACTTCAACAGCTGAAACAATTACAACTCAACCTACAGATGCAACTTCAACAGCTAAACCTGAGACTACTCCATCTCCAAGTCAAACCTCAACAGCTGAACCTGAGACTTCTCGATCTACAGACCCAACTTCAACAACTAAACCTGAGACTACCCAATCGACTGACCCAACTTCAACAGCTGAACCGATTACGACTCAATCTTCAGCTCCAACTTCAACAGCTGAACCTGAGACTACTCAATCTATAGAACAAACTTCAACAGCTGAACCTGAGACTACTCCATCTACAGGTCAAACGTCAACAGCTGATATTGAGACCACTCAATCTATAGAACAAACTTCAACAGCTGAACCTGAGACTACTCAATCTACAGATCCATCTTCAACAGCTGAACCAGAGATTACTCATTCTACAGACCCAACTTCAACTGCTGAACCTGACACTACTCCATCTACAGGTCAAACGTCAACAGCTGCAACTGAGACTACTCAATCAATAGAACAAACTTCGACAACTGAATCAATTACGACTCAATCTACAGATTCAACTTCAATATCTAAACCTGAGACTACTCTATCTCCAGGTCAAACATCAACAGCTGAACCAGAGACTACTCAATCCACAGATCCAACTTCAACTGCTGAACCTGAGACGACTCAGTCTACAAATCCAACTTCAACAGCTGAGGCTGAGACTACTCGATCTAGCGACCCAACTTCAACAGTTGAACCTGAGACTACTCAATCGACAGATCCAACTTCAACGGCTGAAACAAGTACAACTCAATCTACAGATTCAACTTCAACAGCTGAACCTCAGACTACTCAATCTACAGACCCAACTTCAACAGCTGATACTGAGACTACTCATTCTACAGATCCAACTTCACCAGCTGAACCTGAGACTACTCCATCTACAGGTCAAACGTCAACAGCTGATATTGAGACCACTCAATCTATAGAACAAACTTCAACAGCTGAACCTGAGACTACTCAATCTACAGATCCATCTTCAACAGCTGAACCAGAGATTACTCATTCTACAGACCCAACTTCAACTGCTGAACCTGACACTACTCCATCTACAGGTCAAACGTCAACAGCTGCAACTGAGACTACTCAATCAATAGAACAAACTTCGACAACTGAATCAATTACGACTCAATCTACAGATTCAACTTCAATATCTAAACCTGAGACTACTCTATCTCCAGGTCAAACATCAACAGCTGAACCAGAGACTACTCAATCCACAGATCCAACTTCAACTGCTGAACCTGAGACGACTCATTCTACAAATCCAACTTCAACAGCTGAGGCTGAGACTACTCGATCTAGCGACCCAACTTCAACAGTTGAACCTGAGACTACTCAATCGACAGATCCAACTTCAACGGCTGAAACAAGTACAACTCAATCTACAGATTCAACTTCAACAGCTGAACCTCAGACTACTCAATCTATAGACCCAACTTCAACAGCTGATACTGAGACTACTCATTCTACAGATCCAACTTCACCAGCTGAACCTGAGACTACTCCATCTACAGCTCAAACGTCAACAGCTGAATTTGAGACTACTCAATCTATAGAACAAACTTCAACAGCTGAACCTGAGACTACTCAATCTACAGATCCATCGTCAACAGCTGAACCAGAGACTACTCATTCTACAGACCCAACTTCAACAGCTGAACCTGACACTACTCCATCTACAGGTCAAACGTCAACAGCTGAAACTGAGACTACTCAATCAATAGACCAAACTTCGACAGCTGAATCAATTACGACTCAATCTACAGATTCAACTTCATCAGCTAAACCTGAGACTACTCCATCTCCAGGTCAAACAACAACAGCTGAACCAGAGACTACTCAATCCACAGATCCAACTTCAACTGCTGAACCTGACACTACTTCATCTACGGGTCAAACTTCAACAGCTGAATCTGACACTACTCAATCTGCAGACCCCACTTCAACAGCTGAATCAATTACGACTCAATCTACAGATTCAACTTCAACAGCTAAACCTGAGACTACTCCATCTCCAGGTCAAACATCAACAGCTGAACCAGAGACTACTCAATCCACAGATCCAACATCAACTGCTGAACCTGAGACGACTCAGTCTACAAATCCAACTTCAACAGCTGAGACTACCCGATCTAGCGACCCAACTTCAACAGTTGAACCTGAGACTACTCAATCGACAGATCCAACTTCAACAGCTGAAGCAATTACAACTCATTCTACAGACCCAACTTCAACAGCTGAACCTGACACTACTCCATCTACAGGTCAAACGTCAACAGCTGCAACTGAGACTACTCAATCAATAGACCAAACTTCGACAGCTGAATCAATTACGACTCAATCTACAGATTCAACTTCAACAGCTAAACCTGAGACTACTCTATCTCCAGTTCAAACATCAACAGCTGAACCAGAGACTACTCAATCCACAGATCCAACTTCAACTGCTGAACCTGAGACGACTCAGTCTACAAATCCAACTTCAACAGCTGAGGCTGAGACTACTCGATCTAGCGACCCAACTTCAACAGTTGAACCTGAGACTACTCAATCGACAGATCCAACTTCAACAGCTGAAACAAGTACAACTCAATCTACAGATTCAACTTCAACAGCTAAACCTGAGACTACTCCATCTCCAGGTCAAACTTCAACAGCTGAACCTGAGACTTCTCAATCTACAGACCCAACTTCAACAACTAAACCTGAGACTACTCAATCGACAGCTCAAACGTCAACAGCTGAATTTGAGACTACTCAATCTATAGAACAAACTTCAACAGCTGAACCTGAGACTACTCAATCTACAGATCCATCTTCAACAGCTGAACCAGAGACTACTCATTCTACAGACCCAACTTCAACAGCTGAACCTGACACTACTCCATCTACAGGTCAAACGTCAACAGCTGAAACTGAGACTACTCAATCAATACACCAAACTTCGACAGCTGAATCAATTACGACTCAATCTACAGATTCAACTTCATCAGCTAAACCTGAGACTACTCCATCTCCAGGTCAAACAACAACAGCTGAACCAGAGACTTCTCAATCTACAGACCCAACTTCAACAACTAAACCTGAGACTACTCAATCGACAGCTCAAACGTCAACAGCTGAATTTGAGACTACTCAATCTATAGAACAAACTTCAACAGCTGAACCTGAGACTACTCAATCTACAGATCCATCTTCAACAGCTGAACCAGAGACTACTCATTCTACAGACCCAACTTCAACAGCTGAACCTGACACTACTCCATCTACAGGTCAAACGTCAACAGCTGAAACTGAGACTACTCAATCAATAGACCAAACTTCGACAGCTGAATCAATTACGACTCAATCTACAGATTCAACTTCATCAGCTAAACCTGAGACTACTCCATCTCCAGGTCAAACAACAACAGCTGAACCAGAGACTACTCAATCCACAGATCCAACTTCAACTGCTGAACCTGACACTACTTCATCTACGGGTCAAACTTCAACAGCTGAATCTGACACTACTCAATCTGCAGACCCCACTTCAACAGCTGAATCAATTACGACTCAATCTACAGATTCAACTTCAACAGCTAAACCTGAGACTACTCCATCTCCAGGTCAAATATCAACAGCTGAACCAGAGACTACTGAATCCACAGATCCAACATCAACTGCTGAACCTGAGACGACTCAGTCTACAAATCCAACTTCAACAGCTGAGACTACCCGATCTAGCGACCCAACTTCAACAGTTGAACCTGAGACTACTCAATCGACAGATCCAACTTCAACAGCTGAAGCAATTACAACTCATTCTACAGACCCAACTTCAACAGCTGAACCTGACACTACTCCATCTACAGGTCAAACGTCAACAGCTGCAACTGAGACTACTCAATCAATAGACCAAACTTCGACAGCTGAATCAATTACGACTCAATCTACAGATTCAACTTCAACAGCCAAACCTGAGACTACTCTATCTCCAGGTCAAACATCAACAGCTGAACCAGAGACTACTCAATCCACAGATCCAACTTCAACTGCTGAACCTGAGACAACTCAGTCTACAAATCCAACTTCAACAGCTGAGGCTGAGACTACTCGATCAAGCGACCCAACTTCAACAGTTGAACCTGAGACTACTCAATCGACAGATCCAACTTCAACAGCTGAAACAAGTACAACTCAATCTACAGATTCAACTTCAACAGCTAAACCTGAGACTACTCCATCTCCAGGTCAAACTTCAACAGCTGAACCTGAGACTTCTCAATCTACAGACCCAACTTCAACAACTAAACCTGAGACTACTCAATCGACAGACCCAACTTCAACAGCTGAACCGATTACGACTCAATCTTCAGCTCCAACTTCAACAGCTGATACTGAGACTACTCATTCTACAGATCCAACTTCAACAGCTGAACCTGACACTACTCCATCTACAGGTCAAACTTCAACAGCTGAATCTGACACTACTCAATCTGCAGACCCCACTTCAACAGCTGAATCAATTACGACTCAATCTACAGATTCAACTTCAACAGCTAAACCTGAGACTACTCCATCTTCAGGTCAAACATCAGCAGCTGGACCAGAGACTACTCAATCAATAGACCAAACTTCGACAGCTGAATCAATTACGACTCAATCTACAGATTCAACTTCAACAGCTAAACCTGAGACTACTCCATCTCCAGGTCAAACATCAACAGCTGAACCAGAGACTACTCAATCCACAGATCCAACTTCAACTGCTGAACCTGAGACGACTCAATCGACAGATCCACCTTCAACAGCTGAACCTGAGACAACTCCATCTACAGATCCAACTTCAACAGCTGGAACAATCACGACTCAATCTACGGGTCCAACATCAACAGCTGAACCTGAGACTACTCAATCCACACATCCAACTCCAACAGCTGAACCAATTCTGACTCAATCTACAGATCCAACTTCAACAGCTGTACCTGAGACTACTCAATCAATAGATCAAACTTCAACAGCTGAACCGATTACGACTCAATCTTCAGCTCCAACTTCGACAGCTGATCCTGAGACTACTCATTCTACAGATCCATCTTCAACAGCTGAACCAGAGACTACTCATTCTACAGACCCAACTTCAACAGCTGAACCTGACACTACTCCATCTACAGGTCAAACGTCAACAGCTGAAACTGAGACTACTCAATCTACAGACCCAACTTCAACAGTTGATACTGAGACTACTCATTCTACAGATCCAACTTCAACAGCTGAACCTGAGACTACTCCATCTACAGGTCAAACGTCAACAGCTGAATTTGAGACTACTCAATCTATAGAACAAACTTCAACAGCTGAACCTGAGACTACTCAATCTACAGATCCATCTTCAACAGCTGAACCAGAGACTACTCATTCTACAGACCCAACTTCAACAGCTGAACCTGACACTACTCCATCTACAGGTCAAACATCAACAGCTGAAACTGAGACTACTCAATCAATAGACCAAACTTCGACAGCTGAATCAATTACGACTCAATCTACAGATTCAACTTCATCAGCTAAACCTGAGACTACTCCATCTCCAGGTCAAACAACAACAGCTGAACCAGAGACTACTCAATCCACAGATCCAACTTCAACAGCTGAACCTGACACTACTCCATCTACAGGTCAAACGTCAACAGCTGCAACTGAGACTACTCAATCAATAGAACAAACTTCGACAGCTGAATCAATTACGACTCAATCTACAGATTCAACTTCAACATCTAAACCTGAGACTACTCTATCTCCAGGTCAAACATCAACAGCTGAACCAGAGACTACTCAATCCACAGATCCAACTTCAACTGCTGAACCTGAGACGACTCAGTCTACAAATCCAACTTCAACAGCTGAGGCTGAGACTACTCGATCTAGCGACCCAACTTCAACAGTTGAACCTGAGACTACTCAATCGACAGATCCAACTTCAACGGCTGAAACAAGTACAACTCAATCTACAGATTCAACTTCAACAGCTGAACCTCAGACTACTCAATCTACAGACCCAACTTCAACAGCTGATACTGAGACTACTCATTCTACAGATCCAACTTCAACAGCTGAACCTGAGACTACTCCATCTACAGCTCAAACGTCAACAGCTGAATTTGAGACTACTCAATCTATAGAACAAACTTCAACAGCTGAACCTGAGACTACTCAATCTACAGATCCATCTTCAACAGCTGAACCAGAGACTACTCATTCTACAGACCCAACTTCAACTGCTGAACCTGACACTACTCCATCTACAGGTCAAACGTCAACAGCTGAAACTGAGACTACTCAATCAATAGACCAAACTTCGACAGCTGAATCAATTACGACTCAATCTACAGATTCAACTTCATCAGCTAAACCTGAGACTACTCCATCTCCAGGTCAAACAACAACAGCTGAACCAGAGACTTCTCAATCTACAGACCCAACTTCAACAACTAAACCTGAGACTACTCAATCGACAGCTCAAACGTCAACAGCTGAATTTGAGACTACTCAATCTATAGAACAAACTTCAACAGCTGAACCTGAGACTACTCAATCTACAGATCCATCTTCAACAGCTGAACCAGAGACTACTCATTCTACAGAACCAACTTCAACAGCTGAACCTGACACTACTCCATCTACAGGTCAAACGTCAACAGCTGAAACTGAGACTACTCAATCAATAGACCAAACTTCGACAGCTGAATCAATTACGACTCAATCTACAGATTCAACTTCATCAGCTAAACCTGAGACTACTCCATCTCCAGGTCAAACAACAACAGCTGAACCAGAGACTACTCAATCCACAGATCCAACTTCAACTGCTGAACCTGACACTACTTCATCTACGGGTCAAACTTCAACAGCTGAATCTGACACTACTCAATCTGCAGACCCCACTTCAACAGCTGAATCAATTACGACTCAATCTACAGATTCAACTTCAACAGCTAAACCTGAGACTACTCCATCTCCAGGTCAAATATCAACAGCTGAACCAGAGACTACTGAATCCACAGATCCAACATCAACTGCTGAACCTGAGACGACTCAGTCTACAAATCCAACTTCAACAGCTGAGACTACCCGATCTAGCGACCCAACTTCAACAGTTGAACCTGAGACTACTCAATCGACAGATCCAACTTCAACAGCTGAAGCAATTACAACTCATTCTACAGACCCAACTTCAACAGCTGAACCTGACACTACTCCATCTACAGGTCAAACGTCAACAGCTGCAACTGAGACTACTCAATCAATAGACCAAACTTCGACAGCTGAATCAATTACGACTCAATCTACAGATTCAACTTCAACAGCTAAACCTGAGACTACTCTATCTCCAGGTCAAACATCAACAGCTGAACCAGAGACTACTCAATCCACAGATCCAACTTCAACTGCTGAACCTGAGACGACTCAGTCTACAAATCCAACTTCAACAGCTGAGGCTGAGACTACTCGATCAAGCGACCCAACTTCAACAGTTGAACCTGAGACTACTCAATCGACAGATCCAACTTCAACAGCTGAAACAAGTACAATTCAATCTACAGATTCAACTTCAACAGCTAAACCTGAGACTACTCCATCTCCAGGTCAAACTTCAACAGCTGAACCTGAGACTTCTCAATCTACAGACCCAACTTCAACAACTAAACCTGAGACTACTCAATCGACAGACCCAACTTCAACAGCTGAACCGATTACGACTCAATCTTCAGCTCCAACTTCAACAGCTGATACTGAGACTACTCATTCTACAAATCCAACTTCAACAGCTGAACCTGACACTACTCCATCTACAGGTCAAACTTCAACAGCTGAATCTGACACTACTCAATCTGCAGACCTCACTTCAACAGCTGAATCAATTACGACTCAATCTACAGATTCAACTTCAACAGCTAAACCTGAGACTACTCCATCTTCAGGTCAAACATCAGCAGCTGGACCAGAGACTACTCAATCAATAGACCAAACTTCGACAGCTGAATCAATTACGACTCAATCTACAGATTCAACTTCAACAGCTAAACCTGAGACTACTCCATCTCCAGGTCAAACATCAACAGCTGAACCAGAGACTACTCAATCCACAGATCCAACTTCAACTGCTGAACCTGAGACGACTCAATCGACAGATCCACCTTCAACAGCTGAACCTGAGACAACTCCATCTACAGATCCAACTTCAACAGCTGGAACAATCACGACTCAATCTACGGGTCCAACATCAACAGCTGAACCTGAGACTACTCAATCCACACATCCAACTCCAACAGCTGAACCAATTCTGACTCAATCTACAGATCCAACTTCAACAGCTGTACCTGAGACTACTCAATCAATAGATCAAACTTCAACAGCTGAACCGATTACGACTCAATCTTCAGCTCCAACTTCGACAGCTGATCCTGAGACTACTCATTCTACAGATCCATCTTCAACAGCTGAACCAGAGACTACTCATTCTACAGACCCAACTTCAACAGCTGAACCTGACACTACTCCATCTACAGGTCAAACGTCAACAGCTGAAACTGAGACTACTCAATCTACAGACCCAACTTCAACAGTTGATACTGAGACTACTCATTCTACAGATCCAACTTCAACAGCTGAACCTGAGACTACTCCATCTACAGGTCAAACGTCAACAGCTGAATTTGAGACTACTCAATCTATAGAACAAACTTCAACAGCTGAACCTGAGACTACTCAATCTACAGATCCATCTTCAACAGCTGAACCAGAGACTACTCATTCTACAGACCCAACTTCAACAGCTGAACCTGTAACTACTCCATCTACAGGTCAAACATCAACAGCTGAAACTGAGACTACTCAATCAATAGACCAAACTTCGACAGCTGAATCAATTACGACTCAATCTACAGATTCAACTTCATCAGCTAAACCTGAGACTACTCCATCTCCAGGTCAAACAACAACAGCTGAACCAGAGACTACTCAATCCACAGATCCAACTTCAACAGCTGAACCTGACACTACTCCATCTACAGGTCAAACGTCAACAGCTGCAACTGAGACTACTCAATCAATAGAACAAACTTCGACAGCTGAATCAATTACGACTCAATCTACAGATTCAACTTCAACATCTAAACCTGAGACTACTCTATCTCCAGGTCAAACATCAACAGCTGAACCAGAGACTACTCAATCCACAGATCCAACTTCAACTGCTGAACCTGAGACGACTCAGTCTACAAATCCAACTTCAACAGCTGAGGCTGAGACTACTCGATCTAGCGACCCAACTTCAACAGTTGAACCTGAGACTACTCAATCGACAGATCCAACTTCAACGGCTGAAACAAGTACAACTCAATCTACAGATTCAACTTCAACAGCTGAACCTCAGACTACTCAATCTACAGACCCAACTTCAACAGCTGATACTGAGACTACTCATTCTACAGATCCAACTTCAACAGCTGAACCTGAGACTACTCCATCTACAGCTCAAACGTCAACAGCTGAATTTGAGACTACTCAATCTATAGAACAAACTTCAACAGCTGAACCTGAGACTACTCAATCTACAGATCCATCTTCAACAGCTGAACCAGAGACTACTCATTCTACAGACCCAACTTCAACAGCTGAACCTGACACTACTCCATCTACAGGTCAAACGTCAACAGCTGAAACTGAGACTACTCAATCAATAGACCAAACTTCGACAGCTGAATCAATTACGACTCAATCTACACATTCAACTTCATCAGCTAAACCTGAGACTACTCCATCTCCAGGTCAAACCACAACAGCTGAACCAGAGACTACTCAATCCACAGATCCAACTTCAACTGCTGAACCTGACACTACTTCATCTACGGGTCAAACTTCAACAGCTGAATCTGACACTACTCAATCTGCAGACCCCACTTCAACAGCTGAATCAATTACGACTCAATCTACAGATTCAACTTCAACAGCTAAACCTGAGACTACTCCATCTCCAGGTCAAACATCAACAGCTGAACCAGAGACTACTCAATCCACAGATCCAACTTCAACTGCTGAACCTGAGACGACTCAGTCTACAAATCCAACTTCAACAGCTGAGGCTGAGACTACTCGATCTAGCGACCCAACTTCAACAGTTGAACCTGAGACTACTCAATCGACAGATCCAACTTCAACAGCTGAAGCAATTACAACTCATTCTACAGACCCAACTTCAACAGCTGAACCTGACACTACTCCATCTACAGGTCAAACGTCAACAGCTGCAACTGAGACTACTCAATCAATAGACCAAACTTCGACAGCTGAATCAATTACGACTCAATCTACAGATTCAACTTCAACAGCTAAACCTGAGACTACTCTATCTCCAGGTCAAACATCAACAGCTGAACCAGAGACTACTCAATCCACAGATCCAACTTCAACTGCTGAACCTGAGACGACTCAGTCTACAAATCCAACTTCAACAGCTGAGGCTGAGACTACTCGATCTAGCGACCCAACTTCAACAGTTGAACCTGAGACTACTCAATCGACAGATCCTACTTCAACAGCTGAAACAAGTACAACTCAATCTACAGATTCAACTTCAACAGCTAAACCTGAGACTACTCCATCTCCAGGTCAAACTTCAACAGCTGAACCTGAGACTTCTCAATCTACAGACCCAACTTCAACAACTAAACCTGAGACTACTCAATCGACAGACCCAACTTCAACAGCTGAACCGATTACGACTCAATCTTCAGCTCCAACTTCAACAGCTGATACTGAGACTACTCATTCTACAGATCCAACTTCAACAGCTGAACCTGACACTACTCCATCTACAGGTCAAACTTCAACAGCTGAATCTGACACTACTCAATCTGCAGACCCCACTTCAACAGCTGAATCAATTACGACTCAATCTACAGAATCAACTTCAACAGCTAAACCTGAGACTACTCCATCTTCAGGTCAAACATCAACAGCTGGACCAGAGACTACTCAATCAATAGACCAAACTTCGACAGCTGAATCAATTACGACTCAATCTACAGATTCAACTTCAACAGCTAAACCTGAGACTACTCCATCTCCAGGTCAAACATCAACAGCTGAACCAGAGACTACTCAATCCACAGATCCAACTTCAACTGCTGAACCTGAGACGACTCAATCGACAGATCCAACTTCAACAGCTGGAACAATCACGACTCAATCTACGGGTCCAACATCAACAGCTGAACCTGAGACTACTCAATCCACACATCCAACTCCAACAGCTGAACCAATTCTGACTCAATCTACAGATCCAACTTCAACAGCTGTACCTGAGACTACTCAATCAATAGATCAAACTTCAACAGCTGAACCGATTACGACTCAATCTTCAGCTCCAACTTCGACAGCTGATCCTGAGACTACTCATTCTACAGATCCATCTTCAACAGCTGAACCAGAGACTACTCATTCTACAGACCCAACTTCAACAGCTGAACCTGACACTACTCCATCTACAGGTCAAACGTCAACAGCTGAAACTGAGACTACTCAATCTACAGACCCAACTTCAACAGTTGATACTGAGACTACTCATTCTACAGATCCAACTTCAACAGCTGAACCTGAGACTACTCCATCTACAGGTCAAACGTCAACAGCTGAATTTGAGACTACTCAATCTATAGAACAAACTTCAACAGCTGAACCTGAGACTACTCAATCTACAGATCCATCTTCAACAGCTGAACCAGAGACTACTCATTCTACAGACCCAACTTCAACAGCTGAACCTGACACTACTCCATCTACAGGTCAAACATCAACAGCTGAAACTGAGACTACTCAATCAATAGACCAAACTTCGACAGCTGAATCAATTACGACTCAATCTACAGATTCAACTTCATCAGCTAAACCTGAGACTACTCCATCTCCAGGTCAAACAACAACAGCTGAACCAGAGACTACTCAATCCACAGATCCAACTTCAACAGCTGAACCTGACACTACTCCATCTACAGGTCAAACGTCAACAGCTGCAACTGAGACTACTCAATCAATAGAACAAACTTCGACAGCTGAATCAATTACGACTCAATCTACAGATTCAACTTCAACATCTAAACCTGAGACTACTCTATCTCCAGGTCAAACATCAACAGCTGAACCAGAGACTACTCAATCCACAGATCCAACTTCAACTGCTGAACCTGATACTACTTCATCTACGGGTCAAACTTCAACAGCTGAATCTGACACTACTCAATCTGCAGACCCCACTTCAACAGCTGAATCAATTACGACTCAATCTACAGATTCAACTTCAACAGCTAAACCTGAGACTACTCCATCTCCAGGTCAAACAACAGCTGAACCAGAGACTACTCAATCCACAGATCCAACATCAACTGCTGAACCTGAGACGACTCAGTCTACAAATCCAACTTCAACAGCTGAGACTACCCGATCTAGCGACCCAACTTCAACAGTTGAACCTGAGACTACTCAATCGACAGATCCAACTTCAACAGCTGAAGCAATTACAACTCATTCTACAGACCCAACTTCAACAGCTGAACCTGACACTACTCCATCTACAGGTCAAACGTCAACAGCTGCAACTGAGACTACTCAATCAATAGACCAAACTTCGACAGCTGAATCAATTACGACTCAATCTACAGATTCAACTTCAACAGCTGAACCAGAGACTACTCAATCCACAGATCCAACTTCAACTGCTGAACCTGAGACGACTCAGTCTACAAATCCAACTTCAACAGCTGAGGCTGAGACTACTCGATCAAGCGACCCAACTTCAACAGTTGAACCTGAGACTACTCAATCGACAGATCCAACTTCAACAGCTGAAACAAGTACAACTCAATCTACAGATTCAACTTCATCAGCTAAACCTGAGACTACTCCATCTTCAGGTCAAACTTCAACAGCTGAACCTGAGACTTCTCAATCTACAGACCCAACTTCAACAACTAAACCTGAGACTACTCAATCGACAGACCCAACTTCAACAGCTGAACCGATTACGACTCAATCTTCAGCTCCAACTTCAACTGCTGATACTGAGACTACTCATTCTACAGATCCAACTTCAACAGCTGAACCTGACACTACTCCATCTACAGGTCAAACTTCAACAGCTGAATCTGACACTACTCAATCTGCAGACCCCACTTCAACAGCTGAATCAATTACGACTCAATCTACAGATTCAACTTCAACAGCTAAACCTGAGACTACTCCATCTTCAGGTCAAACATCAGCAGCTGGACCAGAGACTACTCAATCAATAGACCAAACTTCGACAGCTGAATCAATTACGACTCAATCTACAGATTCAACTTCAACAGCTAAACCTGAGACTACTCCATCTCCAGGTCAAACATCAACAGCTGAACCAGAGACTACTCAATCCACAGATCCAACTTCAACTGCTGAACCTGAGACGACTCAATCGACAGATCCACCTTCAACAGCTGAACCTGAGACAACTCCATCTACAGATCCAACTTCAACAGCTGGAACAATCACGACTCAATCTACGGGTCCAACATCAACAGCTGAACCTGAGACTACTCAATCCACACATCCAACTCCAACAGCTGAACCAATTCTGACTCAATCTACAGATCCAACTTCAACAGCTGTACCTGAGACTACTCAATCAATAGATCAAACTTCAACAGCTGAACCGATTACGACTCAATCTTCAGCTCCAACTTCGACAGCTGATCCTGAGACTACTCATTCTACAGATCCATCTTCAACAGCTGAACCAGAGACTACTCATTCTACAGACCCAACTTCAACAGCTGAACCTGACACTACTCCATCTACAGGTCAAACGTCAACAGCTGAAACTGAGACTACTCAATCTACAGACCCAACTTCAACAGTTGATACTGAGACTACTCATTCTACAGATCCAACTTCAACAGCTGAACCTGAGACTACTCCATCTACAGGTCAAACGTCAACAGCTGAATTTGAGACTACTCAATCTATAGAACAAACTTCAACAGCTGAACCTGAGACTACTCAATCTACAGATCCATCTTCAACAGCTGAACCAGAGACTACTCATTCTACAGACCCAACTTCAACAGCTGAACCTGACACTACTCCATCTACAGGTCAAACATCAACAGCTGAAACTGAGACTACTCAATCAATAGACCAAACTTCGACAGCTGAATCAATTACGACTCAATCTACAGATTCAACTTCATCAGCTAAACCTGAGACTACTCCATCTCCAGGTCAAACAACAACAGCTGAACCAGAGACTACTCAATCCACAGATCCAACTTCAACAGCTGAACCTGACACTACTCCATCTACAGGTCAAACGTCAACAGCTGCAACTGAGACTACTCAATCAATAGAACAAACTTCGACAGCTGAATCAATTACGACTCAATCTACAGATTCAACTTCAACATCTAAACCTGAGACTACTCTATCTCCAGGTCAAACATCAACAGCTGAACCAGAGACTACTCAATCCACAGATCCAACTTCAACTGCTGAACCTGATACTACTTCATCTACGGGTCAAACTTCAACAGCTGAATCTGACACTACTCAATCTGCAGACCCCACTTCAACAGCTGAATCAATTACGACTCAATCTACAGATTCAACTTCAACAGCTAAACCTGAGACTACTCCATCTCCAGGTCAAACAACAGCTGAACCAGAGACTACTCAATCCACAGATCCAACATCAACTGCTGAACCTGAGACGACTCAGTCTACAAATCCAACTTCAACAGCTGAGACTACCCGATCTAGCGACCCAACTTCAACAGTTGAACCTGAGACTACTCAATCGACAGATCCAACTTCAACAGCTGAAGCAATTACAACTCATTCTACAGACCCAACTTCAACAGCTGAACCTGACACTACTCCATCTACAGGTCAAACGTCAACAGCTGCAACTGAGACTACTCAATCAATAGACCAAACTTCGACAGCTGAATCAATTACGACTCAATCTACAGATTCAACTTCAACAGCTGAACCAGAGACTACTCAATCCACAGATCCAACTTCAACTGCTGAACCTGAGACGACTCAGTCTACAAATCCAACTTCAACAGCTGAGGCTGAGACTACTCGATCAAGCGACCCAACTTCAACAGTTGAACCTGAGACGACTCAATCGACAGATCCACCTTCAACAGCTGAACCTGAGACAACTCCATCTACAGATCCAACTTCAACAGCTGGAACAATCACGACTCAATCTACGGGTCCAACATCAACAGCTGAACCTGAGACTACTCAATCCACACATCCAACTCCAACAGCTGAACCAATTCTGACTCAATCTACAGATCCAACTTCAACAGCTGTACCTGAGACTACTCAATCAATAGATCAAACTTCAACAGCTGAACCGATTACGACTCAATCTTCAGCTCCAACTTCGACAGCTGATCCTGAGACTACTCATTCTACAGATCCATCTTCAACAGCTGAACCAGAGACTACTCATTCTACAGACCCAACTTCAACAGCTGAACCTGACACTACTCCATCTACAGGTCAAACGTCAACAGCTGAAACTGAGACTACTCAATCTACAGACCCAACTTCAACAGTTGATACTGAGACTACTCATTCTACAGATCCAACTTCAACAGCTGAACCTGAGACTACTCCATCTACAGGTCAAACGTCAACAGCTGAATTTGAGACTACTCAATCTATAGAACAAACTTCAACAGCTGAACCTGAGACTACTCAATCTACAGATCCATCTTCAACAGCTGAACCAGAGACTACTCATTCTACAGACCCAACTTCAACAGCTGAACCTGACACTACTCCATCTACAGGTCAAACATCAACAGCTGAAACTGAGACTACTCAATCAATAGACCAAACTTCGACAGCTGAATCAATTACGACTCAATCTACAGATTCAACTTCATCAGCTAAACCTGAGACTACTCCATCTCCAGGTCAAACAACAACAGCTGAACCAGAGACTACTCAATCCACAGATCCAACTTCAACAGCTGAACCTGACACTACTCCATCTACAGGTCAAACGTCAACAGCTGCAACTGAGACTACTCAATCAATAGAACAAACTTCGACAGCTGAATCAATTACGACTCAATCTACAGATTCAACTTCAACATCTAAACCTGAGACTACTCTATCTCCAGGTCAAACATCAACAGCTGAACCAGAGACTACTCAATCCACAGATCCAACTTCAACTGCTGAACCTGATACTACTTCATCTACGGGTCAAACTTCAACAGCTGAATCTGACACTACTCAATCTGCAGACCCCACTTCAACAGCTGAATCAATTACGACTCAATCTACAGATTCAACTTCAACAGCTAAACCTGAGACTACTCCATCTCCAGGTCAAACAACAGCTGAACCAGAGACTACTCAATCCACAGATCCAACATCAACTGCTGAACCTGAGACGACTCAGTCTACAAATCCAACTTCAACAGCTGAGACTACCCGATCTAGCGACCCAACTTCAACAGTTGAACCTGAGACTACTCAATCGACAGATCCAACTTCAACAGCTGAAGCAATTACAACTCATTCTACAGACCCAACTTCAACAGCTGAACCTGACACTACTCCATCTACAGGTCAAACGTCAACAGCTGCAACTGAGACTACTCAATCAATAGACCAAACTTCGACAGCTGAATCAATTACGACTCAATCTACAGATTCAACTTCAACAGCTGAACCAGAGACTACTCAATCCACAGATCCAACTTCAACTGCTGAACCTGAGACGACTCAGTCTACAAATCCAACTTCAACAGCTGAGGCTGAGACTACTCGATCAAGCGACCCAACTTCAACAGTTGAACCTGAGACTACTCAATCGACAGATCCAACTTCAACAGCTGAAACAAGTACAACTCAATCTACAGATTCAACTTCATCAGCTAAACCTGAGACTACTCCATCTTCAGGTCAAACTTCAACAGCTGAACCTGAGACTTCTCAATCTACAGACCCAACTTCAACAACTAAACCTGAGACTACTCAATCGACAGACCCAACTTCAACAGCTGAACCGATTACGACTCAATCTTCAGCTCCAACTTCAACTGCTGATACTGAGACTACTCATTCTACAGATCCAACTTCAACAGCTGAACCTGACACTACTCCATCTACAGGTCAAACTTCAACAGCTGAATCTGACACTACTCAATCTGCAGACCCCACTTCAACAGCTGAATCAATTACGACTCAATCTACAGATTCAACTTCAACAGCTAAACCTGAGACTACTCCATCTTCAGGTCAAACATCAGCAGCTGGACCAGAGACTACTCAATCAATAGACCAAACTTCGACAGCTGAATCAATTACGACTCAATCTACAGATTCAACTTCAACAGCTAAACCTGAGACTACTCCATCTCCAGGTCAAACATCAACAGCTGAACCAGAGACTACTCAATCCACAGATCCAACTTCAACTGCTGAACCTGAGACGACTCAATCGACAGATCCACCTTCAACAGCTGAACCTGAGACAACTCCATCTACAGATCCAACTTCAACAGCTGGAACAATCACGACTCAATCTACGGGTCCAACATCAACAGCTGAACCTGAGACTACTCAATCCACACATCCAACTCCAACAGCTGAACCAATTCTGACTCAATCTACAGATCCAACTTCAACAGCTGTACCTGAGACTACTCAATCAATAGATCAAACTTCAACAGCTGAACCGATTACGACTCAATCTTCAGCTCCAACTTCGACAGCTGATCCTGAGACTACTCATTCTACAGATCCATCTTCAACAGCTGAACCAGAGACTACTCATTCTACAGACCCAACTTCAACAGCTGAACCTGACACTACTCCATCTACAGGTCAAACGTCAACAGCTGAAACTGAGACTACTCAATCTACAGACCCAACTTCAACAGTTGATACTGAGACTACTCATTCTACAGATCCAACTTCAACAGCTGAACCTGAGACTACTCCATCTACAGGTCAAACGTCAACAGCTGAATTTGAGACTACTCAATCTATAGAACAAACTTCAACAGCTGAACCTGAGACTACTCAATCTACAGATCCATCTTCAACAGCTGAACCAGAGACTACTCATTCTACAGACCCAACTTCAACAGCTGAACCTGACACTACTCCATCTACAGGTCAAACGTCAACAGCTGAAACTGAGACTACTCAATCAATAGACCAAACTT
Source organism: Urophycis tenuis (assembly GCA_036785325.1). Classification (NCBI taxonomy): domain Eukaryota; kingdom Metazoa; phylum Chordata; class Actinopteri; order Gadiformes; family Phycidae; genus Urophycis; species Urophycis tenuis. Next base: position 689,827 of record JAXIVH010000080.1, on the reverse strand, counting down.
CGACAGCTGAATCAATTACGACTCAATCTACAGATTCAACTTCATCAGCTAAACCTGAGACTACTCCATCTCCAGGTCAAACAACAACAGCTGAACCAGAGACTACTCAATCCACAGTTCCAACTTCAACAGCTGAACCTGACACTACTCCATCTACAGGTCAAACGTCAACAGCTACAACTGAGACTACTCAATCAATAGAACAAACTTCGACAGCTGAATCAATTACGACTCAATCTACAGATTCAACTTCAACATCTAAACCTGAGACTACTCTATCTCCAGGTCAAACATCAACAGCTGAACCAGAGACTACTCAATCCACAGATCCAACTTCAACTGCTGAACCTGAGACGACTCAGTCTACAAATCCAACTTCAACAGCTGAGGCTGAGACTACTCGATCTAGCGACCCAACTTCAACAGTTGAACCTGAGACTACTCAATCGACAGATCCAACTTCAACGGCTGAAACAAGTACAACTCAATCTACAGATTCAACTTCAACAGCTGAACCTCAGACTACTCAATCTACAGACCCAACTTCAACAGCTGATACTGAGACTACTCATTCTACAGATCCAACTTCAACAGCTGAACCTGAGACTACTCCATCTACAGCTCAAACGTCAACAGCTGAATTTGAGACTACTCAATCTATAGAACAAACTTCAACAGCTGAACCTGAGACTACTCAATCTACAGATCCATCTTCAACAGCTGAACCAGAGACTACTCATTCTACAGACCCAACTTCAACAGCTGAACCTGACACTACTCCATCTACAGGTCAAACGTCAACAGCTGAAACTGAGACTACTCAATCAATAGACCAAACTTCGACAGCTGAATCAATTACGACTCAATCTACAGATTCAACTTCATCAGCTAAACCTGAGACTACTCCATCTCCAGGTCAAACAACAACAGCTGAACCAGAGACTACTCAATCCACAGATCCAACTTCAACTGCTGAACCTGACACTACTTCATCTACGGGACAAACTTCAACAGCTGAATCTGACACTACTCAATCTGCAGACCCCACTTCAACAGCTGAATCAATTACGACTCAATCTACAGATTCAACTTCAACAGCTAAACCTGAGACTACTCCATCTCCAGGTCAAACATCAACAGCTGAACCAGAGACTACTCAATCCACAGATCCAACATCAACTGCTGAACCTGAGACGACTCAGTCTACAAATCCAACTTCAACAGCTGAGACTACCCGATCTAGCGACCCAACTTCAACAGTTGAACCTGAGACTACTCAATCGACAGATCCAACTTCAACAGCTGAAGCAATTACAACTCATTCTACAGACCCAACTTCAACAGCTGAACCTGACACTACTCCATCTACAGGTCAAACGTCAACAGCTGCAACTGAGACTACTCAATCAATAGACCAAACTTCGACAGCTGAATCAATTACGACTCAATCTACAGATTCAACTTCAACAGCTAAACCTGAGACTACTCTATCTCCAGGTCAAACATCAACAGCTGAACCAGAGACTACTCAATCCACAGATCCAACTTCAACTGCTGAACCTGAGACGACTCAGTCTACAAATCCAACTTCAACAGCTGAGGCTGAGACTACTCGATCTAGCGACCCAACTTCAACAGTTGAACCTGAGACTACTCAATCGACAGATCCAACTTCAACAGCTGAAACAAGTACAACTCAATCTACAGATTCAACTTCAACAGCTAAACCTGAGACTACTCCATCTCCAGGTCAAACTTCAACAGCTGAACCTGAGACTTCTCAATCTACAGACCCAACTTCAACAACTAAACCTGAGACTACTCAATCGACAGACCCAACTTCAACAGCTGAACCGATTACGACTCAATCTTCAGCTCCAACTTCAACAGCTGATACTGAGACTACTCATTCTACAGATCCAACTTCAACAGCTGAACCTGACACTACTCCATCTACAGGTCAAACTTCAACAGCTGAATCTGACACTACTCAATCTGCAGACCCCACTTCAACAGCTGAATCAATTACGACTCAATCTACAGATTCAACTTCAACAGCTAAACCTGAGACTACTCCATCTTCAGGTCAAACATCAACAGCTGGACCAGAGACTACTCAATCAATAGACCAAACTTCGACAGCTGAATCAATTACGACTCAATCTACAGATTCAACTTCAACAGCTAAACCTGAGACTACTCCATCTCCAGGTCAAACATCAACAGCTGAACCAGAGACTACTCAATCCACAGATCCAACTTCAACTGCTGAACCTGAGACGACTCAATCGACAGATCCACCTTCAACAGCTGAACCTGAGACAACTCCATCTACAGATCCAACTTCAACAGCTGGAACAATCACGACTCAATCTACGGGTCCAACATCAACAGCTGAACCTGAGACTACTCAATCCACACATCCAACTCCAACAGCTGAACCAATTCTGACTCAATCTACAGATCCAACTTCAACAGCTGTACCTGAGACTACTCAATCAATAGATCAAACTTCAACAGCTGAACCGATTAGGACTCAATCTTCAGCTCCAACTTCGACAGCTGATCCTGAGACTACTCATTCTACAGATCCATCTTCAACAGCTGAACCAGAGACTACTCATTCTACAGACCCAACTTCAACAGCTGAACCTGACACTACTCCATCTACAGGTCAAACGTCAACAGCTGAAACTGAGACTACTCAATCTACAGACCCAACTTCAACAGTTGATACTGAGACTACTCATTCTACAGATCCAACTTCAACAGCTGAACCTGAGACTACTCCATCTACAGGTCAAACGTCAACAGCTGAACCTGAGACTTCTCAATCTACAGACCCAACTTCAACAACTAAACCTGAGACTACTCAATCGACAGACCCAACTTCAACAGCTGAACCGATTACGACTCAATCTTCAGCTCCAACTTCAACAGCTGATACTGAGACTACTCATTCTACAGATCCAACTTCAACAGCTGAACCTGACACTACTCCATCTACAGGTCAAACTTCAACAGCTGAATCTGACACTACTCAATCTGCAGACCCCACTTCAACAGCTGAATCAATTACGACTCAATCTACAGATTCAACTTCAACAGCTAAACCTGAGACTACTCCATCTTCAGGTCAAACATCAACAGCTGGACCAGAGACTACTCAATCAATAGACCAAACTTCGACAGCTGAATCAATTACGACTCAATCTACAGATTCAACTTCAACAGCTAAACCTGAGACTACTCCATCTCCAGGTCAAACATCAACAGCTGAACCAGAGACTACTCAATCCACAGATCCAACTTCAACTGCTGAACCTGACACTACTTCATCTACGGGTCAAACTTCAACAGCTGAATCTGACACTACTCAATCTGCAGACCCCACTTCAACAGCTGAATCAATTACGACTCAATCTACAGATTCAACTTCAACAGCTAAACCTGAGACTACTCCATCTCCAGGTCAAACATCAACAGCTGAACCAGAGACTACTCAATCCACAGATCCAACTTCATCTGCTGAACCTGAGACGACTCAATCGACAGATCCAACTTCAACAGCTAAACCTGAGACTACTCCATCTCCAGGTCAAACAACAACAGCTGAACCAGAGACTACTCAATCCACAGATCCAACTTCAACAGCTGAACCTGACACTACTCCATCTACAGGTCAAACGTCAACAGCTGCAACTGAGACTACTCAATCAATAGACCAAACTTCGACAGCTGAATCAATTACGACTCAATCTACAGATTCAACTTCAACAGCTAAACCTGAGACTACTCTATCTCCAGGTCAAACATCAACAGCTGAACCAGAGACTACTCAATCCACAGATCCAACTTCAACTGCTGAACCTGAGACGACTCAGTCTACAAATCCAACTTCAACAGCTGAGGCTGAGACTACTCGATCTAGCGACCCAACTTCAACAGTTGAACCTGAGACTACTCAATCGACAGATCCAACTTCAACAGCTGAAACAAGTACAACTCAATCTACAGATTCAACTTCAACAGCTAAACCTGAGACTACTCCATCTCCAGGTCAAACTTCAACAGCTGAACCTGAGACTTCTCAATCTACAGACCCAACTTCAACAACTAAACCTGAGACTACTCAATCGACAGCTCAAACGTCAACAGCTGAATTTGAGACTACTCAATCTATAGAACAAACTTCAACAGCTGAACCTGAGACTTCTCAATCTACAGATCCATCTTCAACAGCTGAACAAGAGACTACTCATTCTACAGACCCAACTTCAACAGCTGAACCTGACACTACTCCATCTACAGGTCAAACGTCAACAGCTGAAACTGAGACTACTCAATCAATAGACCAAACTTCGACAGCTGAATCAATTACGACTCAATCTACAGATTCAACTTCATCAGCTAAACCTGAGACTACTCCATCTCCAGGTCAAACAACAACAGCTGAACCAGAGACTTCTCAATCTACAGACCCAACTTCAACAACTAAACCTGAGACTACTCAATCGACAGCTCAAACGTCAACAGCTGAATTTGAGACTACTCAATCTATAGAACAAATTTCAACAGCTGAACCTGAGACTACTCAATCTACAGATCCATCTTCAACAGCTGAACCAGAGACTACTCATTCTACAGACCCAACTTCAACAGCTGAACCTGACACTACTCCATCTACAGGTCAAACGTCAACAGCTGAAACTGAGACTACTCAATCAATAGACCAAACTTCGACAGCTGAATCAATTACGACTCAATCTACAGATTCAACTTCATCAGCTAAACCTGAGACTACTCCATCTCCAGGTCAAACAACAACAGCTGAACCAGAGACTACTCAATCCACAGATCCAACATCAACTGCTGAACCTGAGACGACTCAGTCTACAAATCCAACTTCAACAGCTGAGACTACCCGATCTAGCGACCCAACTTCAACAGTTGAACCTGAGACTACTCAATCGACAGATCCAACTTCAACAGCTGAAGCAATTACAACTCATTCTACAGACCCAGCTTCAACAGCTGAACCTGACACTACTCCATCTACAGGTCAAACGTCAACAGCTGCAACTGAGACTACTCAATCAATAGACCAAACTTCGACAGCTGAATCAATTACGACTCAATCTACAGATTCAACTTCAACAGCTGAACCAGAGACTACTCAATCCACAGATCCAACTTCAACTGCTGAACCTGAGACGACTCAGTCTACAAATCCAACTTCAACAGCTGAGGCTGAGACTACTCGATCAAGCGACCCAACTTCAACAGTTGAACCTGAGACTACTCAATCGACAGATCCAACTTCAACAGCTGAAACAAGTACAACTCAATCTACAGATTCAACTTCAACAGCTAAACCTGAGACTACTCCATCTCCAGGTCAAACTTCAACAGCTGAACCTGAGACTTCTCAATCTACAGACCCAACTTCAACAACTAAACCTGAGACTACTCAATCGACAGACCCAACTTCAACAGCTGAACCGATTACGACTCAATCTTCAGCTCCAACTTCAACAGCTGATACTGAGACTACTCATTCTACAGATCCAACTTCAACAGCTGAACCTGACACTACTCCATCTACAGGTCAAACTTCAACAGCTGAATCTGACACTACTCAATCTGCAGACCCCACTTCAACAGCTGAATCAATTACGACTCAATCTACAGATTCAACTTCAACAGCTAAACCTGAGACTACTCCATCTTCAGGTCAAACATCAGCAGCTGGACCAGAGACTACTCAATCAATAGACCAAACTTCGACAGCTGAATCAATTACGACTCAATCTACAGATTCAACTTCAACAGCTAAACCTGAGACTACTCCATCTCCAGGTCAAACATCAACAGCTGAACCAGAGACTACTCAATCCACAGATCCAACTTCAACTGCTGAACCTGAGACGACTCAATCGACAGATCCACCTTCAACAGCTGAACCTGAGACAACTCCATCTAAAGATCCAACTTCAACAGCTGGAACAATCACGACTCAATCTACGGGTCCAACATCAACAGCTGAACCTGAGACTACTCAATCCACACATCCAACTCCAACAGCTGAACCAATTCTGACTCAATCTACAGATCCAACTTCAACAGCTGTACCTGAGACTACTCAATCAATAGATCAAACTTCAACAGCTGAACCGATTACGACTCAATCTTCAGCTCCAACTTCGACAGCTGATCCTGAGACTACTCATTCTACAGATCCATCTTCAACAGCTGAACCAGAGACTACTCATTCTACAGACCCAACTTCAACAGCTGAACCTGACACTACTCCATCTACAGGTCAAACGTCAACAGCTGAAACTGAGACTACTCAATCTACAGACCCAACTTCAACAGTTGATACTGAGACTACTCATTCTACAGATCCAACTTCAACAGCTGAACCTGAGACTACTCCATCTACAGGTCAAACGTCAACAGCTGAATTTGAGACTACTCAATCTATAGAACAAACTTCAACAGCTGAACCTGAGACTACTCAATCTACAGATCCATCTTCAACAGCTGAACCAGAGACTACTCATTCTACAGACCCAACTTCAACAGCTGAACCTGACACTACTCCATCTACAGGTCAAACGTCAACAGCTGAAACTGAGACTACTCAATCAATAGACCAAACTTCGACAGCTGAATCAATTACGACTCAATCTACAGATTCAACTTCAACAGCTAAACCTGAGACTACTCCATCTCCAGGTCAAACATCAACAGCTGAACCAGAGACTACTCAATCCACAGATCCAACTTCAACTGCTGAACCTGAGACGACTCAATCGACAGATCCACCTTCAACAGCTGAACCTGAGACAACTCCATCTACAGATCCAACTTCAACAGCTGGAACAATCACGACTCAATCTACGGGTCCAACATCAACAGCTGAACCTGAGACTACTCAATCCACACATCCAACTCCAACAGCTGAACCAATTCTGACTCAATCTACAGATCCAACTTCAACAGCTGTACCTGAGACTACTCAATCAATAGATCAAACTTCAACAGCTGAACCGATTACGACTCAATCTTCAGCTCCAACTTCGACAGCTGATCCTGAGACTACTCATTCTACAGATCCATCTTCAACAGCTGAACCAGAGACTACTCATTCTACAGACCCAACTTCAACAGCTGAACCTGACACTACTCCATCTACAGGTCAAACGTCAACAGCTGAAACTGAGACTACTCAATCTACAGACCCAACTTCAACAGTTGATACTGAGACTACTCATTCTACAGATCCAACTTCAACAGCTGAACCTGAGACTACTCCATCTACAGGTCAAACGTCAACAGCTGAATTTGAGACTACTCAATCTATAGAACAAACTTCAACAGCTGAACCTGAGACTACTCAATCTACAGATCCATCTTCAACAGCTGAACCAGAGACTACTCATTCTACAGACCCAACTTCAACAGCTGAACCTGACACTACTCCATCTACAGGTCAAACGTCAACAGCTGAAACTGAGACTACTCAATCAATAGACCAAACTTCGACAGCTGAATCAATTACGACTCAATCTACAGATTCAACTTCATCAGCTAAACCTGAGACTACTCCATCTCCAGGTCAAACAACAACAGCTGAACCAGAGACTACTCAATCCACAGATCCAACTTCAACAGCTGAACCTGACACTACTCCATCTACAGGTCAAACGTCAACAGCTGCAACTGAGACTACTCAATCAATAGAACAACCTTCGACAGCTGAATCAATTACGACTCAATCTACAGATTCAACTTCAACATCTAAACCTGAGACTACTCTATCTCCAGGTCAAACATCAACAGCTGAACCAGAGACTACTCAATCCACAGATCCAACTTCAACTGCTGAACCTGAGACGACTCAGTCTACAAATCCAACTTCAACAGCTGAGGCTGAGACTACTCGATCTAGCGACCCAACTTCAACAGTTGAACCTGAGACTACTCAATCGACAGATCCAACTTCAACAGCTGAAGCAATTACAACTCATTCTACAGACCCAACTTCAACAGCTGAACCTGACACTACTCCATCTACAGGTCAAACGTCAACAGCTGCAACTGAGACTACTCAATCAATAGACCAAACTTCGACAGCTGAATCAATTACGACTCAATCTACAGATTCAACTTCAACAGCTAAACCTGAGACTACTCTATCTCCAGGTCAAACATCAACAGCTGAACCAGAGACTACTCAATCCACAGATCCAACTTCAACTGCTGAACCTGAGACGACTCAGTCTACAAATCCAACTTCAACAGCTGAGGCTGAGACTACTCGATCTAGCGACCCAACTTCAACAGTTGAACCTGAGACTACTCAATCGACAGATCCAACTTCAACAGCTGAAACAAGTACAACTCAATCTACAGATTCAACTTCAACAGCTAAACCTGAGACTACTCCATCTCCAGGTCAAACTTCAACAGCTGAACCTGAGACTTCTCAATCTACAGACCCAACTTCAACAACTAAACCTGAGACTACTCAATCGACAGACCCAACTTCAACAGCTGAACCGATTACGACTCAATCGTCAGCTCCAACTTCAACAGCTGATACTGAGACTACTCATTCTACAGATCCAACTTCAACAGCTGAACCTGACACTACTCCATCTACAGGTCAAACTTCAACAGCTGAATCTGACACTACTCAATCTGCAGACCCCACTTCAACAGCTGAATCAATTACGACTCAATCTACAGAATCAACTTCAACAGCTAAACCTGAGACTACTCCATCTTCAGGTCAAACATCAACAGCTGGACCAGAGACTACTCAATCAATAGACCAAACTTCGACAGCTGAATCAATTACGACTCAATCTACAGATTCAACTTCAACAGCTAAACCTGAGACTACTCCATCTCCAGGTCAAACATCAACAGCTGAACCAGAGACTACTCAATCCACAGATCCAACTTCAACTGCTGAACCTGAGACGACTCAATCGACAGATCCAACTTCAACAGCTGGAACAATCACGACTCAATCTACGGGTCCAACATCAACAGCTGAACCTGAGACTACTCAATCCACACATCCAACTCCAACAGCTGAACCAATTCTGACTCAATCTACAGATCCAACTTCAACAGCTGTACCTGAGACTACTCAATCAATAGATCAAACTTCAACAGCTGAACCGATTACGACTCAATCTTCAGCTCCAACTTCGACAGCTGATCCTGAGACTACTCATTCTACAGATCCATCTTCAACAGCTGAACCAGAGACTACTCATTCTACAGACCCAACTTCAACAGCTGAACCTGACACTACTCCATCTACAGGTCAAACGTCAACAGCTGAAACTGAGACTACTCAATCTACAGACCCAACTTCAACAGTTGATACTGAGACTACTCATTCTACAGATCCAACTTCAACAGCTGAACCTGAGACTACTCCATCTACAGGTCAAACGTCAACAGCTGAATTTGAGACTACTCAATCTATAGAACAAACTTCAACAGCTGAACCTGAGACTACTCAATCTACAGATCCATCTTCAACAGCTGAACCAGAGACTACTCATTCTACAGACCCAACTTCAACAGCTGAACCTGACACTACTCCATCTACAGGTCAAACATCAACAGCTGAAACTGAGACTACTCAATCAATAGACCAAACTTCGACAGCTGAATCAATTACGACTCAATCTACAGATTCAACTTCATCAGCTAAACCTGAGACTACTCCATCTCCAGGTCAAACAACAACAGCTGAACCAGAGACTACTCAATCCACAGATCCAACTTCAACAGCTGAACCTGACACTACTCCATCTACAGGTCAAACGTCAACAGCTGCAACTGAGACTACTCAATCAATAGAACAAACTTCGACAGCTGAATCAATTACGACTCAATCTACAGATTCAACTTCAACATCTAAACCTGAGACTACTCTATCTCCAGGTCAAACATCAACAGCTGAACCAGAGACTACTCAATCCACAGATCCAACTTCAACTGCTGAACCTGATACTACTTCATCTACGGGTCAAACTTCAACAGCTGAATCTGACACTACTCAATCTGCAGACCCCACTTCAACAGCTGAATCAATTACGACTCAATCTACAGATTCAACTTCAACAGCTAAACCTGAGACTACTCCATCTCCAGGTCAAACAACAGCTGAACCAGAGACTACTCAATCCACAGATCCAACATCAACTGCTGAACCTGAGACGACTCAGTCTACAAATCCAACTTCAACAGCTGAGACTACCCGATCTAGCGACCCAACTTCAACAGTTGAACCTGAGACTACTCAATCGACAGATCCAACTTCAACAGCTGAAGCAATTACAACTCATTCTACAGACCCAACTTCAACAGCTGAACCTGACACTACTCCATCTACAGGTCAAACGTCAACAGCTGCAACTGAGACTACTCAATCAATAGACCAAACTTCGACAGCTGAATCAATTACGACTCAATCTACAGATTCAACTTCAACAGCTGAACCAGAGACTACTCAATCCACAGATCCAACTTCAACTGCTGAACCTGAGACGACTCAGTCTACAAATCCAACTTCAACAGCTGAGGCTGAGACTACTCGATCAAGCGACCCAACTTCAACAGTTGAACCTGAGACTACTCAATCGACAGATCCAACTTCAACAGCTGAAACAAGTACAACTCAATCTACAGATTCAACTTCATCAGCTAAACCTGAGACTACTCCATCTTCAGGTCAAACTTCAACAGCTGAACCTGAGACTTCTCAATCTACAGACCCAACTTCAACAACTAAACCTGAGACTACTCAATCGACAGACCCAACTTCAACAGCTGAACCGATTACGACTCAATCTTCAGCTCCAACTTCAACTGCTGATACTGAGACTACTCATTCTACAGATCCAACTTCAACAGCTGAACCTGACACTACTCCATCTACAGGTCAAACTTCAACAGCTGAATCTGACACTACTCAATCTGCAGACCCCACTTCAACAGCTGAATCAATTACGACTCAATCTACAGATTCAACTTCAACAGCTAAACCTGAGACTACTCCATCTTCAGGTCAAACATCAGCAGCTGGACCAGAGACTACTCAATCAATAGACCAAACTTCGACAGCTGAATCAATTACGACTCAATCTACAGATTCAACTTCAACAGCTAAACCTGAGACTACTCCATCTCCAGGTCAAACATCAACAGCTGAACCAGAGACTACTCAATCCACAGATCCAACTTCAACTGCTGAACCTGAGACGACTCAATCGACAGATCCACCTTCAACAGCTGAACCTGAGACAACTCCATCTACAGATCCAACTTCAACAGCTGGAACAATCACGACTCAATCTACGGGTCCAACATCAACAGCTGAACCTGAGACTACTCAATCCACACATCCAACTCCAACAGCTGAACCAATTCTGACTCAATCTACAGATCCAACTTCAACAGCTGTACCTGAGACTACTCAATCAATAGATCAAACTTCAACAGCTGAACCGATTACGACTCAATCTTCAGCTCCAACTTCGACAGCTGATCCTGAGACTACTCATTCTACAGATCCATCTTCAACAGCTGAACCAGAGACTACTCATTCTACAGACCCAACTTCAACAGCTGAACCTGACACTACTCCATCTACAGGTCAAACGTCAACAGCTGAAACTGAGACTACTCAATCTACAGACCCAACTTCAACAGTTGATACTGAGACTACTCATTCTACAGATCCAACTTCAACAGCTGAACCTGAGACTACTCCATCTACAGGTCAAACGTCAACAGCTGAATTTGAGACTACTCAATCTATAGAACAAACTTCAACAGCTGAACCTGAGACTACTCAATCTACAGATCCATCTTCAACAGCTGAACCAGAGACTACTCATTCTACAGACCCAACTTCAACAGCTGAACCTGACACTACTCCATCTACAGGTCAAACGTCAACAGCTGAAACTGAGACTACTCAATCAATAGACCAAACTTCGACAGCTGAATCAATTACGACTCAATCTACAGATTCAACTTCATCAGCTAAACCTGAGACTACTCCATCTCCAGGTCAAACAACAACAGCTGAACCAGAGACTACTCAATCCACAGTTCCAACTTCAACAGCTGAACCTGACACTACTCCATCTACAGGTCAAACGTCAACAGCTGCAACTGAGACTACTCAATCAATAGAACAAACTTCGACAGCTGAATCAATTACGACTCAATCTACAGATTCAACTTCAACATCTAAACCTGAGACTACTCTATCTCCAGGTCAAACATCAACAGCTGAACCAGAGACTACTCAATCCACAGATCCAACTTCAACTGCTGAACCTGAGACGACTCAGTCTACAAATCCAACTTCAACAGCTGAGGCTGAGACTACTCGATCTAGCGACCCAACTTCAACAGTTGAACCTGAGACTACTCAATCGACAGATCCAACTTCAACGGCTGAAACAAGTACAACTCAATCTACAGATTCAACTTCAACAGCTGAACCTCAGACTACTCAATCTACAGACCCAACTTCAACAGCTGATACTGAGACTACTCATTCTACAGATCCAACTTCAACAGCTGAACCTGAGACTACTCCATCTACAGCTCAAACGTCAACAGCTGAATTTGAGACTACTCAATCTATAGAACAAACTTCAACAGCTGAACCTGAGACTACTCAATCTACAGATCCATCTTCAACAGCTGAACCAGAGACTACTCATTCTACAGACCCAACTTCAACAGCTGAACCTGACACTACTCCATCTACAGGTCAAACGTCAACAGCTGAAACTGAGACTACTCAATCAATAGACCAAACTTCGACAGCTGAATCAATTACGACTCAATCTACAGATTCAACTTCAACAGCTAAACCTGAGACTACTCTATCTCCAGGTCAAATATCAACAGCTGAACCAGAGACTACTCAATCCACAGATCCAACTTCAACTGCTGAACCTGAGACGACTCAGTCTACAAATCCAACTTCAACAGCTGAGGCTGAGACTACTCGATCTAGCGACCCAACTTCAACAGTTGAACCTGAGACTACTCAATCGACAGATCCAACTTCAACAGCTGAAACAAGTACAACTCAATCTACAGATTCAACTTCAACAGCTAAACCTGAGACTACTCCATCTCCAGGTCAAACTTCAACAGCTGAACCTGAGACTTCTCAATCTACAGACCCAACTTCAACAACTAAACCTGAGACTACTCAATCGACAGACCCAACTTCAACAGCTGAACCGATTACGACTCAATCTTCAGCTCCAACTTCAACAGCTGATACTGAGACTACTCATTCTACAGATCCAACTTCAACAGCTGAACCTGACACTACTCCATCTACAGGTCAAACTTCAACAGCTGAATCTGACACTACTCCATCTGCAGACCCCACTTCAACAGCTGAATCAATTACGACTCAATCTACAGATTCAACTTCAACAGCTAAACCTGAGACTACTCCATCTTCAGGTCAAACATCAACAGCTGGACCAGAGACTACTCAATCAATAGACCAAACTTCGACAGCTGAATCAATTACGACTCAATCTACAGATTCAACTTCAACAGCTAAACCTGAGACTACTCCATCTCCAGGTCAAACATCAACAGCTGAACCAGAGACTACTCAATCCACAGATCCAACTTCAACTGCTGAACCTGAGACGACTCAATCGACAGATCCACCTTCAACAGCTGAACCTGAGACAACTCCATCTACAGATCCAACTTCAACAGCTGGAACAATCACGACTCAATCTACGGGTCCAACATCAACAGCTGAACCTGAGACTACTCAATCCACACATCCAACTCCAACAGCTGAACCAATTCTGACTCAATCTACAGATCCAACTTCAACAGCTGTACCTGAGACTACTCAATCAATAGATCAAACTTCAACAGCTGAACCGATTAGGACTCAATCTTCAGCTCCAACTTCGACAGCTGATCCTGAGACTACTCATTCTACAGATCCATCTTCAACAGCTGAACCAGAGACTACTCATTCTACAGACCCAACTTCAACAGCTGAACCTGACACTACTCCATCTACAGGTCAAACGTCAACAGCTGAAACTGAGACTACTCAATCTACAGACCCAACTTCAACAGTTGATACTGAGACTACTCATTCTACAGATCCAACTTCAACAGCTGAACCTGAGACTACTCCATCTACAGGTCAAACGTCAACAGCTGAACCTGAGACTTCTCAATCTACAGACCCAACTTCAACAACTAAACCTGAGACTACTCAATCGACAGACCCAACTTCAACAGCTGAACCGATTACGACTCAATCTTCAGCTCCAACTTCAACAGCTGATACTGAGACTACTCATTCTACAGATCCAACTTCAACAGCTGAACCTGACACTACTCCATCTACAGCTCAAACTTCAACAGCTGAATCTGACACTACTCAATCTGCAGACCCCACTTCAACAGCTGAATCAATTACGACTCAATCTACAGATTCAACTTCAACAGCTAAACCTGAGACTACTCCATCTTCAGGTCAAACATCAACAGCTGGACCAGAGACTACTCAATCAATAGACCAAACTTCGACAGCTGAATCAATTACGACTCAATCTACAGATTCAACTTCAACAGCTAAACCTGAGACTACTCCATCTCCAGGTCAAACATCAACAGCTGAACCAGAGACTACTCAATCCACAGATCCAACTTCAACTGCTGAACCTGAGACGACTCAATGGACAGATCCACCTTCAACAGCTGAACCTGAGACAACTCCATCTACAGATCCAACTTCAACAGCTGGAACAATCACGACTCAATCTACGGGTCCAACATCAACAGCTGAACCTGAGACTACTCAATCCACACATCCAACTCCAACAGCTGAACCAATTCTGACTCAATCTACAGATCCAACTTCAACAGCTGTACCTGAGACTACTCAATCAATAGATCAAACTTCAACAGCTGAACCGATTAGGACTCAATCTTCAGCTCCAACTTCGACAGCTGATCCTGAGACTACTCATTCTACAGATCCATCTTCAACAGCTGAACCAGAGACTACTCATTCTACAGACCCAACTTCAACAGCTGAACCTGACACTACTCCATCTACAGGTCAAACGTCAACAGCTGAAACTGAGACTACTCAATCTACAGACCCAACTTCAACAGTTGATACTGAGACTACTCATTCTACAGATCCAACTTCAACAGCTGAACCTGAGACTACTCCATCTACAGGTCAAACGTCAACAGCTGAATTTGAGACTACTCAATCTATAGAACAAACTTCAACAGCTGAACCTGAGACTACTCAATCTACAGATCCATCTTCAACAGCTGAACCAGAGACTACTCATTCTACAGACCCAACTTCAACAGCTGAACCTGACACTACTCCATCTACAGGTCAAACGTCAACAGCTGAAACTGAGACTACTCAATCAATAGACCAAACTTCGACAGCTGAATCAATTACGACTCAATCTACAGATTCAACTTCATCAGCTAAACCTGAGACTACTCCATCTCCAGGTCAAACAACAACAGCTGAACCAGAGACTACTCAATCCACAGATCCAACTTCAACTGCTGAACCTGATACTACTTCATCTACGGGTCAAACTTCAACAGCTGAATCTGACACTACTCAATCTGCAGACCCCACTTCAACAGCTGAATCAATTACGACTCAATCTACAGATTCAACTTCAACAGCTAAACCTGAGACTACTCCATCTCCAGGTCAAACATCAACAGCTGAACCAGAGACTACTCAATCCACAGATCCAACATCAACTGCTGAACCTGAGACGACTCAGTCTACAAATCCAACTTCAACAGCTGAGACTACCCGATCTAGCGACCCAACTTCAACAGTTGAACCTGAGACTACTCAATCGACAGATCCAACTTCAACAGCTGAAACAATTACAACTCAATCTACAGATGCAACTTCAACAGCTAAACCTGAGACTACTCCATCTCCAGGTCAAACTTCAACAGCTGAACCTGAGACTTCTCAATCTACAGACCCAACTTCAACAACTAAACCTGAGACTACTCAATCGACAGACCCAACCTCAACAGCTGAACCGATTACGACTCAATCTTCAGCTCCAACTTCAACAGCTGAACCTGAGACTACTCAATCTACAGACCCATCTTCAACAGCTGAACCTGAGACTACTCCATCTACAGGTCAAACGTCAACAGCTGAATTTGAGACTACTCAATCTATAGAACAAACTTCAACAGCTGAACCTGAGACTACTCAATCTACAGATCCATCTTCAACAGCTGAACCAGAGACTACTCATTCTACAGACCCAACTTCAACTGCTGAACCTGACACTACTCCATCTACAGGTCAAACGTCAACAGCTGCAACTGAGACTACTCAATCAATAGACCAAACTTCGACAGCTGAATCAATTACGTCTCAATCTACAGATTCAACTTCATCAGCTAAACCTGAGACTACTCCATCTCCAGGTCAAACATCAACAGCTGAACCAGAGACTACTCAATCCACAGATCCAACTTCAACTGCTGAACCTGACACTACTTCATCTACGGGTCAAACTTCAACAGCTGAATCTGACACTACTCAATCTGCAGACCCCACTTCAACAGCTGAATCAATTACGACTCAATCTACAGATTCAACTTCAACAGCTAAACCTGAGACTACTCCATCTCCAGGTCAAACATCAACAGCTGAACCAGAGACTACTCAATCCACAGATCCAACATCAACCGCTGAACCTGAGACGACTCAGTCTACAAATCCAACTTCAACAGCTGAGGCTGAGACTACTCGATCTAGCGACCCAACTTCAACAGTTGAACCTGAGACTACTCAATCGACAGATCCAACTTCAACAGCTGAAACAATTACAACTCAATCTACAGATGCAACTTCAACAGCTAAACCTGAGACTACTCCATCTCCAGGTCTAACTTCAACAGCTGAACCTGAGACTTCTCAATCTACAGACCCAACTTCAACAACTAAACCTGAGACTACTCAATCGACAGATCCAACTTCAACAGCTGAACTGATTACGACTCAATCTTCAGCTCCAACTTCAACAGCTGAACCTGAGACTACTCAATCTACAGACCCAACATCAACAGCTAAACCTGAGACTACTCCATCTACAGGTCAAACGTCAACAGCTGATATGGAGACCACTCAATCTATAGAACAAACTTCAACAGCTGAACCTGAGACTACTCAATCTACAGATCCATCTTCAACAGCTGAACCAGAGACTACTCATTCTACTGACCCAACTTCAACAGCTGAACCTGACACTACTCCATCTACAGGTCAAACGTCAACAGCTGAAACTGAGACTACTCAATCAATAGACCAAACTTCGACAGCTGAATCAATTACGACTCAATCTACAGATTCAACTTCATCAGCTAAACCTGAGACTACTCCATCTCCAGGTCAAACTTCAACAGCTGAACCTGAGACTTCTCAATCTACAGACCCAACTTCAACAACTAAACCTGAGACTACTCAATCGACAGACCCAACTTCAACAGCTGAACCTGACACTACTCCATCTGCAGACCCCACTTCAACAGCTGAATCAATTACGACTCAATCTACAGATTCAACTTCAACAGCTAAACCTGAGACTACTCCATCTCCAGGTCAAACATCAACAGCTGAACCAGAGACTACTCAATCCACAGATCCAACTTCATCTGCTGAACCTGAGACGACTCAATCGACAGATCCAACTTCAACAGCTAAACCTGAGACTACTCCATCTCCAGGTCAAACAACAACAGCTGAACCAGAGACTACTCAATCCACAGATCCAACTTCAACAGCTGAACCTGACACTACTCCATCTACAGGTCAAACGTCAACAGCTGCAACTGAGACTACTCAATCAATAGAACAAACTTCGACAGCTGAATCAATTACGACTCAATCTACAGATTCAACTTCAACATCTAAACCTGAGACTACTCTATCTCCAGGTCAAACATCAACAGCTGAACCACAGACTACTCAATCCACAGATCCAACTTCAACTGCTGAACCTGAGACGACTCAGTCTACAAATCCAAATTCAACAGCTGAGGCTGAGACTACTCGATCTAGCGACCCAACTTCAACAGTTGAACCTGAGACTACTCAATCGACAGATCCAACTTCAACGGCTGAAACAAGTACAACTCAATCTACAGATTCAACTTCAACAGCTGAACCTCAGACTACTCAATCTACAGACCCAACTTCAACAGCTGATACTGAGACTACTCATTCTACAGATCCAACTTCAACAGCTGAACCTGAGACTACTCCATCTACAGCTCAAACGTCAACAGCTGAATTTGAGACTACTCAATCTATAGAACAAACTTCAACAGCTGAACCTGAGACTACTCAATCTACAGATCCATCTTCAACAGCTGAACCAGAGACTACTCATTCTACAGACCCAACTTCAACAGCTGAACCTGACACTACTCCATCTACAGGTCAAACGTCAACAGCTGAAACTGAGACTACTCAATCAATAGACCAAACTTCGACAGCTGAATCAATTACGACTCAATCTACAGATTCAACTTCATCAGCTAAACCTGAGACTACTCCATCTCCAGGTCAAACTTCAACAGCTGAACCTGAGACTTCTCAATCTACAGACCCAACTTCAACAACTAAACCTGAGACTACTCAATCGACAGACCCAACTTCAACAGCCGAACCTGACACTACTCCATCTGCAGACCCCACTTCAACAGCTGAATCAATTACGACTCAATCTACAGATTCAACTTCAACAAGTAAACCTGAGACTACTCCATCTCCAGGTCAAACATCAACAGCTGAACCAGAGACTACTCAATCCACAGATCCAACTTCATCTGCTGAACCTGAGACGACTCAATCGACAGATCCAACTTCAACAGCTGAACCTGAGACTTCACAATCTACAGACCCAACTTCAACAACTAAACCTGAGACTACTCAATCGACAGACCCAACTTCAACAGCTGAACCGATTACGACTCAATCTTCAGCTCCAACTTCAACAGCTGAACCTGAGCCTACTCAATCTACAGACCCAACTTCAACAGCTGAACCTGAGACTACTCAATCTACAGACCCAACTTCAACAGCTGAACCAGAGACTACTCATTCTACAGACCCAACTTCAACAGCTGAACCTGACACTACTCCATCTACAGGTCAAACGTCAACAGCTGAAACTGAGACTACTCAATCAAAAGACCAAACTTCGACAGCTGAATCAATCACGACTCAATCTACAGATTCAACTTCATCAGCTAAACCTGAGACTACTCCATCTCCAGGTCAAACATCAACAGCTGAACCAGAGACTACTCAATCCACAGATCCAACTTCAACTGCTGAACCTGACACTACTTCATCTACGGGTCAAACTTCAACAGCTGAATCTGACACTACTCAATCTGCAGACCCCACTTCAACAGCTGAATCAATTACGACTCAATCTACAGATTCAACTTCAACAGCTAAACCTGAGACTACTCCATCTTCAGGTCAAACATCAACAGCTGAACCAGAGACTACTCAATCAATAGACCCAACTTCGACAGCTGAGTCAAGTACGACTCAATCTACAGATTCAACTTCAACAGCTAAACCTGAGACTACTCCATCTCCAGGTCAAACATCAACAGCTGAACCAGAGACTACTCAATCCACAGATCCAACTTCAACTGCTGAACCTGAGACGACTCAATTGACAGATCCAACTTCAACAGCTGAACCTGAGACTACTCCATCTACAGATCCAACTTCAACAGCTGGAACAATCACGACTCAATCTACGGTTCCAACATCAACAGCTGAACCTGAGACTACTCAATCTACACATCCAACTCCAACAGCTGAACCAATTCTGACTCAATCTACAGATCCAACTTCAACAGCTGTACCTGAGACTACTCAATCAATAGATCAAACTTCAACAGCTGAACCGATTACGACTCAATCTTCAGCTCCAACTTCGACAGCTGATCCTGAGACTACTCATTCTACAGATCCATCTTCAACAGCTGAACCAGAGACTACTCATTCTACAGACCCAACTTCAACAGCTGAACCTGACACTACTCCATCTACAGGTCAAACGTCAACAGCTGAAACTGAGACTACTCAATCAATAGACCAAACATCGACAGCTGAATCAATTACGACTCAATCTACAGATTCAACTTCAACAGCTAAACCTGAGACTACTCCATCTCCAGGTCAAACATCAACAGCTGAACCAGAGACTACTCAATCCACAGATCCAACATCAACTGCTGAACCTGAGACGACTCAGTCTACAAATCCAACTTCAACAGCTGAGGCTGAGACTACTCGATCTAGCGACCCAACTTCAACAGTTGAACCTGAGACTACTCAATCGACAGATCCAACTTCAACAGCTGAACCGATTACGACTCAATCTTCAGCTCCAACTTCAACAGCTGAACCTGAGACTATTCAATCTACACTTCCAACTCCAACAGCTGAACCAATTCTGACTCAATCTACAGATCCAACTTCAACAGCTGTACCTGAGACTACTCAATCAATAGATCAAACTTCAACAGCTGAACCGATTACGACTCAATCTTCAGCTCCAACTTCGACAGCTGATCCTGAGACTACTCATTCTACAGATCCATCTTCAACAGCTGAACCAGAGACTACTCATTCTACAGACCCAACTTCAACAGCTGAACCTGACACTACTCCATCTACAGGTCAAACGTCAACAGCTGAAACTGAGACTACTCAATCAATAGACCAAACATCGACAGCTGAATCAATTACGACTCAATCTACAGATTCAACTTCAACAGCTAAACCTGAGACTACTCCATCTCCAGGTCAAACATCAACAGCTGAACCAGAGACTACTCAATCCACAGATCCAACATCAACTGCTGAACCTGAGACGACTCAGTCTACAAATCCAACTTCAACAGCTGAGGCTGAGACTACTCGATCTAGCGACCCAACTTCAACAGTTGAACCTGAGACTACTCAATCGACAGATCCAACTTCAACAGCTGAACCGATTACGACTCAATCTTCAGCTCCAACTTCAACAGCTGAACCTGAGACTACTCAATCTACACTTCCAACTCCAACAGCTGAACCAATTCTGACTCAATCTACAGATCCAACTTCAACAGCTGTACCTGAGACTACTCAATCAATAGATCAAACTTCAACAGCTGAACCGATTACGACTCAATCTTCAGCTCCAACTTCGACAGCTGATCCTGAGACTACTCATTCTACAGATCCATCTTCAACAGCTGAACCAGAGACTACTCATTCTACAGACCCAACTTCAACAGCTGAACCTGACACTACTCCATCTACAGGTCAAACGTCAACAGCTGGACCAATTACGACTCAATCTACGGGTCCAACATCAACAGCTGAACCTGAGACTACTCAATCTACACATCCATCTTCAACAGCTGAACCGATTACGACTCAATCTTCAGCTCCAACTTCGACAGCTGATCCTGAGACTACTCATTCTACAGATCCATCTTCAACAGCTGAACCAGAGACTACTCATTCTACAGACCCAACTTCAACAGCTGAACCTGACACTACTCCATCTACAGGTCAAACGTCAACAGCTGAAACTGAGACTACTCAATCAATAGACCAAACATCGACAGCTGAATCAATTACGACTCAATCTACAGATTCAACTTCAACAGCTAAACCTGAGACTACTCCATCTCCAGGTCAAACATCAACAGCTGAACCAGAGACTACTCAATCCACAGATCCAACATCAACTGCTGAACCTGAGACGACTCATTCTACAAATCCAACTTCAACAGCTGAGGCTGAGACTACTCGATCTAGCGACCCAACTTCAACAGTTGAACCTGAGACTACTCAATCGACAGATCCAACTTCAACAGCTGAACCGATTACGACTCAATCTTCAGCTCCAACTTCAACAGCTGAACCTGAGACTACTCAATCTACACTTCCAACTCCAACAGCTGAACCAATTCTGACTCAATCTACAGATCCAACTTCAACAGCTGTACCTGAGACTACTCAATCAATAGATCAAACTTCAACAGCTGAACCGATTACGACTCAATCTTCAGCTCCAACTTCGACAGCTGATCCTGAGACTACTCATTCTACAGATCCATCTTCAACAGCTGAACCAGAGACTACTCATTCTACAGACCCAACTTCAACAGCTGAACCTGACACTACTCCATCTACAGGTCAAACGTCAACAGCTGGACCAATTACGACTCAATCTACGGGTCCAACATCAACAGCTGAACCTGAGACTACTCAATCTACACATCCATCTTCAACAGCTGAACCGATTACGACTCAATCTTCAGCTCCAACTTCTACAGCTGAACCTGAGACTACTCAATTTACTAGTCCAACTTCAACAACTGAAGCGGAGACTACCCAATCTATAGTTCAAACTTCAACAGCTGAACCTGAGACAACTCAATCTACGATTTCAACAACTAAACCGCCAGAATGCCAAAATGGAGGATTTCGCAATGGCTCACAAATATGCATCTGTCCGACAGGATTTCGTGGAGACTTTTGCGAACATCTCTCAGATGATATTAAACCAGGTATATATTTTTTCATTAGGATTTTCCATCACTCACTTACAGTCTTGATGTCAATCTTTCCACAATTCTTCCTTTTACAGAGGTGGTTCAAACAACATTGATTGTTGAAATGGTGGTCAAGGAGGCTTTTAAAGAGAATTATAATAACCCCTATTCAGCTGAGTACAAAGAGTTTGCGTTGAACTTTTCACGAGATGTAAGTAAAATATTACTTACAATATTTGGAGTATTTACAGATCTAAAGCAGATAATCGGTTTGTAAATAAGTTACTTGTGTAAGACAACAGGTGGGATTCTGAGGACCACTCCAAATTAAAAAATTTTGATCTAGATTGGAGTCTAAACGGGTCCTTTCGCACTGACCAAAGCATGGCATGGTCTATCTTGTTTGCTGGAGTTTAACCGTTCTTTCAACTTAAGTTGTCATTCAGCTTTTTTAAAGTTTAGTATTCAACAAAAAGAACGGTTCATGTGTTCATGTTCTATTTTTAATTATTTGTTTTTTTGCATACAGATGACTTCATACTATAAATCAAAAAAGATAGCTAACTTTGAAGGCGTGATTGTTACAAAACTGAGGTATGGTACTCATTTTTTGTGGAAGATCATTTAAGGGGCTGTAGCCACGATAATGTGCTGATTGAGTGTAATTTGTTACAAATTACCTTCTGTTAGCCTTCACTGAGTGAAATGCACTGTGACAATATTTGAGGTGACCCTTATGTTTATTGAGTTAACCAAATTAGATATGAGACCACCTCTGGCTCATTACTGACCATTCAATGGTGGAGAAATGGATGGATGGAGACATTTTCTTCATCGTTTAGTTTCATAATCTAGCTCTCTTCTCTTCTGCTCCCTCATTTTTCAACCCTCAAATCTTACCTACAGCACCTTCAAATAGCTAATACTCATGAGTAGATTTAGGTTAAGGATCAGTGTGGTTGTATCAGGGTAGCAATCTGATTAAGTAATTACACCACATTTGTTTTGGGTTAAAGTGATGTGTTAAATTGTGTGATACTAACTAATTTTTTTTTTCTAGTCGTGCAAACTCCTTTATGAGAAAATATTCGTTAAAAAATAATGGGTAAGTGACAGATTCCACTTTCATACAATAATTACAAAATAAGAAATAAATGCTACTTTTGGTTTTAATTTACAAATAACAGCAATGTCCAAGCAGACTTATACAATATTGAAGTCAAATACATTTGAAATTTAATCAAAGAAATGACAGATGTAGAATAATTGAATGAGCTTTACTTTCTCATAACTTCTTTTCCCAGAGTGAATGTTCAACATGATATTGTTTTGTCGGTTAAAAATGATGCCAACATTGGGAGTGAATATGTGAACAACTTTAATGAAATCAAGGAAGCCATTAAGCAAATAAAAAACTGCACAGAAGGTAAGATCACTTGACTACATCCGTAAGAGAAATCGGCCATCCGAGTTCACTGTGATCAATTAATATTTGCGCATACAGACTTCATTATATGATACATCTTTCAGCTTGTCCTGGATTTGAAATCACAGACATCAAAGAACCAACACAACCAGCTGATTTGGGACAAAGTAAGTACATTATGTTGAATATACATATCTTTGCAAGTGTGATACAAGATACATGTCATTAAAGATACACTAAGCCAGAATTTCAAGCTAGTCCGAGTCTAAATGATCAAATAAAAATAAAGAAAACCACCCGTCCCATTTCATACTCTCAAAAACCGGCTGACCCTCAAAAAGCTAAGCTTGCTTTTTGTGGTTTACCGAGACATTCTGGCCGCCGCTGCAGTCGGGGATCATCCTACACCCCTGTGGCCTTAAAGTTAGCGTGTGCATGACAGCATGACTTCCACAACACATTTCACTTTTATTCTTGCATATTCTACATTATCCTGCCCCCAATCACGTCATTCAAATTGTTGTATTAGGTTGTTGTTTTGTGCTTAACTCTGTCACTCTCACTCACATGTACGCCCAGATGTGTGTGCGAACATGATTGACCCAGCAATTATTTTATTCTACGAGCCCATTGAGGACGACGGAATTAGTTGCGTGTCGATGTGCAACAGGAACCACTCGAAACCAAAAATATGCCAGCACCATGGCGTATGCAATGTGTACAAAGGCATAGGGCCGCTCTGCGTGTAAGTCAATTATTATTGTTATTTGTTTTGTTTTTTCTTTTTTTCCGCCATCGAACTGACTTCATTCGCTGAGGTCATTTATTTTTGGAGTTACACATTTGTTTGGTCCAGTATCGATTTGAGACTTCTGTAGAGACGGATGAGTAAACTAAATATGAGTATATCTACTCTTTTGATCCCGTGAGGGATCAATCCGTGAATTAGTGAAACACACTCAGCACACAGTGATCACACAGTGAGGTGAAGCACACACTAATCTTGACGCAGTGAGCTGCCTGCTACAGTGGCGCTCGGGGAGCAGCGAGACCTTGCTTAAGGGCACTTCAGCCGTTCTTACTGGTCGGGGTTCGAACCGGCAACCCTCCGGTTACAAGTCCGAAGCCCTAACCAGTAGGCCGCGGCTGCCCCTTAGTTAGTTAACAAATACAGCTTCAAATACACTGTCCTTATATCTCGCTGATTTGAAACACATCGTACAGCCTACCTAGGAGTGCTCATTTAAAGTGACCATTGAATAATCCAAAAGCAGAAGCTGTCATTTCATACATTTCCTTTCCTCTCATTATGTCCAGATGTCAAAACATTCAACAGACTTGGTACCTGGGCAAAGACTGCAGTAATCCAATCCAGAAGTTTGCGTTTTATGCTGGTTTGTCTGCGACTCTAGTGCTGCTGCTTCTTACAGTGGGAGCCCTGACTGCATATGTTGTTGTCAACAAGCAAAGACAAGCCCGGTAGGCTATGTTTTGTTCTCCTGCTGTTATATTGGGCTGTGGATCAGATTAAAGACCTGCAGTGTCTTTAAGTGTTTTTGTGTCATTTTATCAAAAATGCTTTATGATTAAAAAAATATGTATATCCAATTGAATATATTTTCTTATGTCACACTCGTTTGTTTGCAGCAAAAGAGAAATCAGAGAGACATTGGTGAAAGACTGTCTGAAAGAAGAAGTGGTTTGGCCAATATCGAGACATTGTCCATCTGAAAATTCAGGTACTATGAAGATACAACATAGCCCAGTCCAGGCATTCACACAATCACAGTCTGTTTCGATTGAATTTGTGTTGATAAAAAGGTGTCATTTCATATCGATGAGGTTTAGCTGCTAGTTATTCTGTACCAAATTCCCATTCACATTTTCAAGTGTGCTAAAATCCAACTATACAAAATGTAGACGTACAAACGAAGGGTACACAGCTGTTCTAAATATATTTATTAAATATCTAAAATATAAATAACATTGGGGAATTCACTTGACACTCCTGTTGTATTTTTGTTTTTGTTTTTTTAACAGCAATGTACAGCAACCCTTCCTTCAGCGCTGATGTCAATCCAACCAGCCAGCAAGGCTGGGACCCCAACCAAAGTCTGCAGCAGGGGTATGCAGCTCTGAACAGGGGCAACCCGCAAAACCAGTTGGTGTGGACTCAGTTTTCAAGGAATCAGGCTGTGAGTACGGCAGGCAACGGACCATGGCTTTGTTACGATATCCATAAAAGTACAAAGTTTTTGGTTTATGATATGACTTTTCTTTGCAGATGCAAATCGGTCGGCCACAGATTGGGAATTCAGATTTGGAGTCGGAAATCTAGCCGGCACCTGGATTTAAATGTCAGTATTAATATAGTATAAATTTATATATTCAATTATTTATG
Source organism: Urophycis tenuis (assembly GCA_036785325.1). Classification (NCBI taxonomy): domain Eukaryota; kingdom Metazoa; phylum Chordata; class Actinopteri; order Gadiformes; family Phycidae; genus Urophycis; species Urophycis tenuis. Next base: position 663,290 of record JAXIVH010000080.1, on the reverse strand, counting down.
ATGGGATTTCTCTTTCTATCACAAAAAGTATATTGTTTTATATCATAGAATATTAGATTAGATTAGATTTAACTTTATTGTCATTGTGCAGAGTACAAGTACAGAGACAACTAAATGTAGTCGCCATTCTATCCAGAAGTGCGAAGGAGTGATTAAGGTGCAGTATGTACATGAATAGTGCAATATAAGTGGACAGTAGAGTTCAAGCATGCTAGTGTTGCAAAAACTTGAACTCTTCTGAACAGTTAATCCGTCTGATACACACAGACAGAACTAAAACACAAATGACAATTTACAAAATAAAAATATTATTCCATGTATGTCAATTGGTGGATGCTTGTTAACCACTTAAAAGGTATAATTCATAATGTGTCACCTAAGCAGCAAAAAAACAGACATGTGATTGAATAAAAGCATGTTACTTTATGTCAAATATTTACGATGTGATTTCTCTTGTATCACAAAAAGTATATTGTTTTATAGACAGTAGAATATATATGAATAGAATTTAAGCATGCTAGGGTTGCAAAAACTTGGTCTCTTCTGAACAGTTAATCCGTCTGATACACACACAGAAATAAAACACGAATTACAATTTACTAAATAAAAATATTATTCCATGTATGTCAATTGGTGGATGCTTGTAAACCACTTAAAAGGTATACAAGATACAAGATACAAGAAGGTTTATTGTCATCACATCGTAAGACATGACGAAATTACAGCAGCTACCACCATAATAGTGCATTCAAATTTTTGTTTTTAAAACAAAACAAAAAAAATGGAGATGGGTAGAAAGGAGAAGTTAACTTAAGAGGCCATAAAAATAGTTTAATAGTTTAATAGTTTAATAGTATAATTCATAATGTGTCACCTAAGCAGCAAAAAAACAAAAGACATGTGATTGAATAAAAGCATGTTACTTTATGTCAACACCTGAACATTTTGACTGTGGTGAATCCATAATTTCAATTCTTACAATCAAAATGTAAGTTTCCATTAAAGACAACCCTGAAATCTTTGAGGACTCTTTGTTGCCAGCCATGACCTTTGACAGTGTCAATTATTTCATTAGAATAAAGAGAAATGTACTCTCAATTGCATCATCAGACAAGGCTTAAGCCCGGTTCCCTGTGGTCCAGTGGATAGAGCTGCTAGGACTTGAACCCTGGGCTCCAAAAAAGATGACTAACAACCCTGTCCAATGCGCCACTGAGACAGTTGAATTGTATTGGTCAACGTTTATAATTGCCATTACATTTAATGACACGGTTTAGAAAATGTCCTTATAACAGCTCAGAGGGGTAGGACATGAACCCAGGTCTCCAAAACAGTAAACCAGGATCCCTCTCATCTGCACCACTGACGACCGCAGCGTAATCTGCGCCAGCGCCGAGCCGTTATTTGCGCAGCATTCGTCACCGCACTTTACGTTGTATTTATCAAACCCGTGCTTCATCAGGCAATCAGCGCCATACTCCGCCCTAGTGTAATTAGCGCACCGTTAAAAGAAGGAAGAATGGGTCTGCGTGTTTGCGTAACCATGGACGATCCAAGAAAAAGAAAACAAACGTTCCGCGCCGATCAGCGACCACTTCCTGGTCGCTGATCGGCGCGGTGCCTTTGTCGGTGTCTTCTTCTTGCTCTTACAACAGCTGCCATGTCCTTGTTTACAGGCTCAAGCAAAACCCGCTTCCTGGTTTACACCTGCTTTTATGAGGCGGAGATTTGCGCTCCAATTCGAGTCGCGCACTTCTCAGGCAATCTTAGTAAATACCACGCAATACATAATAAGGCGCACTTAACGCGTTACCTCCCAGCTCTTTGCGATTCACTCCCACTTCCCCTGATACACTCCCATTTATGCATATATATGAGGCGGGATGCGCAACTTGCCTATCGCCAGGCTATTTGCGCATTTACCCCATTGCGCCACGTTAGTAAATACGGTTCCATGTTTTTGCGCCTATTTTACCCGCAAATTACGCTAGAAATTGACGCAATTCTGTTAGTAAATGAGGCCCTGTGAGAGCAGAATTGTAGTCAAAGTTTATAATTGCCATTACATGTAATGACATTGTTTCGAAAAAGTGTTTATCTAATTGAAATTCGATCAGATTAGATACGTTGGGTCAGCGTTTTTGGGTCAGCTGTAATTTCATCCACTCACCCAGACACTCAAATTATCCTTCAGAGTAGTGTGTAGCTGCTCTCTCAATGGCGCCATGGAGACACAGTGAGATTGTGCAGGAGGTTCTACTCAAGTTCCAAGTTTCAAGTTTATTTTCACATGCTAGATATCAATGTACATCATTACCAGCAGTGAAATTGTTGTTACTCGGGTGTGCCCAACTTTGCTATATGAGGAAAAAAAGAGACAATATGTACAAAAAATAAAAAGACTATGCAGAATAAAAATAAACTATACAAACAACAATAAATACATGGCAGAGTAGTTGGATGAAATGAAATGAAATGAAATAGGGTGCAGAGACATAGCAGCTAGTTTACTGCATGTTACAGTCTGCTTGACATTGTTGTAAAAACTTGTAATTCCACATTGTTCTTGGAATGAGTTGAACCAACAGCTCTATCCATTGTGCCACTGAGCTGCTGGATGTGAAGGGAGTCAAAGTTTACAATTATTATTGTGCATAGGAATGCTCAATCTAGATATCGCTTTTCGTCATATTATTCTTCCTCACACCAAATTTGCGCAATTAATGGAAGCTAAAAGACTGAACCTCGAGATTTTCCATATGGCTGTGCTGTGTTTTTCATTTTTGTAAACTTTATACTTGTGATATTTGCGATAAAAAATGAGAGAGAGATAACATTGAGAGATAACATTGAGAGATAACATTGAGTCTAGCTTTCCATTGTTACATTTGACTCGCTTGCTTGCCTGCCGTCAACTGGGCGGCATAGCTTAGTTGGTAGAGCGTGTGTTCCACTACCGGAAGGTTGTCAACTTGAAAAGTCAACCAAAACTAAACTTATCATACTGATTACGGGCATTCCTATGCACGCATGTACACGTAATTACTCATGTGGAATTACATTTTCAAGTTGACTTTACAATTCAATGTCTCCTTGTAAAAAGTCCAAAGATCCAAAAGCACAATAGTGAGTGATCCAAAGCACATGTTTTGACAGTGCTGAATGCATATTGTCAATTTATCCATTGCAAATAAGCAGTCGCCTAGGATACAGCTGTCCTAGGAACAGGTGCTTGAATGGTCCGTGTACCATTCGTTCTTTTGAATTTCAATCAAGAACTGAAAACAACACGGATTCAGTTTATTTCATAATTCCGTTTCTAGTGTTAAACAAAAAAAAACTGATTTCCACCTCTATTCTTGTTGATTTCCAGTATCTAATTTAATGTTCATGTCAAATAAACAACATTCAAAAAACTCGAAATGCATCTTTTGATTTTGATATTTCTTTGCCCCATAAGTTATGCAGCTATGCTACCTAGCGCGTATTTTTAAGTTTCTGGATGGGCAGTCTATCAGTGGATGTTGGTCTGTCATCGAGATCCATGCGAAATATATCAAAGAGTTGTTTAAATATATAAACAACCCTTTCCATCTGAAGAGGACAAATGTCGTGCAGAGATGTTTGCACACCTATACCCTGATGTCTCGGTGTTGTTTAATGACGCTGTAAATGACAACTACATGCCGCTTCAAAATGCTTTGTGTAACCTTATAGATGTTACCCGAACGCTGATATAAATACACCTCTGTGTACCACAGAGGTGTACCCCGCTTCCAGCAGCTGGACAAGGGAGCAGAGCCCAGCAACGAATACAGGAGATTTGTTGCTGCGAATGAGGAGGCGACTAGGCTGTGTGTGCCCAGGATGGAGAGAGTTAGAGCCTCCCTCTGATCCAAACACCCAGAGGTAGTGGCAGCAAGGGCCAAGGTGGAAGAAGCCCGCCTCAACTTTGAGTGGGAACCAAATACCAAGGGTGAGCGAGAAGATCGCTGTAAGGAGAATGAGACTGGCAGGACACTGCCATAGGCATACAGAGCTGCCAGCCAGCAAATTGGTGCTGCGGGATCCAGCACATGGGCATCATTCACAAGGACGTCCCACACTAACATACGTGGTTGTACTCAAGTAGGATGCAGGAGCGCAAAGTACCAGCGAACTGGCCAGATGTATGGAGAATCGGGATGACTGGAAGCAACGATGGAAGGCTCGTCTGAGGACGACCTAGCAGTACCCAACTGTTAATGTATGGCTAGAATTCTTGCCCAGTGTGACAAAAGAAAAAATATATAGATTAGTTTATTTCCTTTAATGGAAGCGCAATATGTATCAAAAATGCAAAATGAAATGGCTGTATAACAATTTAAACATTTTCTCTCATAGAACAGAATCTCACATTAGAACAATTATACACTGTAAAATGACAGTGGCATTATTGCAAAATAATAAAACATCAATAAAATCTATAGTATTAAGTGAGGTACTCTCAAAATAAAACAATACAATCGATTGATTATAAAGTGCTGTGCTCTTAAAATAAAACAGATAGATCCACAATAGATCCATCCATATATATTTTCTCACTCCTTTTCTACATCCCTCAGTACAGACATGACTTCAGCCAGGCCAACAAGCCTGTGAAGGTTGAAATTTTCTGCGCTACATTTAGGGCAGGATGTGCTAGACCACAATAGAAACCTGGCCTGAGTAGACCACAATAGAAACCTGACCTTGGTAGTAGACCATCTGTCTATCTTCGGGGAAGTGCCTTATGCAGCACTGTCAACCTAATTCAGCACAAGCAGCGTTGGGACCGCATGCTAAAGCCAAGCTCCCCTGTACCGACTCTACTGCTCCCCCTGCTGGAGGAGGAGACTAACAACACCTGCAGTACCACCATGCTGCCAGAACTGGGACATCCTTGACTTATTTGATGTGGTCAGAAGTTCAACACGGTCTGTGTTAGCCCGACAATATAAAATGTCAAGTTATAAGAAAGAGGGGATGTTCACAACATGCATCATAAAAAGCAGAAAGTATTTTTGAAAGAAAGTTTGATCACATTTTAATTTGAATAACCTTCATAACTTTTGTAAAACACTCACTGAGGTCAGCCATTAAGGGCCCTCTATCCTCCGCACAAGGGGCCTCTAAATCTAGGAGAGCACAGAGGAGTACAGAAGGAATCAGCTCTAAAACAGAACCACATGGTCTTTAAAAGTATAACAGGACCCACAGCCACCCACAAAGCCCATCCACCCTGAAAGGAAACCTGATATAAATATTATACCTATTATAATGATGATAATTCTGATGATGATCATACTTATTATAGTTATTATTAGTATGATTGTTATTATTATTTTTGTTGTTATTGTTATTCATATTAGTAGTAGTATAAGTATCACTATTATAACAACAATAGTTATCATTATCATCAAAGAATTGCAATGAAAAAGCATTTCAAATACAAAAAACAACAGGCAAAGTTACAGCGTTTATATACGATGGCCCACTCGGGGTTTGATGTGGCAGTAGAGATTGTGAGGCTAAAGAAGGAGACGGTAGCGGTTACTGCTGAGGATTCTAAAGGCCTTCTTATGCGTAGCAGGACTAAACACATGGAAAATAATGAAAAATTTTCACGATACTGGCAAGGAAACTTGCCAGACCCAGGAATATGATGTCATCCATTCTGAATGAGGAGGGAAAAGAACAAACAGAAACTAAAGACATCCTTGCTAGAATACATACATTTTATACTGAACTGTATAAAGAAGAGGTGACTGACATAACTGCCATGGAAAACCTTTTGAGTTCCTTAAAGCCGAATGTCGATATTGCCTCTGAACTTGAAAGTGACTTAACTGTAAATGAAATGACTAAAGCCATACAGAGCATGCAAGACAATAAGTCCCCAGGAGCTGATGGGTTACCCAAAGAATTTTATATTACCTATTGGGATGAAATAAAAGACCCGCTTTTAGAAATGTTTAATAAAAGCTGGCATAGAAATAATCTACCATTATCCTTAAGAACAGGTAACATCTCCTTGCTCTACACAAAAGGGGACAAAAAAGACATTAAGAACTGGCGCCCACTTACCTTGCTTGGTGTAGACAGAAAGATCCTTGCAAAAGCCCATTTTTTCCGTCTGCAAAAAAGTGTCAGGGCAGATTGTGGGGGAAGAACAGACATGTGCAATACCTGGTAGATGCATGAGTGAAAGTCTTGCCTTAGTCAGAGATTCCTACCTCTATGCATATGACCGCAGACTTCCATTATGCATATCCGCCTTAGATTTGGAAAAAGCTTTTGACAAGGTCAGCCATACCTTCCTCAGGAAAGTCATGGTTAAACTTGGTTTAGGGCCTCAGCTTAGAGCTTGGATCGACTTGCTGTATGCTAACTGCTTAAGCAAGGTTGTTATCAATGGTCACTCCACTGACACCTTTGAAGTTTGCTCAGGAGTAAGACAGGGTTGCCCATTGTCTGTTATGTTGTTTATATTTGCCATGGAGCCCCTGGCTCGAGCTATAAAGGAAGACCCGTCTATTCATGGTCTCCAAGTCCCTGGTAGTGGGGGACAGGAAGCCAAACTATCTGTGTATATGGATGATTTAACAATATTATGCACAGACAATAAGTCAATCCATAACGTTCTACATTGGTGTGACCAATTCTCCGCGGCCTCGAGTGCCAAACTAAATAGGTCAAAAAGTGAAATCCTGTATCTTAATTGGCCTGAACCTAAACTTGACCATGGCCTGGTCCAAATGGATGAGACAATTAAGATTTTAGGACTGGAGATTGGGCAAAAAATGGAAAATATTAACTGGGAAAAGAAATGACCAAAGATTAAGGGCAAATTGCTTCAATGGGAACAAAGAAATCTCACCTTTACGGGGAAAGTTCTGGTCATCAACTCAGAAATTGTCGCGTCTCTCACTTACCTTGCGGCAACACTCCCAGCCCCCAAGTCTGTAATGACAGCCCTGAGAAGAAGCATTGTTCAGTTTGTGTGGGGAGCGCAGCAGGAGAGGATCAGTCGAGAGGTAATGTATAGGCCATTACAGAAAGGGGGTAAAAAGGTCCCTGATCTAGCAAAGAAAATGGAGGCTCTATTTCTGACGCCCATATTGCAGGCAGTACTAAACGAAAATAAGGGGAGCCTATGGCCAAATTTCGCCATGTTCTGGGTAGGTCACCAAGTCCTAAGGAAAGTGAGGATAAGACCGTGCCTAAAAAGACCTCATGCGGAAAAGAGGCCTCTGCTATATGAAAGGGTGGTGACTTTTGTGAAGTCTGGAAAGTGGCAGGATGTTGGTCAGGTAAACCGAACCTTTGTAGAGAGCTGTTTGAGCCCAGAACGGTCAAGACTGGTCACTGTCGGCGCGTTGTCTGAAGCCAGCTGCCTTAGAGTGTGGAGAAATGTTAATTTGCCATTTTTGTTCAATGTACTGTATATAGAGATCTCGCTTGGCAGGCAGTTCAGAGGTGTCTCCCTACACGAGATTTTCTGAAGAGACGGGGGTCATCTAAGAGCGCAAGATGCCCCAGGGTGGGGTGTGGTGGAGACGAGGACGTTTCGCATTTGTTGTGGTCGTGTGGGGTGGCTCGGAGGGTTTGGCGCTTATTGGGGCCATGGCTGGGGGACCTATTTAGAGTCCCCACGGAGTCAGATGTCCTGTATGGGCCTATACAGAGTGGGAATTGTAAGGAATGGGAAAGATGGTGGGCCTTGATTAATTGCATAAAAGAGTTGAGGTTGGAGGTGTCGTAACCTAATGGTGTACAAGAGCCTTTTGCTTTCAGCGGAATCAATAGTTAATTTGAGCATAACCTTGTTAAAAGATGATGTTTGGAGGGACAAGGAACGATATGGAATGGTGGTATGTAAGGAACTCTGGAAAATAAGGAACACTGAGTTATGTAGAATCTTATGTTAACCTTGAATGTAATGACCTTGTTGTAAAAATTTAACTTTATGCTTGTGAACCTTTGAATGTGTTTTGAACTTGAAACCATGTTGTAAAATGTAACTATTTTTGCCTGACTTAAATAAACGCCTAAAAATTGAACTTGAATTGGTTCACCCAGGGCGATGCTCAGCCATTGCACTCCGGTTGTGCTGACCCCTGCGAATTCCCCAAATGTGGGAATCTCGACTGCACAATTTCTGGTAGTGGGGGACTGCGTTTGCGCTCTCCCCTGATTATTATGTTCAAAATAAATCAAATGTAAGAAGAGCCTGGAAGTTGACGGTCGACGGTCAGTTGGTACTTATATTATATGTAGACTGGCAATAAATGTTAGCATTTTAGTTATAGTGTATATGTAAAAGGGTTAAAATATATTAAATGTGTTTTGGTGTTTTGTTACAAGATGTCGCAAACTAGACAACGTACATCATTACCAGCAGTGCAATTCTTCTAGCTTTGGAGAACTCAACTTTGCACATTTGACCTCTTGCATAATTCCTCAATTGTCCTGCAGAGGGCAGTGGTGTGCATTCTAGGTATTCATTTCCAGGAAGTCCCAGAAGAAGAATGCAGCGGTGCATGGTGGGAAACAACTATATCGTTATATTCCTTACATTGCTAAATCTTTATTTATATGGTATTTTTGGGATTGAAATATCAGAATGCTGATTGTAGTTTGTTAGCCAATGTGTTGTTGTTGTTATTGACAGTAATATGTAAGCACCATGATGTAGTCTCTTATGTGGGAGAACCAGTTCAGCATGTGAGCCGTGTACAACTCATACTTACCTGGCAGGGGAGACACCATGATCAGGAAGGTGGTTCACCCAGGGCGAGGCTAAGCCATTGCACTCCGGCTTTGTTGACCTTTGCGAATTCCCCAAATGTGGGAATCTCGACTGCATAATTTCTGGTAGTGGGGGACTGCGTTCGCGCTCTCCCCTGATTATACTGTAAAATAGAAATTGATAACTTGAAATATAATTACTAGTGATGGGCAGATGAAGTTTCTTTAGACTTTGAAGCTTTCCAGCCAAGTGGTTCGCAAATAGGTTCATTTCTCGACGCTTCATGTGCACACAAACCCCCCTGCTGGTCAAAATGTGCTACAGGCGTAATTCATGCTATGAATTACATTCACCTTCATATATATTGCATTTATGGTTCATGTAGGCCTATTGATCCAAATAAATAAAATGTATATTTTGCTGTGTACTCATGTGTAACATGAAAATAAGTGGAATTCTGTAAACAGTGTTTCAATATGTAATTGTCATCAACACTGAAACTAACTATAACTCACACTGATACTCACTGACACTCACTCTGAAACTCACACCGAGACAACAAATGTGCCAATGAGGCAGGTGGCTCAGTGACGGTTTATGCGTTTGTGAATCCCGCCCAAATTTCGAGCATCCGACGAACGAAGCTTCGTTTGTCATCAATGACGTCACAGCCCCCTAATGGTACATAACGCGATACGCGCTCCACTTAACACTTCCTGGATTACTCGACCCACGCTCCAAAGCATTGGCACCCCACGTCCCAACACTAATAATTACCATGAACAACATGGTGAAGCAATTGATCAAGAAAACCTGGGGCCGCATTTATCAACCGTGCGTACGAACAGTGCGTAGGAACGTGCGTACATTTAAGCACAACTCTGACCGTGCGTACACACAAAACCTAGTGGTAGAATAGTGAAACTACTAAGAGAACCCGTTAAGAGTCGCAGTGTTCAGCAATCACAAACGTCACACATGTCCCCAGTATCCTCTAATTAATAACAATTCTCATTTAGTAAGTTAGCAGACATTTTTGAATAATTGGTATGACAAGCTATAAAAGACAGCTGGGACAGGACAACCTAAAAAAGACAAGGACGATTGTGCATCTTGCACTTTAGGAAAATTTAGAGAACCGTGCGCTCCGCAGGGAGCGTGTTTTCAAAGCGCGTGTGGATTTGCTCAGTCCGAGCACAGAGTGGCTTCTCAGAATATACTTGTGGATTTATGCCGGGATTTACAACATACTATATTGGAGAGAGAGACCAAACGAATCAAAGCCATCCCAGTGCACATCCAGTTCCTGTCCACACTGGGGTTTTTGGCCACCGGGACATTTCAACGTGAGATTGGAGACATGCGGCATTTCACAGCCGACACTGAGTAGAATCATGCCAGCAGTGTTGGATGCAATCATTTCTCTAGCCCCACTTTACATTCAGTTCCTGTTAATTCCACGCCATCGCTGGATTCGCAAATGTAATTGGAGCCATAGATTGCACACACATCACAATAAAAGCACCATCACACAATTAATTCAGTTACGTTAACAGCAAAGGACTTCATTTAATGAATACACAAATACTCTGTAATGCCAATATCTCTCTACTAAACGTTGTTGCCCGGTGGTCTGGAGGAACGCACGATTCGTTCATCTTGCAGGTGGGTGCGCAGCTGGCATTGACGTATTATTAAAGGGATTGCCGCTACCATATATAATCAATTGGAGGCGTTTCTAAATGCAAATGACTCTAACCATGCACGAGCATGGTAGTTGAGAACAGGTGGGATTTATCATCACGGAGTACTTACTGGTGTGCGTACGACCCGTGTATGCACGTTTGATGAACGAAATGATAACTTTTCCTGCAGAAGAGAGAAAAGGTTAAGAAAAGGTAGAAAATGTTCTAATTTAGCAATTAGTCACGAGAGGGTGTGAATTATGGAGAAAATAAGGAACCGATCCATAATTCACACCGTCGAGTGGCTAATTGCTATTCTAAAACTGTTACCAACGTGGCAATATGAAAAATCATGTAGCAATAAAAACGCTTCCGTTTCACTAGATGCGCAACAAAGTAGTTCCCAGATACAAGGAAGTAGTTCCCGGCCAGGTTGCAGAAACAACACGTCGCTTGCAAGCAATCACTTTATTTTTAACAGCCCCTTTCCACAAGCAGTTTATCGACCATAGTTAGTCCACCCAACAAATCGAAGTTAACTTTCCATTCCATAACAAAGCAGAAAAAAGCCGGTTCCGGGTTTCTTTATTGTCGTCGTCGTTGCCATGCGCGGAGTGATATGTGAAGCGGTCAGCAGCAGCGTTGGATGGGGACAGGTGTACTTTATCGTCTCATAAGGTACACCTATCAGCCAATCAGAATCAAGCATTGGGAGTTAGTTTTAGAATTTCGTTTTACGCATGAAATTTAGAATGTGTGTAATTACAAAAAAATCCGTATTCATCAAACGTGCGTACACGGGTCGTACGCAGTGTGTTAATGCTTTGTGTGCATTGCGTTGTCTCTTGCCTATGTCCTTGCTCTCTGTTAACTGCTGACAGCGCCTGTAGAGTGATGTCAGGCGTTGCAGGCGGTTGGCAGAGTAGCCAGGGGGCGGGGACACCTGGGTATCGGAAAAAAGTTACTGTTTTGTTGTCTCTTGGGTGTTTAAGGATAACACTTCAGCAATTTCGGCGTCCAACTCTTTCTGCGCTGGAGTGACATACAATCGAGAAAGTAGTAAATCAATATGTGTTCGTGAACACATATTGATTTACTGCGATACACCTTGATTTAGAATCAATCAGAATCAGAATTCGATTTAAGTAGGTTTGCACCTATGGTATGCACCTACAAGGAATTTGTCATGGTGCAATTGGTGGTGGTGCAATTTTTATTTTATGGTGTATGTATGTATGGTGTAATAAAAACATGGTGCAATTAACATAAAATATTTGACTACTGCACAACGAATGATTTGAGGAGTTCCCATTTATTATTTCTAATGAAACATAAGAGTTAGGTTACAAAATCACCTGCTCGATATGGATAAACCACTAAAATCGGCGTAATCGTGTTTAATCGCAAGCAAATCCCATAATGTACTTGTACCGGTCGGGCGCAAGCAAATCCCAGAATGCACTTGTCCGTGATGTGAGCGGGGCGTGATGTCAAGCCGCGCCTTCCCGCGGGCCGCAGCGAGACGTACTTGGAGAACCTGCACTACCTGTAGTAGTAAAAGTAAAAAGTCACGTTGGTTATATATGGTTGATATGCGTTTTAATCATTAAAATGAGTTATTTCAGCTAATTGTAGCCTACGTATTTTTTCTGATGGCTGTCTGAAAGAATGCACTTTCTCTGTTTCGGTAAAATTATGCAAACATGGGCCAGATAGTGTCTTGTCCTAGATTTCACATCGTTTCACATCTGGCACTGGTCCGGTAAGCGGAGTCATTTTACGGACCTGTTCCCCATCTGCGACGCCATGATCAGGTGGCGCTGGAACGGCCTTGGCACATAACTGCAACAACCCCGAAAAACGGATCCGAAACGGCTTCGGCCCGATGTGCGTTTGGACTCAGAATCAGAAACGAGTCCGTGAGGCGGAGCCGGGCCAGATCCTGCTCTACCGTATTGCGGTTGCGACCCTGTTCTGTTACAGCGTCCAATGGCTATCTGGCTAACCTGGTGCTCCTGTCATCCAAATACACCACCTCGGCCCGTAAACAGCCTAAATCAACAAAGTCAACTAGAAAATTGTACCGCGTTTGGTTTGTACCACTGCTTTTTCGGCAAATGACGTGTCTAGGTTGAACCAGCAGGTGGCGCCAGAAGGCCGCGTTTAAAGCACCGTCACCGGGAAGTCCATTCATTTCATTCTGTGGGAGCGAAACGACAACAAGTTGTCACCGCTGTCCTTACTTACCGTAGCTCGCCGGAGTTTGGGGACGTTGAGGTTTACACCGATATTTAGTAGGCGCCATTCCTCCCTGACAAGTGAGTCTCAGTCTGCGATCGTTATGAATAAAATGCTAACTATTGTTGTTTGCTAGATAGCAGCATGCGTCAATGTTGACTCGGTTCAGGGGTCATTCTAGGGTTTGACCTTGAGAGGATTAGCATTTAGTTCATGCATTTTTCATTGTTTTTAATATATGTGGTGCATACAGATACGGTTAATAGGTCCTATGATATTTTGATGATCCTATGATGTTTTGGGCACCTGTTGTCTGCTAAGTTCATTGGTTGTGTCAAGAAGGGGTTAGACCATAAATGACCTAACGAGAAGACACACCGATGTCTCACAAAGTTACGTTTTGTGTCCAGCCGAACTTATTGAAAACATGGACAAGAACCTGGGATCGTTTCTACACCGAGAACAGCAGCGGCACCTTCAACAACTTTGAGTGGTTCTTTGGTTTCGACTCGGTCCAGGACCTGGTCCTGCCCTCGTTACAACCCCTGACCCGCACCGTGGACCCGCTGCACGTCTTGGACATGGGCTGCGGTACCTCCGCCCTGGGACCCGGCATATACCAGCAGTCCCCCGTTGGGGTCACCGTCACGTGCGGCGAATACGGGAGCACCTCGGGTCCCACGCCATCGAACCCAAGCACCCGCTCTCCGCGCTCGCCTTCCTGGAGCTCGACTGTGGGGACCTGATCGCGCACTTGGGGGCGCGGTGCTTGGACCTGATCGCGGACAAGGGCACCACGGACGCCCTGCTGCGGTCCAAGGAGGGTGGCAGGAAGGCGGGCCGCGTGGTGAGGCAGGGCCTGAGGACGCTGCGGGGCTCCGGGCGCCTGCTCCAGTTCTCGGACGAGGACCCCAGGCTGCCGTGGCTGGAGACGGAGGGCCGGGGGGGCGGGGGGGCGGGGCCGCGGTCGTCACGGTGCACGAGGTGGGGACGTTCAACGGTGTGTATCACTACTGCTATGAAGTCACGCTGCACCCGGTCGGCTGATCGCTGTCAATTGAAATGCTTGAAATGGATAGAAGCGTCTGCTAAATGCCCTAAATGTAATTGTAAATGTCATGTGTTTTTTTGACAATTGTTTAATGGCGATGGCAGGGCTGTGAGAGTCTCTGGAGTTGTATTTCTGGGATAAACGGATGTGCAAAGTGTTTTAACAAGTGTCTTCCTGCTTTTGATATCAATAAACTGATTAGCTTCTTTGTGGCATCTGACATACATACATACCGTTGCAGCCCCAAGGACTTGACTTCATTGTATGGTTTATGGGAGGTGGCTCAAGATAATACTGGCAGTATGATTTTTGTCCAGCTTTCTTTGTTAAATCTGTTTATTCTATTTTGTTAGATTTGTTAAACTTAATTATCTGTTGTGGAATAAATTATTTTCGTTTAGCTAAATCCTCACACCTTTCTGTTATTTTCTATGGTCCTAGAGCCGGGCCATAACAAAACATACAGTGGATGGATTTAGAGGTGTTGTGGTTGTACCTCTGCCCTGCCACAGTTGAACCAGGACTGGGATGAGCGTTTGAAGATACAGTTGGAGCACTTGGTAGGTATCTCTGGAGCGCCTGGTTGAGGTCAGAGCCTGTACACCACCCTCAGCTGTTACTTTATTGTCTGACTTCTAAGTCTAGTATAAAACTATGAACATATCTACGAATGTGCCGTGGTGGTGTAGTGGATAGAGCTCCTTGTATACAGTTCTGGAGACCAGGGTTCAAGTCCTACCTGTTACTTTATTGTCTGACTTATAAGTCTAATATAAAACTCTGAACATGTCTAACAATGTGCCGTGGTGGTGTAGTGGATAGAGCTGCTTGTGTACAGTTCTGGAGACCAGGGTTCAAGTCCCACCTGTTACTTTATTGTCTGACTTATAAGTCTAATATAAAACTCTGAACGTGTCAAGCAATGTGCCGTGATGGTGTAGTGGATAGAGCTGCTTGTGTACAGTTCTGGAGACCAGGGTTCAAGTCCCGGGCTGAGCTGTGTGTTGGCTCCTTGTCATTCTCAGGGGTTTATAGAATTTTTTTTCTTAAATGTCTTCTAATTTTTAACAAAGGAAGGTGTCTTCAGTGAGAGAGCTGTACCTATCTGTTCTGTGTCGGGCTCTAATCCCCCACCCACTTACCGACTTTGCCCACCCGCGTCCCCACTCACTCATTCGCATGGGAATGGATGGATGAAGTCATTCACTCACTCATTCATTCACTCATTCACTCACTCATTCACCACCCAACATTCATTCATCCATTTATTCCCATTGTGATGAATGGATGCAAGAATTTCATCCATTCACCCAGACATTCACACAAATTACCCTTAGCAGGACTTGAACCCCTGTCTACAGAACAGATGTGTAGCAGCTCTCTCAACTGCGCCACAGAGACACCAATAAGGATTTTTCGGGAGGTTCTACTGTATGTTACAATCCACATGTTAGTGTTTGTTTCAAAACCATGCAAGTCCACATTGTTCGTGGCATGAGTTGAACCCATAACTCAAGATCAGTTCACCAACAGCTCAATCCATTGTGCCACTGAGCTGCTGGATGTGAAAGGAGTCAAAGTGTATAATTGACTTTACAATTCAGTGTCTCTGTAAAGGGTCAATAATCCAAAAGCAGATTGCAGTTACATGTTTCGACAGTGCTGAATCCATAATGGCAATCTATTGACTATCGTGAATAAGCAGTAGCCTGAACAGGGACTTGAACCCTGGACCCTCAGATCAAAAGTCTGATGCTCTACCAGTTGAGCTACCCAGGCTTCATGAAGATGGTAGAAGGTTGTGTCTTATCATGAAAATTCTGGATTGATGCCTGCTATCTCCAATCTACTGCATTCTTCAGCATTTCACTATCATTTAATAATAATAATAATGCATTTTATTTAAAGACGCCTTTCAAAGCTCTCAAGGACACCTTACAAGACAAGTTAAAAAACAAGTAACCGGAATAAGTGTGTTTTTAGGCGTGATTTAAAGGTGGAGACAGAGTCAGAAGTGCGGATGTCTGGTGGGAGAGAGTTCCACAGGTGGGGAGCAGATCAGCTAAAAGCTCTTGGCCCCCATGGTGGACAGGTTGGCAGATGGAGCTGAGAGCTGGATGGCAGAAGAGGATCGGAGAGGGCGTGAAGGTGTGGAGTGGATTTAGAGAGATGGCACAGAGAACTGCCCTGCCACAGTTGAACTAGCACAGGGATGAACCTTTTGTGAAGATACAGGCCGGAAAAAAAAGAAAACATTTAAAACGGAAAAAACTACATATTCACCCCTCATGTTTTTTTTTGTCAAGATGTATTTTCAGCCCACATGTTCACCAAACGTTCATCGCAGTCCTAGATCAATGGCCCTGTAATGTATGACCTTTACAGGCCATATGTTTGTCACAGCTCATAACCCATGAGCACCACAAGGGGCACGAATAGACGCCCTTCATCATGAAGTCAGGACTGCAGAGTGGGGGGATCCCTCCCTCCGGGGATGGTGTGGAGCAGAATTGGCGCTGTGATTGCCGTCCATGGCGGTATCACAAGCAAACATGTTGGGCACACGTTCTTTCATGAAGGAGTGTTCTCCATGGTTACGAGGTGCTGGCTGGTGAGCAGCCTGGGCTCCGTCAGGTGCGGTGGCCAAGGCCTGTCGAGTCACAACCAGAGCAACACACCCACTACACTATATTGTCCATATTGAAAGATGCATAATATATACAATACAATAACATTTAATCATGAGCTTTGTATGTACATTATGTATATTTTCTGTACATTTAAAATAAAGCTTGTAGCTCAATAAAATGGTAAAGTGAAACAAGTCGGTTGTTATGAAGTAACGTCACAAGAGATTAAGATGATTTTAATCCTGTAGTTTCGCTAAGTCTGCGTATCCGATTTAGTTTCAATAAACCACAATACTAATTGAAATACACAAGTGCAATGTGATTAAAAAACTTTGATAACCACTGAAACCACTTTGTCTCTTCTTTCTTTCTTTTTTCCCTGGAGTATTGTAACGAATGCAATTTCCCTCAGGGATTATTAAAGTACGTCTGACTGTCTGAAAACATAGAACAAATCTGATTAACATATCTCAACTGCTTTTATAAATTCTAAAGAGACCCTGTATAATTGCACCAGAGAACTTGCATGTTTGTAAAAAGGTTGTCGAAAAAGATAACTTCACAACAATTCACATAAGTCATATTCATGAATTAACTAATTATGCTCTCCACTGCTATATTGTAGGCTATGCAGACGCCGGCTACCAGACTGAGCTAACGATGGATGACATGGAGAAGATGGAGGATGTTCTGAGAGAGAACACAACCGAGTTGGGAGATCTTCGGACCAAGGCACTGGACACACAGTTCAACCAGGAGTCCAATGAAAAAAACAAAGAAAAGACAAAGTTCTACACGGGGCTCCCAACTACTCAGTTTATTTATTATTATTATGGTCATTACCCCTATACTGCACCTCTTACTGTTTACTGTTTACGGTTTACCATTTACTGTTTCATTGCACATACTCGCGACCACCTTAGCATTTTTATTTTTATTCTTATTTTTATTTAGATTTTTGGATACTTATATTTATATTGCATGCTGTCTTGCACCAGGGATTTAGGGAAACGGCATTTCGGTTCTTGTGTATGGCCTGTACATTCATGAAAACTGACAATAAAGTTTACTTGAATCTTAATTCAGAGCTGTGTGAGCCCTACTTCACCTGTGGCCCTATGTCTGTGTCATATCTTGTGCCTGGGGAGGAAGAGTCAGTGATAAACAGATCACAATAGAGAGCGGCCTCCTTAAAAAAACTGTTACCTGGAGATGTTGTCCTAGCAGACCGTGGGTTTAATATTGGTGAGTTTTGGATTTTACTGTGCTTCACTACAGATACCTGTATTCACCAAACGGAGAAAACAGCTGTCAGAGTATGAGGTGGCAGAAACTAGAGAAATAGCTAATTTCTGTTTTCATGTTGAGGGTCATAGGTTTAGTCAGAAAAAAATATCAGATTCTGCAAAGCAGGGCTATGCCCATAGAGAACATGGCCACAAAACCAGGTGAGGCACGAGCATCGATTGACAATATTGGGGTTATTTGCTGTCTTGTCTAATCTTTCGGAGTCTGTCGTCCCATTGGAGTAAGGAGGAGGGGAAGAGAGGAGGCAGGGGGATAGGGATAATCAGTCCAGTACCTGAGCCCTCAAACATGTTGGTCTGGAGCACCTGCTTGGCTCACAGGAGGGGGGTGGAGGGGAGGAGTATACAGTAGTAGTCGTTTCCAGTACCTGACACACATCAGTCTGTAAATATGTTTTAAATATATTATGTTTCTCCACTAGTCCAATTGTACTGGTGATATGTATTTTATATAATGCAATGGATTCCGATGTATTATTGCACATATTGTATTTATTATAACGATTGTTAAAAATCTAATCTTGTAAATAAACCACCATGTATTATTCTGTCTTCTCAATGGCATTTCATCTTTTTAGTAAGCATCTTCCAAATTGTGTAGTGCTAATCAATATACAACTTAAAATACTACTCAATATATACAAAGACCACACTCAAGTCATAACAATATTCAAAATGTCATCTTGTCTCATACAACAGTATTGATTTAACAGCAATATATCACATAGCCCACAAAGTTCATATCCTTTTATCACATTACACATGCAAGTTTGTAACTTGCTGTCCCAGTATTTCTGGAAGTAAACTGTTTCTAAAAAAAATCACTCAACTTTAGGAATCACATCATCCCAAAATTCAAGATCAGGCAAAATCCTTTCAACAAAAATGTCATTGCGGTTCCACACAACAAAGTCACAGTACTCAGCATCTACAATGTGAAGCTGTGCCTGAACTTGGTAGTAGTACTCATGACTCCGGTCCAGCTTGAAATTATCCCCATCATTGATGAGGCAGAAGCCCTTTTCTTCAGCACACAAACGCAGATTGGTCTCATCTTGGCGAGAGTGTGGGCACTAAAATAACAGTGAGAAGGATGTGAACGATAGATTAGCCAATTATTTTCTGCCTTTTTGCTCAGTTCACTGATTCTTATGGAAAGAGGTCGGGTCATAGGTAACAGTAATAGTGTTACCTATGGCCCGACCTCGTCTCCACCTGCCAAGAATTAATACAAATCAAGTCCGAGTCCTCCAAGCTTGAGTCAGTCACTAGTTAGTGTTGTAGTACTCGAGCCCAGGACTTGGACTTGAATCAGACATGAGCATTCTCTTCTATGGTACCTTCTCTCCTAACTTACAATTACTTAGCACTACTTGACTACAACAGAGAATGTAATATGACCTTAATCTCGCAGATGCCAATTCCGTGACAGTCACAAGTGACAATCCCATCAGGGTAGGACCCCATGTAGGGCCACTTGGGGTTCAGCCAGAGACCACTGTCCATACATGAGGAGCCTGCTCCCGACCAATCAGCTTCTCATACGCTCCTCTGGCTTGTGCTTCATGTCTGCATCCATAACTGTAAACGATACACATGCACATGCAAAACATGAAAAGGAAATTATTACTTAGTATTGGATGTGTAGAGCCAGTTCAGTGATTTAAATGCCATTACCCTAACCCCCATACTGAGTCCTACTCCTGCATAACCCTGGCCTTATAACCCTATAACTAATGTTGACCCTTCAGGGCTGTCCATACCATGAATTAACGATGAAAACAGTAAAATGTTTAGCTTCATAGTTGTGGTATGGACTCTCCTCCCACTTCATAGAACACTTTTTTTGTTGCAGTTCTTAATGTGGACAGCCTCAAACCCCAAATCTTACCTCTGCCTTACCCTTATTCAAACCCTAAATACCTTAGTGGCTGTGGTGAACCGAAAGTCTTCTGGGTAGCATATGGCCTTGATCAAACTCTTAGATGGTTACTGGGGGTTGGTCTTAAGCACTTGTTTTAGCTTAGAGGCAGTTATGCGTCCAGCTCTTTGCCTAAACCAAATAATGCTTGCACTCTTACTTCGAGTTGCCCTCTCTACAGACTGGACCTGGGACAGGGCGAGCTCTTCCAGCTGGCAATCCTGGCATAGCTCTCCAAGCTCTTTGGGGGGTAGCTGCAGTCTCTGGTGTCCTGTATTCAAGTAGAGTTTTTGGAAGCATGCATATGGGGATGAAATCTTTGTAGTAAGGCTCCCTAGCCATCAGTTATGCACTCCTTGGGAAGTTTTTGTTTAAGGTATAAAAAAAAACTAGCAAGTTTCTGACCCTCTCGTTACTCTTGGGCATGAAAGTGATTTCCCAACCTTGTTTACAGTTGTCCTGCCGTCGATGGAATGGTCAAGCTTTTTTTTTTTGCAGAGAAGTCAATCTGAGCTACTGGAGCAGCAGGAATCTGAAAATAAGTTAGCACAAAGAAGATCATTAAGTCTGTGAATAGAATACAATATGACATTTTTTTAAACCTCAAATGCAATCTACACCAGGGGCAACGTGAATTTTATATCAGCACATTTCGATGATATACAATATAGCCTACCTGTACTTACAGTATATGGAGTATCACTTTACACTAATTAACATGTTTATCCCTTAAAGGAAAACGCCACTGTTTGTCCATACTGAACTACTTTCTGCCCTGATCTTAGACGAGTTGATACCTCTCTCGCCTTTCTGCGTGCACTCAATCGCTCTGGCGTGCAGCGCTACTTTGCTAGCATGTAGCTTGTCCCAGTATATTCCTGTAGCTTGTGGGCCAGGTTAGGATTAAGAGCTTGTAGTTACTCCACATGGTGAGTTTTTCATAGATTTACAAGTACATCTCAACTAGTTCATAACTATATTCACCCAAGGGTCGTTGAAATAATAAGCTAATTAATTTGTGTTCTGCAAGGATAGATTGATGGTAATTGAGACGTTGAAGTTATGTTTTTAGCTGCTGGGTAGACTTCAGTCAACCCGACGCAGTTTTGTCTGTGAGCAAACATATTACTCGCCGATGGGCTTGTTTTAATCGGGGAAATCTAAGCTTTCCAACGGCATATGACATGACTATATTCACCCAAGGGTCGTTGAAATAAAAAGCTAATTAATTTGTGTTCTGCAAGGATAGATTGATGGTAATTGAGACGTTGAAGGTATGTTTTTAGCTGCTGGGTAGACTTCGTTCAACCTGACAGTTTTGTCTGTAAGCAACCATATTGCTCGTAAAAGGGCTTGTTTTAATCGGGGAAATCTAAGCTTTTCAACGTCATATGACGGCATCACAATCGGGTCATGATGGTATCACGAAATTCGTGAGACTGGGTTGTGGTTAGCCAGGACAGAGCATGAGGGCCTTGGAGAGGATGAGGTGAAGAGTAGCTAATCAGAATCCAATCCAAACTAATGTTAATGCTGTCTAGTGCAATTTTGCCTTACAAACCCCCCCTTACGTTATCCAATTACTCTATGCAATTGACTGTGGACAATGATTTACAAGGCTTACAAGAGACAGGTAAGCTCAAATAGATCCAACAGGTACCATGGTGGTACAGCAGTTAAGGAAATGAGCTACAGAAATCAGGGATTTGAATCCCACCACAACCGATGTGCCCGTGTGCTCTGGGCGAGACTGGACTGAAGTTGTCCTAAAGGCGCAGGGAGGCTGCTCCTGCTGTCACAGCTGGGTCATGGTTAAGGTGTCCCAGATCGTCTCCAAAATGGCAGATCCCAGATCAGTTCAATCCCTGGGAAAAAGGGAAAAAAAAAAAGGTAAAAAGGTCTTAATACTTTCTGTTCACACATATACCATATGCTAATAAACAATAAAATATCCAGCGAAATGAAAGAGTGCGAAGACAGCTATAAAAGAATAGTGTCTAGCTAGCTTATTTCTTATTTTGCTTTCACATTTTATGTGCATGCAGAAAATTCAACATCTTTCCAGACCAATTGCATCATTCTGTACTAGTGTAATCTTGTACTCTGTAATCTTGTTTAGGTAAATCAATTTATTGTCTATGGTCTATAGTCAGGTTTTTATTGCACTCATCTATCCCCTTGTACTGCTGGTCACTGTGAATTTCTCTTAAGGGGGATTAATAAAGGAATATCTTAAGTTAGTGTCAGTAGATTACATATACAGACAGACAGCAGCTGTTACAGTCAAAAGTCAAAAAGACAACTCACAACAACACCAGCTGATCCCCTCATCCTCTTCTCTAGGCTACAAGTCATGAACATCAACTCTGCTCTGTTTCACCGGAAACTGGACTTCCTGAGGAATAGAATTCAACCATTAAAGGTAGATAAACAATGTAACATCATTCATGATAACATCATAATATATATTTGAATATATTGTAGTCTAATGATATAGCTTAAAAGCTATTTATCATATGCTGAAATATATTTTGTGAAATGGGCTAGGACTGGTGCACTGAAAACAAGCTCCATCTTAAATCTTATCTTCACAAACAAACACGCTGATGGCTGGTGGTGGTGGCGCCGGCAGCTGCTGCTGGTGGTGACTGGTGCTGGCGACGGCTGCAGGTGATGACTGCTGAAAGATGAGAAGGCTGGGAGCTGCTGACGGTGGACCGGGAATGGAGATGCCAAGTACATCCATGGTAACAAGTAAGGTGTTTGACAGCCTAGATTGGGTCTGTTGGGTCTTCTTTGCCTTCTTACTTTGACTCTTGCTCCCATGATACCCTTTATTTTTTTCCTTCCTCTCAGCCCTGAAACACTTGGAAGCAATCCTTAACCTCAGCCTGATGTACGTGGAGAGGATTTTTTTCTTCAGGTCATGGCATGAGGGAAGGTTGCTGTCCAGTAACATGGCCTCTTGTTCCAGCTGTGCCACTGCATTTGAGGACGTCATGAGGGAATCACTCGTCTTCATGCGGAACAGCTGCTCCACGTTCTGAACAAGAGTGGAAACCTCATCAGATGAACGGAAAAGTGCACCCCTTTTAAATTCTTTAAATTTCAGCAGAACAGCTCTCTCATCTTCATTGTTGACATTGAGTACTAGTGCACACTGGCATTTGTCACAAAGTGAGCAGCTGATCACTCTTTTCACAATGTATCCTGCCAGGTGGTAAAGCACACAGGACACGGTTTTGCTGATGTCGGGTGGTGATGTCAGGTCTACAAGCTGCTCCACTCTCAGAACTGCAGGTGCTGTTCTGTGTGTCCAGGAAGTCTGCCAAGTGGTGCGATCCATCCTCCAGGTAACTGCCAGTATGCACCGGTGATAGGAACTGGCCCACGTTGACAGCCCGCAGTACATATTGGAACTCCACAGGTGTTGGGACAGAGTTCCTAAGACGAATCGATGAAAATGTGTTCTCCAGGCAGTCCTGGGTGAAGCGGCTTGTAAGAACAAACTTGTGCCCTTGACTCAACAGGTCATGCTGGATCTCCAGGATTGTTGTTGTGGCCATCACTAGTCCTGTCTGGACTGGTTTCCAGCTGCCCTGGGGACCGATCTTCAGGCCCCGAAACAGATGGATGGAGTCCTGGAGGAAGCTGATGGCCTTATCATACTCCTCCATCTTGAAATGACTTAGGGCAGTGACAACGTTGCGCGATGACATGAGGTCGAACCAGTGGTCAACCTTCTCCAAAAACCATGAAGTGGTAAGGTAGGACTCTGGTCTGTTCTCCTCCGCCACCATGTACTTCAGGGCAGCACTTGTTGACTTGCTGAAGACATGCATTGCTGAACTGACCATCTTCTCAAAATGACTAGGCTCCAGGACGCCTCTAGACAACTTAGGTGCCAGCTTCAGGGCCATGCCCTCTTGGTATGATACCAGATCTTTCAGAGGGCCAACAGACACCTGACTGGACGGCAGCTTCTCCTTGTCCACCACATCTTGTGGTATGGTGATGACGTGACCATTGACCAAGGCACTCTTCAAGTTCTTTACTACGTGTGGCACATCAGCCATGAAGTAGAGGCGCTGGTGTGGCTCCACAGGATGTTCTATCCACGGCTTGGCATAGGTCACCCCAAAAGACTTCCACATTGCCTATTGGGGCTCCCCATGTCAGTGGTGATGTTTACCACATGAAGCCCTATTGACGCCGCTGCTTCCCCCGCTGTGTCCCCAAACAGCCTCCCTGATCCCAGATGCAGCTCAACGCTTGGGGTGATGGACATCTCATCTAAGGTGAGCACACATTTCTTCTCCATCTCGTTCATTCCATCTGCCTTCAGCCTCAGCATGCCAAACACCTCCCCCAACACTCCTGGCTCCAGGTTGACGTGCTGCATCCTCCTCTGAATGGTCCTGATGTCAGGCAGGCATATTCAGTGCTTGGAGGGTTTTATATCCTGTTGTGCCACAACTGAACCTAATCCCAATTGCCTTTTTTACAGTTTCTTTCCCCCACCGTATCCCCCCTTTTTATGAATGCCCAAGTGCTCTAATTTGGTCTGTGTTGAAGATTGTTTTAAATTTTTGATTGATCAAATTGTGTTTTTTTTTTGTTGCCAAATTAATCCTTTTCTGTTTTACCAGAGCCCTCTCTGCTCTCCTTCTGAGTAATTTCTCCATTCTGAGCTGCCTCATTAGACCCTCCACCTGAGCCCGGTCACAACTGGCCCTTGGCAGGTTCCTGGAGCACCTGACCCTGGCAGACTGGCCTCTTCAATGATGACCCCTGACTGACTGGTCCCTGGCAGTCTGCTGACATCTCTTTCACTCTGTCTGTTATGTCCCTTTCATTCTCTTGGATCTCCACCTCAATTTCTCCCCCAATCTCTGTAACAATAACAAGGTATTCTTGCTGTTATATGTGTATGCTGCCTTTAGATTTGCACCTATTGTAATTTAAGGGTACACTACACTCCTATAGTGACATTCATCTAAATTAATCTATTGGCAATGGTAAAGTACAAATAAATCTGAAGATTATCTACATGTGGTATTAGCCTGGGAATTCCCATGCTGCTTTGCGCGCGATTTCATTCTCAATGCAAAGACAGCCTGGAAACCACCGCCCTTATTTTCCCCTGAGTTAGGGAACCAATCACAGAACGGGGGGCAGCAAGACGATGAAGTCGTCTATGCGCGACACCGAAGCTTGTAGCGTGTTAATCCAACATGGCAGCGGACACAACGTTACCGTTCGATGCAGCCTTAGAAAGTGTATTAAGTAGCTTTTGTAGCAATTAATGTAATTTTAGTAGCTAATTTTTAGTAGCAATTGGCTATGAATCGCGCGCAAAGCAGCATGTGAAGAACAAGACGATTTGATAGACATTCGTAGCGCCCAAAAAACGGCTCTAGGCATTCGTAAACCACGCCTCAAATACGAGAAAATGCACACCTAGTTCCCAGACCACCATCTCATCGAGATGTGGACGCGTCAGCCAGGCTACATGTGGTATATGAATCTTGAGGAAATCCTTGAACTCTGGTTGTTTTTAAGCTGTATACTAATCTGAAGGTTGCATTAGGAGTGTAGTCTATCCTTGAATTATATAACATGGGAAACATTGTTAGCTGCATATATCATACCAATGTTTGGTGTGCCATAATAGGTGTGGTCATCATTCCTGCCATTAACCACTTGAGGCCTACTCCTTGATGTGGCTTTCCTCCTTTTTGGCTTAGGTCGATGGACAAATAACGTTGGCAAAGCATCTGGCCTCAACCTCAGATTTCCTCCAGATTTGCTGGCAATAAATTGGTCATCTTCAAAGTGTACCTGTAGGTAGGCTTGTAAAATCAGTTTCCACTGCACACTTCAAATGTCACTGAAGAGTCAAAATTCTCTACACTTTGAGATATGATGCCCTTTAAAATGTTTACAAGTCATGTCACTTCTGTGAACATTACTTACATGACAGAGTTTTCTGCTGTTGTTGTCCTCTGTTTTCTGTTGACCATTGCCATCCATCTCTTTCTTCGCTCAAGGTTCTTGGGGAAGCCATACATACGGAACCCCTTCTCAGACCGATTGGAGCATCCAAACGCTGCACATCCAACCATGGTATGACCACTGATCTATTAAAATGTTGGTTGTAAACAATAGCCATCAGAACTCAGACATCATTGAAAATCACAGAAAGCGGGCAACAACCACTAATGTCCCTCTGACTTGGATTAGGTAACAGGTCAGAGTACATGACCAAACCAGGATCCTCCTCTCTCACTCTTCATTGTGTTTTGTGTTCGCTCAGGGCTGTTATAATGACTGTTGTGGTAATGACACAATGTACGGTATGTTAGTGATGTTAGAATATGTTGTGATTGGGTTGTCGAAAGTATATAGCGCTACCTGCTGTGTCCTCTGTTGAGTCTGCTTTCAACTGTATTCTCTCCCCTTATTCACCACTGTCACTATTCTTACTCTGCTTTTTAGGGCCCAGGAAATACTATGAGAAGGAGGATGTCCCCTTCACCAAGGAACCTTTGTTTTTTTTCCTTCAAATTTTCACACAAGCAAGCACACATTCTTGTTGTCTGTTTATTGTTTAATAAAAAATATTTTATTTGAAAACCTTAATTTTTATCAGCGATCCTTACATTGATGTCTCAATAGCTGTAACAGGAGTTACAAGTGTTTTGTTATTTACATACTATACTATAAACAATAATCTATACAGCTATACAAGAAATAAACAATTCCTATGAATGTGCAATAACAGAACCAACATATACTTGTGTATGTGAAATAGTAGTTATTAAATAATAGTTAAGTGTTTTGTTATTTGACAATAAAGATACTTGAATCTTGAATCTTAATTGCTTAAGTTACTTGGGTTGAGTTAATGCTACCCTGACTCTTACTCTGTGCACTAACTCAGAGTCATAGTGAAAAATCTTAATAGCTCTGCACTTATCTATAGACCCAAACATACACGCATAAATGAGTTTTTATTCTGTAATAGTTTTGATAATATCTGTATGGCTTAATCTTAAAATTATATTCTTAGTCTTAACATCATCATGTTTCACGTTGTGGTCCTGGGGGTGGCAACTTTCATCAGAAGAAGTGAGTGGTGGGTGAATGCTGGACGGACCGCGGCAGACCTCTTAGCGCTACCACGAAGGTAAGCTAACGGCTGAATCGGAATTTATAAGCAAAATCACGGTAATAAATCATACAGCCCAGTCCAGATAAAATGAAAAATCATGAGACGTCTGTCATCAGATGATTGATATGGAAAAGAAAAGTTAAACTGGAACTCTAAGCTTTTCCCTCCAAAAATGTCAAAATTTATCTCAGTAATACACTGCTTTTCGTTGTCACCCTCCCTCTCCAAATGCAAAACTTACCAAAAATGTAATAATGTAATAACAGCTGAAAAAGTACTTGGGTGTGTTTTTATTTTAATATTTACTGTTCAATAAGACAATCGCTGCTGTCTGTCCCATAGAAGAACATGACAGCCAGCGTATGTTTGGAACTATTGGGGTTTACATGAACCACGTGACTCTCTTTGGCACTGGTTTTCACTAATTGAGCATAACTGCAATCAACGATACTCCATCACAAAAAGAAGCCTGTCACTCACACAGTGGAAGTTCGCTCTGCTGAGTTTATTTGAGCAATTAGTCACGAGAGGGTGTGGATTATGACACGCCTGAGAGGCGCCTTATCACGCCTCTCAGGCGTTCCTTATTTCGAAAACGAACTGATTACTTTGATTACTTTGAAAACAGATTAATTTGACAACGAACTGAGCGAAGGTTGCCGCCTCCGTCTCGCGCAGTCTGCATTCATGAGTTGAAGCCCACTGAGAAAAAAAAAATCGCTATGCGCTCAAATCGCCTTGTTGCCTGTAGCAACTACACACGTGCTAGAGTAGCTATGGCCACTAGCATGTAGCCGCTAGGCTGTCCAAACTTCAATGGTGAAATAACACAAACAATTTCACTAGCTAAACGTCGGCATGTCAAATGACATAATAACACGATTAATGGACATATTAAAATAAATACAAATTGGCGAGACCCCCTAAAGCAGCTAGCTAGCATCTGTCTATCCCTACGGTAATGTTAGTAACGGCGATCAAGTGACTATTTGGCTATCGGACATGGTCACCTGGACATGTCGGTCCATGCTATCAAATGTATTAGCAACTTCATTAGCAGCATAACTACTATCGCAGTAAATAGCTTTACACATACCGAAGTGTTCCGCTCCTTGTCAATCGTGTCTTCCTGGACTCAGTCAAGCCGGTTGTACCAAACTGCAAAAAGTTAATAAGCATTTGGTTAGCTATGCATTCCTGTCTTTAGACTAAATGCCACCAAAGGTAATATAAACGTACCTCACTGAAGAAGAGTTCGAGCGAAATGGGCCACGCCTCAAGGCTGGTTATTCGCGGACCAATCACAGCCAAAGCCGCTGCGTTGGGATTGCGTCGCCTCGACGCGCGTCTAGGATTTGGGGAGGTGCACGTCGAGGTAAAGGGTCCGCTATGGTCCGCAGCAGCAGCCCATATGCCGCAGCCCCCCAGCGTCGCGTCGACGCGGAAGTATAAACGAAGCATAAAACCCAAGCCTTAACCCAGCCTAGAGTCCTTTAAGGCCTAGTTATGCTTCGTTTATACTTCCGCGTCGACGCGACGCGTTGGGACGGCGGACCCACGGCGGACCCTTTGCGGACCCTTTACGTCCTCGACGCGCACCTCCCCAAATCCTAGACGCGCGTCGAGGCGACGCCGTCCCAAAGCGTTGGCTTTGGCTGTGATTGGTCCGCGAGCTACATTGGCTGGAGATCGCTTTTCCGGTTTCCACTCGTAAACACCGCCACGGTGTAAACACAGCCTTGATAAATGCTTCGACTGATTGGCGACAACATATATATATATATACTGTATATATGTCCATATGTGATGACCATTCTGGTCATTACATACGGATTAGCGAGTTAAAAAGCCGTTCTTGATAAAGAACGGTTATGTCACGTTAGATCAAGACATTCAGAAAGTAATCCATAATAAACTACATAGCTGTATATTATATAAAGCAATCGTATCATAGTCATATCTGTTGATAAAAAACGTATAAAACTTTTGCCTTCATTTCCACTCGAAACTTTTTTTTAACTCGCTAGTAATCCGTATGTAATGGCCACCAGAATGGTCTGGTCCCTCTACCGGTGTGGCAATGAATTGCATTTTGAGACGTAAACCCAACGCAATCCCTCCGCAGAAGTATCACGGGCTCATGACGGCGTCCGAGCAACGGCGTGGCCATTGCGTGATCACGACGCGATCCCTACGCAGAAGTATAAACCAGGCTTTAGAGAGACTCTAAAAAAGAGAGAGACTCCCGAAAGCTCTGCACTGTGACGTGTTCGCGGGAATGAAAGCTGACGCTTGCGTGACGTCGGTTATATTAAAAAAAAAAAATCGACCAATCACGTAAATCCTGAATTAATAGCGCCGATCAGAGCTTTTTTTTCTGTGATCATAAAGACACTTAAGCTTTTACCCCAAACAACTTTACTACTGTCAACGGTTGACCTTGAATGCTTTTAAGCTCAAAAACTAAGTTAAGAACTACTATACACAATATAGAAATGGAATGTACAAAGCTTTGAAAGTTTTTTGGTGTCATAATCTAATCAAACAAGTGATTGGATACATCAAAATCTATCAAAGTCAGTGTTTGATAGTTCACATTGTCTGAGGATAGGTCCCATCAGTGATTCACCAACACTTCATTTGGACATCACTCACACTAGTGCCTTATACAGTATGTATCTACTGTAAAGCTAAAATATGGGGGCCTGTACTGTCCAGGAAATCAGAACAAGAACAAGAACTGAAAATTAGTCTTAAATTAGTCATTAGTCATAAAACTCTACTTCACCATATTAGATGGATAAACCCTTGTGCTAAAATCCAAGGTAAAAACACACTCAGAAGCCCCTTCCCAAATTAACCTAATTGATTTCGATGGACATACACTTTGAACCCATCCTGTAAATTCCCAGCAGCTTTTTCATCTGGTTGTCCACCCAGGTTATGATCCTTACACATCATACATTTGTTTTGTTTTGTAAGACAACTTTAGACAGCAGCCCATGTCTGTTAAACCCCCTTTGTTCCCTGGGTATTTGACAATTTAAGGCAGATTCCGCCATCCCCCATCCATGCAGAACATAGTCCTTTATTCTATATTGGCACACATCTCCTTAGGATTTCTACGACTAGGACTTTTAGTATTTTTTCCCCTAATAGTTGCAATATTTCACTACAGTGCTGAGCAGTGAAAACGGTAATATAACCTAAACATATGAAAAGCTGCTTTCATGCAAGGGTTATCATATATTAATAGACTCACATCAGTCTTACAAACGTATGCACTACTAAAGTTACATTCATTGCCTATACTTTTCTTTTGCATCATAGGTGATTCCCTCCTGTCCCTGTTGACCTTATTCTTGTCAGGTATGTATTCAGTGTTAGCCTTAAAAAGTCCATTCAGAAACAAAGATTCACAATGCAACGTGAGCCTGCTATAAGACCTAGTAACCTTTATGGATAGATTGTACTGAAATCCCAATCGTACATGAACATTTGAAACACTTAATTTCACAGGATGAGTGAGGAAAAACAATTACGGGACAGGCAGTACCTCTGTTCATGGAGATCAGCTAAAAAAGTTATGAGTGGGATAGCTGATAGTACTTCAAGTGATTGTGTCACAGAACATCATGTGGCTGATGACAGCTTGTCCAGCAGTCCATTCGGTGTTCTTGCGCCTGTTGGTGACATGGACAACTCCTTGGACTTGGAGCCATTTGAGGATTGTTCTGCTTCTGAGGATGACCTCGATGACTGGATGGATGTCGATCCCTCTGATGATAAGGAGGAAGAGGCTTTAGGGGATGACCAGGAAGTGTGACCTCACTATTAGAGGTGGGGGAAATTTCCGATTCTTAGATTAATCGCGATTCGGCCGTGGAAGAATCGAGAATGATTCACAAACATCCAAATTACGATTATTTAAATACGCCAAGTAAAGGCCCTTCCACACCAAGGCGGATTTTCTGCGATTTTCCGAGCGAATTTCCGCACGGAATTTCACTGATTAACAAACACATGTGTTTTAATGAAGCTGTGCACATAGAAGGCGAAATCCGCTTAGCGGAAAAAAATATCGGACCAGTCTGTTTTGAAGCGGAATTTCGCTTGCGGAAAAATGTGCCTGACCAATCAAAATATGATTTGATTGTGTTCTATTTTCGGCAGGGGGTGCGGATGCGGGCGGGGGTGGTGTAAATCAAGGGGGGGACCACTCTACCCGCCCCTCCCCTGCTGAAGAACAGATGAGCTGACAGTGCGCACAAACTATATCCCAACAAGCGAACTCCAAAGAGAAAAAATGCGTGCATACAAACTAAAATGTTATTTGCCTAGTGCAATAAATGTAAATTGTATATTAGCCTATAAGCAATATGTCCATTATCAAATTGTCTGTTAAAACAAAGAGCTCGATGCGCCAGGATCGGTGTTAGATGCTGTCGCCTCCGCTCCAACAAGGTGTGAACCCAAAACTTTCTTTTTTTTCTTCCTATTCTCTAACATGTTGATCACTATAATATCTTCGTCACTTGATGACATCTTTACCACTGACACTCTCACGACTGACAGTCACTGGCCAAATCCGCTATAGTACGGCGCGAAAGATGTGCGGAATAGAACGCAGAATATTTTTAAAAACGCACTGCACCTGGTGTGGACGCAGGTGTGGAATTTTCAAATCAATCAATCAATCAAAATCAATATACATAAATTAAAAATGCATCAATAATCGTTTTATAATCGAATCGTAGCCTCTGAATCGTAATCGAATCGTGAGGTGCCCCAAGATTCCCACCCCTACTCACTATCAGTACGTTTACATGCAGCAAGAAATTCGAATTTCTGATCGGATCAGATAATGACATGCGTAAGACCGGATCACTTGTCCGAGTATACATGCCGTTCAGAGAATCGGATTAACAGCCGGAGCATGGGCTGACCCTGGACGCTATGTGGCGCTGCGCATGTGCAGAATGGCACTGCGTGTGCGCAGAATGCAAAATCCGATTCAGATCCGATTGCTGAGTATACATGCCGTTAAAAGTCCGACTATGATCGAATTATCCAAGTGTAGTTATCCGATTTTAGATGTCCGAAATAGGTCCGAAGTAGGTCCGAAGTAGGTCGGATTAAGGTGTTTACATGCACTTAAAAAGTCCGAACGATGTCTTATACGATTAGAAATTTGAATTTCTTGCTGCATGTAAACGTACTGTATGTGATTTTAATTTTCTCTGTCTGTACAGTGTCCTTGAGTGACATGAAAGGCGCTTTTAAATAAAATGCATTATTATTATTGAGTGTCCGACCAGTGTCCGGCATAGCATCTGACCTTGCTAGCTGGGCTTGCCAGTTTCAGGTCAAACACAATGCCGTTGATGACCTTTTGAAAGCTTTGAGAAGTCACGGACACACTGACCTGCCATCCACCACCAGGACACTCCTGAAGACACCCAGGGAGGTCAGGATCACATCAAAGTCTGGTATGGAGTATGTCCATTTTCCCATCAAGGACAAAT
Source organism: Urophycis tenuis (assembly GCA_036785325.1). NCBI lineage: Eukaryota > Metazoa > Chordata > Actinopteri > Gadiformes > Phycidae > Urophycis > Urophycis tenuis. Next base: position 630,989 of record JAXIVH010000080.1, on the reverse strand, counting down.
TGCATCAGACTCTAATGAAGTACCCAGCAGACCAGGTCCCTGACTGTGTTGACCTTTCCTTTACCGTAGATGGGCTACCTCTGTTTAAGAGCTCAGGAAGAACAATGTGGCCCATCCTTTGCGCTGTCCATTTAAAGCCAGTCTCAGTCTTCCCCATCACCCTGACTTGTGGTGGTGCAAAGCCAAATAATCTAGAATTCCTGGAAGATATGGTGATGGACGTCAACAACCTCTTGTCCAGTGGCCTGCCACACAGTAACAAAACATTAAAATTCAACATTCTATGTATTGTGTGCGATGCTCCTGCGAAGGCATTTGTGAAAAAAGTAAAGCTTTGCACAGGCTATTGTGGGTGTGACCGGTGTGAGTGGTATGACAGAGTTACTTACCAAGACACAGAGGTAGTGGCTCGTAGCAACGACTCCTTCCGCCAACAGACACAGGGCGAGCATCATCATGGCAGCACCCCGCTTTTGGATTTGCCCATAAATATGATTAAAGCATTTCCCATTGATTACATGCACCAGGCCTGCTTGGGTGTAATGAAGAGGCTTCTCTTCATGTGGTGCAGAGGAGCGAAGGGCCTCAAGATGTCAGCAACCCAAATAGAGGAGGTCAGCAGCAGGCACACCAACCTCCGTCCACACATCCCGTCCAGCTTCGCTCGCAAACCGAGAGACCTGAAAGAGCTGGAGAGATGGAAGGCAACAGAGTACAGGCAGTTTATGTTGTACACCGGAAAGATTGTGCTCAAGGGTGTCCTTGATGATGATTTATTCGGCCACTTCATGACTTTCAGCGTAGCAATGAACATCCTTGTCAGTCCAGCTTTGGTTGAGCAACACTGGAGATATGCTGCTGATCTCCTACATTTTTTTGTTGAGAGAGGCAGAGAACTTTACGGCAACCAGTTTCTTGTTTACAATGTCCACTATTGTCAGGAATGCAAGTGCCCTGCCTCTGGTCAGGGAACCGAGGACGGCAAGCATACAGCTGGCACATGGCGGTGGTATGCTGTCATGGATGAAGTACTAGGCAGATCAGCAGCAGTATCCCCACCAGTGATCGTGGGCTCTCTCCCCACCGGCCCGAGGCAGGTTAGGGTGAGAGAGGAGGAGGAGGTTGATGAGGAGGAGGGGAGAGGAGCAGGCGCTGGCGCAGCCCCTGCTGCAGCAGGAGAACAGCTGGGAGCAGTAGCGGGCGCAGGGGCTGGAGCAGTAGCGGGCGCAGGGGCTGGAGCAGCGGCAGGAGCAGGAGCAGTTGGAGGTGCTCAGGGGAGACGAGAGAGGGAGGATCCCTTCCTCGCTCTGGTGAGGGAGGACATCCTGTACCAGAGGGAGGCAGATGAGAGGAGAGAGACAGCTGCAAGGGAGAGGTCTGAGCGCTTCTTCTTGCTCCTCCAGCGATTGGTTGAGAGGCGAGAGTGAGGCGTAATAATAAATTAATTAATTCCAAAATCAAAATGTACACATTGTTTCTTTGTCTTTGTTCCCCTGCATAATAGTAATTAACCATACTGTGTAAATGTGATGCATAAACGAGGTTCCCAGACAATTAGATTTTTTTTTTTTTTTTTTTTTTAAAGAATAGAATTTTATTAATACAATGTAAAATGTTATGTTGGCACAGGCTGTGGAAAAGAAGGGAGGTCTTTAGGTTAATACTGAAAGTGTGACACAGTCAGATGACATTACTATGTTGGTTATCATATTTATCATATTTACCAAAGCAAAGTAATCATGGTCCTGTGGTGCCACTTGCAAGGGGGTTATGGCATTACTCAGGGCTGCACGAAAAGGAGCTCCACTGCGAGATTCAGCGCCACACTCTCTTTCAGGTGGGGGGTCATCTCCCATGGCCACGTCCTCCACCGCAACCTCATCTCCCACACCGATGCAAATATTGTGCAACACTGCACAAGCAGTCACTACCTGCACAAGGTAAAGGTAAATCAAGTTCTAATAATTAGGTCAATCCATAAGCAGTTTTAACAATAATGACGTACAGTAAGTGGATAAATTATGGGTAATTATGGAATTACACATACCTTTGGCACAAACTCACTATGTACTTCAAGTGCCTCTAAAAAGATACACCTGAAGCGGGTTTTCATCATCCCAAAGGCACGCTCAACAATTGAGCGGGCCCGAGAGTGATGAGTATTGAACCTTTGCTCTGCCATGCCTCTGAGTGGCCGATTATAAGGTGTGATAAGCGCCATGGGCTCTAAAAGACATGGGTAACCACCATCACCTAAGATAAAATATCCTGGTGGGGGGTAATTGCCAGAAAGGTAAATGAAACTGTTCCTGAAGCCTAGTTTATACTCCCGCGTAAAGTGCCGTACGTCGGTTACGGAGAGCCTGACGGAGAGCCTCTCCGTCGTCTCCGTCGGCCTGAAATATTTTTAAAGGATCCGTCACTCCGTCAACGCACAACGGAGACCGCAAGGGCTGCGATTGGTCCTCTAAACACGTCATTTACACATGAATGACTCACAATGAATCACATTCTATCGCTATCGACTTCTATCACAACGTGAACACTGGCAGCGCCATTTATGTATATACACTATATATACGCTAGATATATACGCTACATATATATATACGCTTTACTATATGGACGCATAAAGCTCCAAAATGCAAGCCGACCTACTTGAACTTGTGAAACTTAAAAGAGACGGTGGCAAATTGCTCTAAATTGTTGTAAATAGTTTTTTTTTTTTTAGTTTGTGTACGGTTTTTACTTTTAAAAGCATTTCATTTTAGTGTATCCCCTTTTCTATTTAATAATTGATCCACTCTTAACTATTTTTTCCTTTTGTACTTATTTACTTGCGTGAATGACAGGGTCTCTGTCATCACAGACTACATCAAATTCTGTATAGGCACTACAATCCCATCCAAGACAGTTAGGATACATTCCAATTCCAAACCCTGGATTACTCTGCAAATCATACAGTGCATGAAGGAAAAACACAAATCCTTCAGGCAAAAGGACTGGGTCAGCCTCAAGGCAGCAAACAGGAACCTAAGGAACACGGTTTTTAAAGCCAAACTGGACTATAAAAACAAACTTGAAACTGAATTCAGCACCATGAACACCAAGCAAGCTTTTCAGAAGGTGAATATCTTGACAGAACGTAAACCCAAACCAACATGCACAGTCAGCGATCCAGAAACCTTCACCAAAGAGCTGAAAACATTCTTCACCCGTCACGACAACCAGGATTTCTCATCAGGTTTTGTTGAGAGCCCTCCCACCAATAGACCCCGAAGAACCGGCCCCCTTCACAGAGCAGGAGGTACGGCACCAGCTCAGCCGCTGTAAGCCTGGCAAAGCCCCAGGACCTGATGGCATCTGAGCCAGGGTGCTTAAAACTTGTGCCATGGAGCTCTCTCCAATACTGCACTCACTCTTCTGCCAATCTTACCGGACTGCCACAATACCCACTCTATGGAAAACCGCCACCATAATCCCTGTACCAAAAAAACCCAGACCCACAGAACCCAACCACTATCGCCCCATAGCCTTTAACATCCATCCTAATGAAATGCCTAGAAAGACTACTGCTGAACATCATCCTTCCACTTGTCTCCCCACACCTGGAACCCCTCCAATTTGCCTACAAGGCTAAAAGAGGCACAGAGGATGCTGTGGCCTGCCTGCTGCATCTCCTCCTTCAGCACCTAGACTCCCCAGGCAATTTTGCCAGGATCCTTTTCATTGACTTCAGCTCTGCCTTTGATTCCCTGCATAAACACCTGCTGATCCAGAAACTACACCACTTCAATATCCCTCCCCAGCTGATCCACCTCACCCACAACTTCCTGACCGATAGACTGCAAGCAGTTAGAGTGGGCCCACCCACATCCCCTGTACTCACCATCAACACCGGGGTACCCCAGGGGTGTGTGTTGAGCCCTTTCCTGTTCACTCTCTACACCAACGACTGCCTTAGCATCTCACCCACCACATCATATCTGAAATATTCTGACGACACAGCCATCCTCTCACTCCTCTCAGACAACCAATCCACTCTGGACTATCACAACACAGTCACTCACTTCGCCAACTGGTGCACACACAACCATCTCCAAATCAATGTCAACAAAACAAAGGAACTATTCTTCAACCCCCCGTCACCCCAGCACCCCGCCATCATAAACACCCTGACAGTCGAGACAGTAAACACCTTCAAATACTTAGGAATAACTCTGGACAATAAACTCACCTTTGACCAGCACACCACGGACATCCAAAAAAGAAGCCAACAAAGACTGTCTGCCATCCGGAAACTCAAAGGTCTGTACGTTGCACCTCACCTCCTGTTGTTACTCTATCAAAGCATCATCCAACCCATCCTTCTGTACTGCTCCACATGCTTCTTCACCATGCTCTCTGTCTCCAATCGGACCAAACTCACACGCATCACAAACACAGCCGCTAAAATCATAGGTCTCCCCACACCCAACCTCACAGAGCTAAACAAAAAATCCATCAACCGCCTAGCAAACTCAATAGTCCAAGACACCACTCACCCACTGCACCAATACATCACCCCGTTACCCTCAGGGCGAAGATACAGAACAATCAAGTTCAGGAGGGCCCGCCTAGGAAAAAGCCTGATCCCTGCGGCCATAACGGCCCTAAACAGCAGGCCCCGTTGATCTGTCTGTCTGATGAATGTCTGTCCACTGTCTCACTGTGTCGTCATGTATGTTACCACCGGTGTTATGTTGTGTTGTATTTTTGTATGCTGTCACTGCTATATTTATAACCACTGTTGTCGTGTAACCACCGCCGTTGTCTGTTGTCTGTCCCACTGTTTTGTCACATAATGTGCAGTCTGTGAAGACAATTTTCCCCACGGGGACAAATAAATCAAATCAAATCAAATCAAATCAAGTCATGGCCAGTCTTCGTAGCGACCCCTACTGGTCAAGCGGGAAATTGCATTGCGTATCCGTCACCACGACGGAGAACTATGAAGGCTCGAGGGGTCTCCGTAGTTACGCAGTCGGATTACGGATTACGCAGTCGGAGAAGTATAAACTAGGCTTTAGGATACGCGAGTCATGTACACTTCCTGGGAACCCCATATAAGTATCAATGAATCGGCCCCGATGGTCACAGACTGCCTGCAACACCATTGAAGGGTACAGCTTCCTGTTTTGGTAGTCTTGACCATCGGGGCCGCCAGGATACTTAATTCTGATGTGGCACCCATCGATGGCCCCAGCTGCTTTGGAGAAGGCAGGGTGCCCTGCCAGTTGGGCAAACCCTTCCCCCATGGCTCGGAGCTCCTCCTCACTTTGTGGCAGCCTAATGAATTTTTCCCTTACAGCCACCACCTCCTCAGCAATGCTGTGCACCATCCTGTGGATTGTTGTAATCGGTATGCCAAATACCCTGGAGACCACCCGATAGGCTGACCCGGTAGCTATCCAGAACAGGAATACCAGGGTCTCCAATGTTGGCCCCCAACCGTGCTGCCGCTCTGTTTGGAGGACCCCCCAGGAGGACCTGGATTGCCTGTCGGCCTAGCCTAAAGTCAGGGTGGGTGTCCTCTCCATGAAAGTATCTCTGCAGCAACGGAACGGTCACATTAATTTGGCAGGAATGCCTGGCCTGCAACAACATAATTGAGTGCTTTTACTCTGCAATATTGTTACTGTACATAATTACTTTCATAATGTGTCTCATAGTTGAGTGTGTAGGTGTATAGATAACAAAAATATCTTGAAAGTGAACTGGTACACGGGGGATAGAGTAAATATAGATAGGTATATATATATATAATTCTTAACCTTATGTGTGTTCATGCATGCAGTAGCCTATTATTTGATATGTTTGGCATAAGAATAGCATTGTCATAACAGTAGCCTTCTCCCTCCTAGGGCAATAAAAGTTGTATGGAAATAGAGACAAGGGGGGCGTTCACATAGAGGGATTAAAACGTGTGACACGTGGCGTGGTAGTGCTGTCAGAAAAATGAGCGCCGCCGCTAATTGTCTATTTTGTCAGCAAAATGTGCACAAACGTATGAAGCATAACCGTTGCATTTGATAAACTATCAGCTAGACCACACAGTTCTTCATTAGCATAGAGGAATAACATATAAGCCTAAAACAAAATACTTTGCCCTAATAAACAATTATGAGAAGAAGCTATTCTTAATGCAACAACTAAATTAGATCACATACCTCGCCGTTTTGGTTGCAGAGACGCCGACAATACAACAATCTCCTCCTCCGCTGTACAATCCGCCGATTTTGCACCTCGGCATCCTCCTCCAGCTCGCACCACATCAAATAAAAAAGAAACAGCTCGACAGCAACCGCATCCATTCTTTTTATTTTCTTCGAAAGAAACGCTCAGAATAAAAGCGGAAGCGCAGTATAAAAAGCGGAAGCGCTCCACACACTAGGAAGTCGTTCCAAACTCCGAACGTTCACGAATGCTAGGCAGCACTCCAGCCTCGTCTTCCAAGAACGCTCCATAGATCGCGACTCACAAGGAAGTGCTCTAGCGAGTCGCAGCCTCCAGTTCGGAACACGACCTCCCAAAGACGCGCGTCGAGGCGACGCAATCCCAACGCAGCGGCGTTGGCTGTGATTGGTCCGCGAATAACGAGCCTTGAGGCGTGGCCCATTTCGCTCGAACTCTTCTTCAGTGAGGTACGTATATTACCTTTGGTGGCATTTAGTCTAAAGACAGGAATGCATAGCTAACCAAATGCTTATTAACTTTTTGCAGTTTGGTACAACCGGCTTGACTGAGTCCAGGAAGACACGATTGACAAGGAGCGGAACACTACGGTATGTGTAAAGCTATTTACTGCGATAGTAGCTATGCTGCTAATGAAGTTGCTAATACATTCGATAGCATGGACCGACATGTCCATGTGACCATGTCCGATAGCCAAATGGTCACTTGATCGCCGTTACTAAGATTACTGTAGGGATAGACCGCTTCTAGCTAGCTGCTTTAGGGGGTCTCGCCAATTTGTATTTATTTTAATATGTCCATTAATCGTGTTATTATGTCATTTGGCATGCCGACGTTTAGCTAGTGAAATTGTTTGTGTTATTTCACCATTGAAGTTTGGACAGCCTAGCGGCTACATGTTAGTGGCCATAGCTACTCTAGCACGTGTGTAGTTGCTACCATAGACATCCTATCTCATAGACGCAACATTGAGCGCTACTGCCCATAGATATACACAGAAGACTAGATGACTCGTCCGCGTCACTGGCCAACGGAGTCGAACGTCCGCACATGGCGGCCATCTTGCTACAGTCAACTCGCTCCATAGGCTCGCTCCGCATAACAGTGTTGGTAGGGGTAAATGTACTTTTAAATAACCATAACTTGCTCAATTTTCAACCAATTTTTAAACGGATTGGTTCGTTATAACCGTCAGAGTTGTAGTTATGACACTACATACTTATGAATATAATCATGTTATGTCCTAAAACATAGAATAATGTTACAATATTTACAAATAGGCTATAAGAAAGGCTGCATCTTGAAATCCCCACCCTGTACACCATGTATTTATAACACTGCATACCTATGAATAATTGAGGCCTTGAGACAAATAACCATACACATCCATATTTCCAATTTTGAATGAAAATAGTTTTACATGTAACAGGGCTGTAGTGGAGGCTAAATTTAAGTGAACAGTTTACTCACCTCTCAATAAATCTAATGCACCTCATAATATAGCGTAATCACAAAATGCACTGTATGAATAATTAGTCATAATAATAATAATAAATACATTATATATATATATATATATATATATATATATATATATATATATATATAACGACTAGTATTGGTGTAAACATTAAACAGTAACGTTCAGCATCATCAAATATGTTCTGAATGGCTTTTTTAAACAAGCACATCACAATCAACCTCACTGTGATCACAGAATTAATAGTTTACCCACTTCTTATTTTACAACTACAATCCTATTAACATGACAATGGTAGTAAACCAGTCTGAAACACATTGGAAGGAAGAGTTTAATAGGAAGACCCAACAGAAACCCACATTGGGCTAATATCCTTTGAAAAGGACTGTTTTATTGAGCTTCTGTCGTATGTTGTTCCTCTGTAAGCTAAGTGTTGTCATCTTAGCGATGTGGTGTAGCCTCAGCTTAAACAGGGACACAACTAATGTCAGTAGCATATGGTGGTGGCTGTCTATTCCATACTGCGTGTCCCTGATGTGTTCCCCGAGCTCAAACACATCCTCTGACCCAATCCTCTTCCGCACAATGTACATGACCTCCAGCAGTTGGATGGGCTGTGATCGTCTGCAACTGGCCTGACGAATTACCCACTCTGCTGCCCTGACGACCCTCACTGTTCCCTGTGATGGAATCACCAGGCCTTCGTTGTTTCTTAGAAACAGCAGGTGATAGCTCTGGTCCTTGATGGCAGATGCAGCTTCTGTCACCAGGCTGGCACGGCAGACATCACAGGACAGCTTCTCCAGAGTCCGTCGCACAACAAATCCTAAGATTTGAGTTAGTATAACAATAGCATAACCAGAAATATTAATAATCAATAATTTATCAATTAATAAGCATGGGGAACATGGGGAAATTAAGGAGACACTCTTTTTATGACTACTATCGTAGATTGTTTTCCCACGGATTTGACTATTGGCACTATTGGTTACAGGCAAAATCAACTTTCAGTCAGCCTTTACCTGAAATGTACACAAGAGCATTGTCCACAAGACCATTGAGGCGGACGGGAAGATAGCTGTGATCATGGACCAGGGCTGGAATGTCTGCAAACGGAGAAGGAAGATCTTCTCCTCTTGCTGCAGAGGACAAATCTACAGCTGACAGGCTTGTGGAGGTGTCGATGGTGGCTGACTCTGTGTCGTCCTGTGCTGTAACATTGCCTCTGTGAGTCACAACTCCACACCTGGCCATCAGCTTCCTAAAAATATACTTGAACTGTCTGGCATTGGGGTTGTTATTCCAGCCGCCTTAAAAAAACACACAAGATTATCAAACAATTCAGACTATCAATGGTGATGAATTCTGCAAACAGGTCAAATAGAGACATTTTTTAGATACTCAGTGTATCAGTTTGTGACACTTGCATGAAATGGTATGTCTTCAGAAACCACACACACACACACACACAAAAGTATATATATACAGTATATATATACAGTATATATATATATATATATACATACATACATATATATATACATATAAATGGACCGACAAAACTATAAAAGCATTTGCTGAAACTTTGTCACTTTGTGTTGTGGCTGGTAAATATAAAGTATGAACCCTACCAGATGCTCTGATGGAGTTAAATAGAAGCTCCAAGTGGTCCTGGCTGAACCTGTAGGTCAGGACATATCGCTGGCCTTCAAGTAGCACAGGGACCATCGACATCAACGTGTCAATGTTGATGACGAAGCCCAGGACAGAGAGGAACCTTCAAAAGCAAATATTGTATTACTATGATGATTCTGCCAAAACAGGACACAAGAAAGCAGGGATGCAAACTAACAGTATAGGATGAAAATAGTGAATGCTCCCAGAGCAGTACTAACTTCTCAGGGCAGACACAAATTCACATTTTAAACAATTCAATTTATTGCCATTCATCTTCATGGGGGGGGGGCTGACTAGTTTGCATCCCTGACCTTAAAGTAATCAGTGTGAGATTTAGGACCATTAAAATTACTTAAACTAAACTAAACTAAACCATCTTGAATTAATTAATAACATAACATAACATGCAGACCATGCAATACATACCATTTTGACACAGGCATCTGGGGACAAAAAAAATGAATACAAAAATTCTAACAGACAAAGCTGCAGACAGCAAACACATTGGAGCAAGATAGTATCATATGAATAATATGTAATACGTACCACTTTATGAACTTGACGCAGACCGAAAAGTGCATCTAATGAACTCGATGCAGAAAGGATAGAACATCTTACTGGTAAGAGCATCTTATGAACTCGATGCAGACAGGAGGACAGAGCATCTGAACTTGATGCAGAAGATAGTACAGGAACAAGAGAACAGAACTTATTTCATGGACTTGAGGGATGCACTGAAACCAGAACAGTTTTACCTTAGATAATTTGTAATGTGTAGATGATTTGTAAATTCAATACTTGTAATTAATTAAATTATTTAAGAATTTGTTCTGGTATTGGTGACTACAAATGGTGTCAGTGCATCACAACAGTCACTATTTTAAAAGACCTCTTTGTTCGATGAAGGGGTTTGCCATCCTCCATCTTCAAAGTGAGCAAGAACTCCCTGGCTGTTATCAAGAACTCCCTGGTGCTTGTCCAATTCCTAGAACCAAGGGGGGCTTTGAACCCTTTGGCTCTGGGATTGTGACTGTTCAAGATGTCAAACAGCCTGTCTGTTATCTATAAACAAATATCTTAATTAACTAATAGCATTGAAATCATCACTATAACTTAGTGTCAATAGGTATCAGATAGTAAACACCCAAGTATGTGGCATAGCTTCCATTTCCATCCCATTTCCTCTGTGGCAATGCTTTTTAAAATTAAATTGTTGCAGTCCTTTAAACCTGTAAATCTAGGAGGTGACAATAAGGGTGTTTTTGAGGAAATTATGAGGTAGGTATAAACCATTTTAACCAAGCTCTTGCATAGTGTTGAATATGAGGAGGGTCATAATTATTTAATAATTTCTGATGCCAAAAATGAAAAAAAAAGAAAGGAAAAACATAACAGGATAATACTGGAGGCATTCACATTTACACCTATTACATTTACACCTGTTACAAAAGGAGGGTGGGCGTTATATGGTTAGGTCAATGATGCAAATCCCTAGCTGCATTACCTTGATAAATTCTGAAGTAGCCTCAGAATCATTGAACTCTGCATAGCCCACGTCCTGCAAAGTGCGGAGCGCCACTGCTACAGAGTTACTCAGAGTCTGAGCAGCCAGGGAGACCTTAAGTTTATAAGGAGAAATGAAGGGCACCTTAGCGCTACCTAGAAACACCATCAAAAAGTATAAAAACATAATAAAGCCCTGACCCTCTATCCATTAATCCTCATGCAAACATACCTTCATCTTCTGATTAGCAAAGTTGACATGCTTATCAGTGACTCTGTTGGCAGCATGTAGTCCACTTTTCTTTTGGAAGTTGTTCAGCTGAACTATGTAGTTCCAATTGATACTGCCAGTTTGACTTGTTATTGGGCTGTATGCCTGCAGAATCACACATCAACTGTAAAGCAACATATTCTACACAATTATGTAAACACAATCAAAATGTATAAAAAGCAGAACAGTCAAGCACAGCAGATGGGTAATAATGAGCATGTACCTGCAACATATTGCGCGTCAGCTTCAACATGTGGCAGGCATCCATCATGACAAAAACCTTGTCATGGGTTAGCGGATGTGGGAAATGCGTCTTCAGGGGCTCACGGGGGTCTGCTTTTAGGTTGCACCCAAGTTGTGTGCACATACTTATGTTGGATGCATGCCCATCCATCGTCACGCATACCACCCTTATCTGCCGATGATGCAGCTCTTCTATAGCATGTTCAACCAAGACTCTCTGTGTTTCTGGTGTGAGGGACTTGGTCAAATAATAAGCTATTGGAGCTTTCCAATAACCCTGAAGCCCAACCACCATAAACACAAGAGCCTCGGAAGCTATGTCTGTCTCATTCAACCGATCCCCCATGTCCACATATCCTAACATTGTTTGGGTCTGGGGATCGTGCTGAACGTGACTCTTGATGGACATGGCATCCAGCAGCAGAGTGACACAGCCGTATTTTTCCTCGTCTTCCTGACGCCGTCTTTCCAGCATGTCCAACATCATCTTGTTGAGTCCAGCTCTGGCATCAAGAGAACTCAGCCACCTTGTATAATTAAAAAAAGTACACATTTAACCACATCGCCATTTAAACCACTAACCCAAGCATGCCTATGGTGGACACTGGACACACTAATAATATCTGTAATATGACTAGATAAACACTGATTTGACTTTGGACAACTTTCGCCCGTTCCCCAGCTCGCCCCATAAAAGAAACATATTTGACACCTTTAATAGTCATTGGCAGCCTGACCATTCATGATAATATTGTCTGTAGTACTCAATGTCATTCAGTGTTAAATTAGACATCATGAATAATACCTTTGCAATGAACTGGGATGTGGCAGGTGAATATGAAGAGTATCTCTCAGGTAGTGATAAGCCTTGGGACCATGCAGATGGAGCGTAAGGGCAAAATCTCTCTGGGCCTCGGTGTACTCTACACCCTGCCTCGACAGGAGATGAACCGGAAGATCTGAAATTCAATTAGCAAAAGTGATTCAGTAGGTCTCCTTTTAATAGTAACTAGGAAAGCAACAAAGAACATTAAATACAATTTTACCTGAGTAGCATTCAAGCTTGTCTTTCAGCTCTTCGTTGATGAGATTTTTCTCCTTCAATTCCTCCAGGAGAGCCTGCATGTTGTTCTTGGCCCTCTTTTCTCTCCTCAAGGCATTGCTCTTCTCCCGCTGCAGTACCCTCACTCTTGCTGAGGCTTCTGCGAGTTTGGCCTTTATGGCCTTTGGGGAAGCAGGCAATGCATACAAGTGGTCAGTGGCTTGCCGCTTGCACTGCCCCTTGAGCCTCATTCTCCTCCCTTCAGAGGCTCCCTGTTTCGGCAAAAAATACAAATATATAAATAATAGTACTGCAGAAATTAATAACTTACTTTTTCAACAATTCAATCTTCACTTCTCAAGTTATATTTTGCTTTTAGATTACTAACACCTTCATAGACCATTCTGGGTTTCACCAAGATAAAGGATTTAATATAACAAGCCTTATGATGCTCTCATTAGTTTATGACGTTCAACAAGCAAATACTCACAACATCAGGCATCGGGTCCATCGGATTTGGCAGGTTGTCTTCCGCTCTTCTAGAAGTGGCTGTGCTTCTAGATGCTTCCGACTAGAATAAACATACTGTAAGTAAAGACGTTTTGGAGTGTCTAAAATGTGCTGAAATAAACAACATATTACATCTTGCAGAAACAAAACGTGTAACATTTGATCACATATTTATTTTGATATATCTTATATCTTAAACACCTTAAATTATTGTTGGTCAATTATACAAATACCCTTTGAAGATGAGCAGGGAAGTTAAAAATAGTTGGCACGACACCATCTCTAAGTCGAACAGTCTGCCCCGTCCTGTCGAAGTCATCCCTCCTGAAGTGCTCACTGCAGAGCAGTGTTCTCTCAGTAGCAACAAAACCATCCCTCCGTAGGGCAACTTCCCAAATCCTTTTCATTTCTCTGTTCATGGGAAATCTTAAAAAAAGTGAGAAATGTACCCAGATCAGGGAGGGATGGAAATTAGCACTAGCCACCAGCCAAATGCTGGTCAAATATAACAGTGACTGATAGATTTCAAATACATACACAAAAAAAAAACCTTTGGTTTACTATTGAGTGGCTGGTGGATTTAATCAAGTGGCTGGTACAAGTTCATATTTTGAAAAGTTTCCACCCCTGACCCAGATATATAAATTAGTGTCAACATTTTCGGGATAATTGTATGTTAAAGGTTAAAGACAGGTTTTTGGCAGACGCAAAAGCGACATGGACCCGCAGCGGGGGATCATAGAAATATGACAGACAGACAGACAGACAGACGTACTTTAATGATCCCTGAGGGAAATTGCATTCGTTTCAATACAATACTCCAGTGAAAAAGGAAGAAGAGACAGACACTCTACGTAAAGTAAAGTGTTAGAATATAAATACATAATATAAACCTATGTAAAAATACAATAAAATAAAAACATATGCACAATAAACCTATGTAATATAAACCTATGTAAGCAATATACAAAATATACATACATAAAGAAATATACATAAATGTACATACAACCAGGCATACACTGAGAGGTGATAGCATACGCAAGGATGTAGCATGTCAGATTCTATGTTGGAAAAAAGACCAGTTGTGCAAAGAGATGACCAGTTATGCAGTGAAATTAAAAGAAGTGACCAGTTATGCCATATGAATGAATTAACTGTTGTGCAGCAGAAACTACGATGAAAGTGACAGATTGTATAGTTTGATGACCACAGGCAGGAATGATTTCCTATGTCGCTCTGTGGTGCATCTCGGTGAGAGGAGTCTTCTGCTGAAGGAACTCCTCCACTGAGCCAGGGTGGAAAAGAGAGGGTGAGAGGCATTGTCCATGATAGTCCGTAGCCTGGACAGCATCCTCCTATCTGCCACGGTAGTTAGAGTGTCCAATTCCTCACCCACTACATCACCAGCCCTCTTGATGAGTCTATTAAGTCTATTGGTGTCCGCAACCCTCATCCCACTGCCCCAGCATGTGACAGCGAAGAAGATCACACTGGCAACAACAGACTCATAGAACATCCTCAGCATTGTCCTGCAGATGTTGAAGGACCTTAGCCTCCTCAGAAAAAAGAGTCGGCTTTGGCCCTTCTTGTAGACGGCCTCGGTGTTCCTGGTCCAGTCCAACTTGTTGTTGAAGTACACCCCCAGGTACTTGTACTCCTCAACAGTGTCGACTGGAACCCCCTGGATGAACACAGGGCCCACCGGTGTTTTTACCCTCCTTAGGTCCACAATGAGCTCCTTTGTCTTTGTAGCATTGAGCTGTAGATGGTTCAGCTCACACCAAGAGACAAAGTTGCCCACAACAGTCGGTTATGTAACATAACCTGTATTGAACTTCCACTAAGTAACTAACGATTATCCTAAAAATGAATCATAATAATGTAATATCTTACCGGTGAAAGGTAATTCCACGGGTTCTCATTTCCAGAGAACGTCAATTAGCGCATCCATAGGCTGCACAAACGTCTGGCATCTTCGCGAAAAGTCAGGAATTTCCTGTAGAAATCATAATGTAAAATGTTTTTAACAAACCAACCCGAAAATAAAAATCATGTGCAACTTCTGTTATATTGAAAAGAAAGACTGTCACCCGGGCAAAAGCAGAGCACGGGCACCCAGCTATTACTGTGCATGATACACTAAACTAAGATGCGCGATTAAGTCGTTTTTTTTAATAGAAAAGCTGCGATTTCAACATGTTCAAGCATCCAGGATTATAACCACATTAATAACTTTTTTAAGAAACCAAACTGTTTGTAAATCCATCAAAATGTCAGCGAGATAACATTATTGATGTTTGTGCAGATCACTGACCTTACCTCAATTTGCATCAGGTTCCGCAGATTCTGACAGGCAGCTTGACTGTAGAAAGATGGCCGACCTGTGGGGACGTTCTAGACCCCGCCTTAAGACATCTAGTCTTCTGTGTATATCTATGCTACTGCCCACTGGGCTGACGAGACGCGGGGCCGCCATCTTGGAGTGGTGATCCGCCCCCCTCAGTGTAATTCATTTGACAGGAGAAATGAACTGTCAGCGCATTTAATTAATCTTACCTCACTGAATACCAGTGGTGGACTGGCACCGAAAAGAGGCCCTGGCAATTTTGACAGAGCGAGGCCACATTTGTCTTCTCAGGTCACTAAAAAATAAGTTTTTATTTTTCCTGTAAATTACGGGAAAAAAAAAGTCATTATTATTATTTAGTTTAGTAGGCCTATTATTTTTCAGAGTTAAAGCAAAACGCCACCGCTTGTCCATACTGAACTACGTTCTTCCCTGATCTTAGATAAGTTGATACATACCTCTCTCGCTTTCGTGCGTGCACTCGATCGCTCTGGCGCGTAGCGCTACTTCGATAGCATGTAGCTTGGCCCAGTATATTCCATAGGATCATAATGGGGGTGAAGTTAGAAGCGACCAAGCACTTCCAGGTTTTCCCTATTTAAATACATTTACCTGAGTAGTTACACGACCCAAGTATGGTTACACAAAATGAAACATGGCAATTTTCTAAGCGGATAAAAAAGGATAACTAATGTATGGTGAAATATGATATTTCAATGATGATAGTATGTATGCATACTGACCTAACCTTAAGAGCTCGCATATAATCTAATCTTGTTTAGGTAAATCTATTCATTGTTTATTGTCTATAGTCAGGTTTTTATTGCACTCATCTATCCCCTTGTACTGCTGGTCACTGTGAATTTCTCCTAAGGGGATTAATAAAGGAATATCTTATCTTATAACACCTGGGAGTACTTTGACGTCGGCGCAGTAATATCATCACTCCTAAAAGATCCTCCCCCCCTCCCCCTATTACTTCCATCAATAGAACCAACGTGACTTGCAGGCCATTGCCTGCACTACCTGTAGTAGTTGAAGTAAAAAGTCACGTTGGTTCTATTGACGGAAGTAACAAGTAAATAGCGAAAACTTGCTTCTAACTTCACCCCCGTTTGGATCCTAAGGAATATACTGGGCCAAGCTACATGCTATCGACTGCGCGCCAGAGTGATCGAGTCCACATACGAAAGTGAGAGAGGTATGTATCATATCGTCTAAGACCAGGGAAGAACGTAGACAAACGGTAGTGTTTTGCTTTGACAGGCCGTTTTGTTTGTTTGCTTTTTTCCTTTTTTTTTTTTTTTTAAATTATTTTTATTTATTCATTTATTGATTTGCGGCCGCCTATTGACGAAGCCGCTGCACTTTATTTATTTATTTAGCCTATTTATTCATTTATTTAGTTATTTACGGCCGTGGCCGCCTATTGATGCAGCCGCTCTGCTCAACTTTATTTATTTATTTAGCCTATTTATTTGTGATGCGGCTGAGCGGCCGCATCACCAGGCGGCCACAGTGGTATTTGCCCACGTTGCCCAATGGCCAGTCTGTCCCTGCTGAATACCATTGATTTTCACACGTTTTTTTGTAATACGTGTAGCTATGATAAAGGACACATGTTTTGGCGTGTGTTATCATTCATAGTTGGCTTAACAGTAATAGAATATTATTACCGTAATTTTCGGACTATAAGCCGCGACTTTTTCCCCATTTTTCGACCCTGCGGCTTATATAACAGTGCGGCTTATCTATGGATTTTTACAGCTAACGGCCACTAGGGGGATACCTAAATCTATGGATTTTACCATCCACCATGTTGACGTCACATTTGCTTCAACACACAAGTAGCCGCGCGCGCGGGAACGCGGAGGTCCTCCGGAAGCAGACTTCTACCGCGAGTGGTACGAGACAGAACGACAGCGAGAAAGACGGACATTGCGAGCGCAAGACAGTTTGTGAGACACCCTCATTATGGAAAACAAACAGTTAACGTATGCAAATATGCAACTTGTGTTGAAATGTTAATAAATAGGAGCTTCCCCAAACAGTTGCCTCTTTCCCAACAATCCCCTCTGTGCTAGGGTTGGGACACGATTTTCGAATAGTCGAATATTCGTGACACGTTCGAATAAAGAATACTCATTTCGAATGCCGCATTGACTAGTATTGCGTTTCACTCATAGGTTTCACTGGGAATGAATGCTGCATTGTTTACATAGAACTATACGTCCGAACCTAAAACATCCCCGAAAGGATGGCTTATCGCAGCGGCAATCGCGGTCCTATTTGGGGAGGAGTACAGTGCAGAGGGGGCAACATACACCACTGAACTGACTCAGTACTGCCAGGATGTGTGCCCACCGCTCCACAATGACCCACTGACATGGTGGAAAGCAAATCAAAAAAGATACCCCCGCCTGGCAAAGTTGGCGAGCGCCTACTTGTGTGTGCCTGCAACGTCCGTGCCGTCGGAGCGTGTGTTCTCCGCTGCCTGCTTAATAGTTAATAGGCTGCGCACACGTATCCACCCCGAACACGTTGACATGTTGATTTTTCTGAATAAAAATATGCAATAGGTTTACTTCGCTATTTCTGTTAAATCCATTTGATCTCGTTGCTGAAACTGTTTCACCCGGTTCCCCCTAACAGGCAGTTAAATGAAAAACAGCGCAGCGGTTGCAATTGTAACTGTTTGTTTGTTGTCATGCTGTAGCTGAGATAAATCGCTCAGGGAATATGCCCATTTTACCGTTCTGTAATGTTCTTATTGATTCAGTAAACTGTTTGGTTAAGTCTACCCTTTCTGTCGTGTGTGTGTGGTGGTTGAGGGGGAGGAGGGGGATGTCGCACGTGAGCGCGCGCGTGTGTTTTTTTTTTTTTTTTTTTGGGGGGGGGGGGGGGGGGGTCGATTTTCGAATAAAATTCGAATAGTGTCTAGCGAATTTCGAATAGTGTTTTGGACTGAAAGTCACATCCCTACTCTGTGCACGAACCATATGGTAATTAAACATAAAAAAAACCTGCGGCTTATAGTCCGGTGCGGCTTGTATATGTACAAATCATGCAATTTAGCTTCTGCGGCTTATATTCAGGTGCGGCTAATATTACGGTATATGCTATAAGTGACCAGACGTCCGAGATCAAAACTGGGAACATAATCCCCGAGAAGGGGGAAAAAAAAGGGTCAGCTATGTTTAAATTGAAGAAACAATATGATTAGGTGATATGTATATATAGGCTACGTATATCATACATAAACAATGTATGAATACATTAGATATCTATATCTTAGGGACCTATAGACTGTATCTCTTGACTGTTTCTGCAGCAGCAAAGAGTTTATTCTGTCTTGACACTTGTATTGATATTTTGTATTAACAACATAAATTGTTATGTTTACAGTGATTGTTTTATATGTATTTTTTTATGAATGTCGCTTTGGAATAAAGCATCTGCCAAATAGGCTACTTAATAAACATAACATATATAAACACCTGAACGTTTTCATATCAGCTAAAACCACCAATCTGTTTCACTGGATTCAGAATAAAACCAAGTTCTGTCTTACCCAACAATGTTAGTATTTGAATATTGTTACTTGAACGACTTATTCAGGTTACAACTACACTGTTAAGAAAGTATTGTCTTATACTTTGCCTAAAATGAGAATGCATCATAATCAGTGGCGCCTGGTGAATTTTGGGTGGGGCTGAAAGCTTGAAAACCAAACCCCCGCAGGGGGGTCTGGGGTCATCCTCCCTCAGAAGATTATTTGTGATTTTCACATACAAATGAAGCATTCTGGTGCATTCTGACAAAATAATAAAGACAAAATAGAACATTTCCTTACAAAGACGAATGGGGCTGGAGAACTAAGTTTTCACTTAATTTATTTGCTTTGTTTATGGGAATTATACACAAGTTAAAATTCAATTCAATTTATAGAGCATCAAAACATTACACGACTCATGGCGCTTGACAGTGTTGAACATTCAGAGAGAGCCCATATGTAACAGGGGCGAGGAAAAACTCCCTATAATTGGAGATACATATAGGAAGAAACCTCATGCAGATCTACGACTCAAGGGCCTGACCCATCTGCCTAGGGTCAGTTACAGGGCAGTAAGGTTTGTATACATGATAAATGAATAGGTTAGTTAGGTGTAGAGAATAGAACATGGTGTCTAGAGCCACCTGGGGTGTATGTAACAAAGATGTAGGATGGTTACATAACCAGTATGATAATGCATGAATCCCATTTAGTGTCAGAAAGTTCAAATAGTCCAGTGTGGGGATGACTTGTCATAGCCATTGGGAATTGTCATAGGGCAGTAGTGGATCGCTAGGTAGCCCAGGCCAGGAATCCGGTCAAGGGGACAGCAACAGGTGATGGTAGGGAGTCATAGGATGGGACTTCAGGTGTGATGAGGGCCAAATACAAGGATGGCTGATGACTGGTAATGGTTTACCTCACAAGTGAGGTAAGTGGGAAGAGAGAGAGATATATAGAGTGGGTTAGGCGTGCTATAAGTTTCATGATGGTTAGTAGTAATAAGTATCAATGGTACTACAGAGTGTTACACTATAGAGAGAAAGGCAAGAGAGGGAGAGTCGAGAGAGAGGAAGAAGAGGGAGTTGAACGACATGACAGAGAAGAGGTGAGAGGGAGAAGAGGGAGTTGAACGACATGACAGAGAAGAGGTAAGAAGGAGAGTTGAGAGAGAGACAGAGGGAGATACAATATGCACACTGAAGGCATGATGCCACCATAGGAAAGATAGACTAGCTATAATGTATAGCCACTGTCCATCTGATTCTCTAGTTAGCTAGCGCTAATACACCCCCCCCCCCCCTACACAATCTGGACTGTGGTCCTAACTTTTACCTCTGTTGGCTTTTACAATCTTTATCTTCAACATCTATTTCAACTTTATGTTGTTCAAGTATGTCATTTCTTCACTTCATTCATTTCATTGACATTTTCATTCATTTCATTGACAAGCAATTCTATTACGGTCATACTCTTGTTTGTTAGCCTAGCTGGCTACGATTTCAGTACTCCTTCTCAACTCTGTGGTAATATAATACAACCAATAGTGCGTTAGTGTTAAATCTTACTTGTGAAAAGTAATCCCCCGATTCCTATTTTCGACGCTCCGCTCATTTGAGCAGGAATACGCTGAACACCAGCCTGGCATCCTTGTTTTCTTCTGTAGACGCTACCTGTCAACTATTGCTGTCAATGCTGCTCGCCGGCTCCTGATCACCACTCCAATATGGCGGCCGAATTTCTCGTTTGGCAGCAGCCAATGTTGCGTCTACCTAATAGGATGTCTATGGTTGCTACAGGCAACAAGGCGATTTGAGCGCATAGCGATTTTTTTTTCTCAGTGGGCTTCAACTAATGAATGCAGACTGCGCGAGACGGAGGCGGCAACCTTCGCTCAGTCCGTTTTCAAAGTGGCCGTGTGCGATAATGGGGCTACATGAGTCGACCCCGATATTATCATATATAATTTTAACAACGTTCATTTCCGCGGAAAAACGACTCATTCATGGGAAAGTAAACATAAACATGATCAAGACACTGGTATTTGAAGTGAATATGTTGCGTTCTTCTAAAATTACAACTGTGGGTGCATCGTAGCATCTAGGTTTTTGAAACTGGAGCTCGCGCATATGTTAGTTTGGATGTGTGTATGTATTGCAGAAATGTTCAAATCGGTTCACGTGAAACCAGCCAAACCAACGTTGAGAACTTTTTGGTTTATTAACGATGAAAGGATGACAAAATATCTTTTTTTTTTTTCTAATGTTTATGTTGGCTTTGTTTTTTGGTAGAAGCTTGGTAGCTGCCAACTGCAATCTCATAAATCAATGAACTGTAGTAGTAGTCTATGTTATAAATAATATACTTTACTTACCAACTTGGACTTGTTGTAGGGTGAAAAGGTGGTCTAGCTAAACTACAATAAATGACTAAATACTAAATTCTAAATATATACAACGATTGATAATAATAAAGATATGAAAAGTCATAGAAATCTTAACGCTAAAATATAACTACAAAAAACTTATATTAGAACAGGATAATAATAAAGTGCTGATACTAATACTAAAAACTACTGACTGGCCCTCATTTATCAAACGAGCGTACGACAGAAAACGGGCGTAAAATGGACGTACGCTCATTTCCACGTTGAGCTTGGCATTTATCCATTTGAACATGAGCGCAGGCTGCGATGAAATCTCACGTCAGGTCTGAGCTCGTGTACGCAACTTTTTCGATTGCGAACAGTGGCGAGACTGGTATATCCGCAAGAGTCGGACAACTTTTTCTTCACCTTATTCGGAATAAAATAACTAACGCAATGCAAACAATAGCCTAAAGGTCAAATGTGAAATGTTTTAAGCTGGATCAATTTAACATCAATTTTACATTTAATTAATTATTCAATTAATTATTTACCTCTTCCGTAGCCCGCTGAACATTGGACACACTGTTGACTGCAACAGTGATTTGTTTCCATATAGCATTTTTTTGCTTGCCCTTAATTAGATTAGATTAGATTCAACTTTATTGTCATTGTGCAGAGTACAAGTACAGGGACAACGAAATGCGGTTGGCGTTCTAACTAGAAGTGCAAATGAGCGATAAAGGTGCGGGTTGAAATTAGGGCTGGGCGGTATATCGATATTTCAAATATATCGATATTTTTTCAAACAAGATAAGGAACGAGACGATATCATCAATATCGATATAGTTTCATTTGCGTTTAAAGTACAGCACTTTGTTCCTAATAACAGCCGTTTCGAGCCGCGACTGCCGCCTGCTATTTCGTTCTCTTCTCTGCGAAGCACTATCTCTCTCCCGCTCCCTCCGACTTGTCACACACACACACTGCCCCGGCCCAACGTGTACAACGTGTGGCTTTCACAGAAACTTTGTAGCGACGCTGCCGCACACTTTAATGGGCAGGCAACTTCTGCGCGACTGCGCTTTCTTTCATTCGCTTTCGCTGGCTACATCAAATCTAAATTACACGTTGGCTAGATGACATCAAATTGACGGACGATAACATAACGGATATTTTATGATAACGGACAATATATATATATATATATATATATATATATATATATTTCACGAAGCATCGGAGCGTTCTGATCCGTCTTTTAAGAAACATTGCCGCTGCTTAGCCTATTTAAGATGCTGTGCATAGACTGACTGCACCCACTGTTTTGCTACGATTGCAGAATTTTGCCTTTTATTAACATTCATTTTATTCTGTTTCTACTATACTAGGCTACAATAAAACG
This sequence comes from Urophycis tenuis, assembly GCA_036785325.1. Classification (NCBI taxonomy): domain Eukaryota; kingdom Metazoa; phylum Chordata; class Actinopteri; order Gadiformes; family Phycidae; genus Urophycis; species Urophycis tenuis. The sequence continues at coordinate 608,356 of JAXIVH010000080.1, read as the reverse complement.
ATTTCTGCATAGGCTATCGTTCCTGTAACGTCGGGACCGCATTCAATTTCGAGTGACTGTTTTTGACTCATTCATTTTAAAATGTTTCGCTACCCCGTCCTACACCCAAATTGAGGATTGAGTTTGCAATCAGCAAGGCAGATTAACGAGCGCAGCGACGCAGGCAGGCTGGAAATGAAAGCACAACGGCGCCACCCATGTAGAATGACGAGTTGGAGCGCGGCAACAGCAAATATGTTATTGCGTCAACAAATATCGATATTTATCTTATATCGATATTCTGCTTGAAAATATCGAGATATGACTTTTGGTCCATATCGCCCAGCCCTAGTTGAAATGCAGAATTGAAAAATTGAAAAACATGAAAAGTGGCAGTAGTTATTAAAGTGACAGTAAACAGTGCAGGTGGAGATAGTGATCGTTGAGGTAGTAAACGGTTACTAACACTAGCAGAAACAGGCTGTAAACAGTATAAAAAATGTTTAAAAAAATGTAAACAATGTACAGGTAGTGCGAGAAATAGTAATATAATACAAGAAGTGTACAGGTGGTGCAATAGTGCGCTAGTGCAATACAACGGAACGGGTACAACAGATGAATGTGGATTGTATGGATATGGGGGTGGGGGGTGGAACGGCAGTTGAGAATAAATAACATTACTATAAATAATATGAAGTATGTCCAGGGGGGTGAGGGGTGGGGGTGAGTGTCCTTGGGGGGGGGGGGGGGGGGGGCACATCAACAAGTGACACGAGTGTCTCCATTTCTGTTTCTGAAAATGTAAAAATGTAAAATGTAAAAAAAAAAGTGAAAATGTAAAAGTTAGGGGCGAGACTTCTTTTATAGGGGCGTGTTACGTTAATTACGATCAATCTCAGCCGCCGTATTTATCAACACCAAGCTCCTTAAGTACGCTGGGATTGGTGTGATACGATACGTTTCGTAAATCTCACGTGGGTCCTATCGTAAGGTGAATCATGCGTTCAGATTTGCGCTCATTTCTACGTTCGTTTGATAAATGAGGGCCACTAAAAAATGAACATAAAACTTAATACTAAAAACTGCAATATAAACTCTGAATAGTTATAAACTCTATAAACTCAACTGAATAGTTGACTAATGCTGATACTAAAATCTTTGACTACCACCTGAACCGTCAAACACCAACAGCTGTAATTTGAGCTGCGTAACTGATAACCGTCAAGAACGCACGTGGATGCAAGTTGACGTACCTCGAGAGTGTCGAAACTGATGCTCGCCGCAGTGGTAATTTGAACGTTTTTTATTTTTGTAGCTCTTTTGTGTGTGTCTTTACAATAACAAGGGTAGTGTAGCCTACTGTAGGCCTATCAGAGAAAAGTTTGGACGGACAACTTGTGGATTACCGCGACATGAAATGCAGTTGCATCATTGATGAATTGGTGAATAAACTCAGCAGAGTGAACTTCCAGTGTGTGAGTGACAGGCTTCTTTTTGTGATGGAGTATTGATGATTGCAGTTATGCTCAATTAGTGAAAACTATTGGCAGAGCCTTGCTGTTAATGCGAACCTGGTGAGAACCCGCCGTGATAACTATTTGGATAATTAACTGGTGGACATCTGTTTTATTTGACTGCTTCATTTCCGCTTTGATGTCCCATTTCAAATTTTGGCTGAAATTTGAACCAAGAAATTTAAAGGAGTCTGTCCAGTTAATGGGCTCATGATAGCTGGGACTCATTAGGCCTCCTTCCCAAGTCCAAGAAGTCATGTGTTTGTTTGTGAAGATAAGATTTAAGATGGAGCTTGTTTTCAGTGCACCAGTCCTAGCCCATTTCACAAAATATATTTCAGCATAGGGCTGCTCGATTATGTCAAAAATGATAATCACGATTATTTTTGATTGATATTGTAATTGCGATTATTAAAGACGATTATTCATTGATTTAAAAAAAAAAAATGTTTTTGATGGTGCGACCAGGCAGGATTGTCAGTTGTCAAAGATGAGCGTTTATTGTTCTCAGCAGCATGGCAAACACCCTCCACCTCATTCCAACAACCCTACTGATCACAAAATGGCGCCTTTAAATAGGGTGGCTCTCTAATGAGGGAGAACCCATTTCCCATGCTCACAGGCTCTCCTTTACACAAACACTTTTTTTTTGTATTATTATCCCCACAGTCTTTTCTTCTATCTACACACACACATACACATCTATTTACAAAAACCCCATTCCTAGTTCCAGCATCTTATACTCATAACATGCTCAAACTCTCCACCTCCACTAATCACCACTTGGTTGCTCCCGGAACTATAAATACAGTGCTTGTTTTCTTGGGAGGCCTTTTGCCCGAACACCCTGGAGACAAAGAGACTGGCGAGTACATTTCACACACACACACACACACCTTAACATTCCAATAGATTAACATACACACACTATTGCACTACATATTTTAGATAAATCATCTCATGTCATTTAGTATTACCTCCCCACATAAATGCACACTAAATTTCATGTCCCTCTTTTGCAGGCGGAACCATGTGGCCATCACAGAACCTACCAGCACAGATAAAGCTTCAAAAGGACAATAAATGTATCAATCAACAAATAAACTATATTTAAATGTGCAAATATGCAATGTGCAAATACAATAAAGTGCAACTGTTTACCAAAGTGCCTGTGCAATTATTAATGTGCATGTATCATGGTTAAAGTGCGTTGTGCAATATTCCCCCAACCCCCTCTCAAGCTCCAGGGAACTAAGTCCTCTTCGTTACAGACTCAAACATAGGTCCGTTGTGGTGGCAAAATATAATATATAATTGACACTTTTCCACAACTTTTCCGCGACATTCGTCATAAAGGGCAGGCAGCGCAATTCTACTGAAATGGTGACGTGGTGGTAACACATACCGCTTGTCCAATGTGTATCAGTTTATTGAACGCCGGGTCGCTAACGGTGCTGGTAGGGCACATGTCTTTGGCAATCATGTATGCGATTGCATCTGTTATTTCTTTATGCTTGCGGGAGCTGGCTGGATATGGGGTGGCATTGTATAGGGTCTCCTTAATTGAGGACTGTGTTGCGGTGGCAGGAGTGGAGGAGCTTTTCATTTTTTCCTTCATTGCTTGGTCATGTATTACTCTGTGTGCGGACTTTTAAGTGGTTAAATAGATTGGTCGTATTCGCTTGAGGTGCAGACACGGTCGCGTGACATATCTTGCAAGTTTTCAGGCGGGGGCGGGGCGCAGCGGAGTGCGCAGGTGGAGAAAGAAGGGTTCGCTCCATTTACCACACAAAACACGGCGGGTGGCAGAATGATCGTTTTATTACGATTATCTTGATTTAATGATCGAGGGAAGCCGTAATCGAAATCGAAATTCAATTAATCGCCCAGCCCTATTTCAGCATATGATAAATAGCTTTTAGGCTATATCATTATGACTACAATATATTATATTTCAAATATATATTATGATGTTATCATGATGTTACATTGTTTACCTACCTTTAATGATTGAATTCTATTCCTCAGGAAGTCCAGTTTCCGGTGAAACAGAGCAGAGTTGATGTTCATGACTTGTAGCCTAGAGAAGAGGATGAGGGGATCAGCTGGTGTTGTTGTGAGTTGTCTTTTTGACTGTAACAGCTGCTGTCTGTCTGTATATGTAATCTACTGACACTAAGTTTAGATATTCCTTTATTAATCCCCCTTAGGAGAAATTCACAGTGACCAGCAGTACAAGGGGATAGATGAGTGCAATAAAAACCTGACTATAGACGATAGACAATAAATTGATTTACCTAAACAAGATTACAGATTACAAGATTACACTAGTACAGAATGATGCGATTGGTCTGGAAAGATGTTGAATTTTCTGCATGCACATAAAATGTGAAAGCAAAATAAGAAATAAGCTAGCTAGACACTATTCTTTTATAGCTGTCTTCGCACTCTTTCATTTCGCTGGATATTTAATTGTTTATTAGCATATGCATACCTGCAAACTTGTCGCTTTTCGGCTACAATCGCCGTTTTTTGGGTCAAAGGGGACATTCACGTGACTCGTGTAGATCCGAAGAGTTTTTGTTTTGGGGGGGGGGGGGGGTCGGGGAAGGCTGCGTTAGCTTATCAAGTGGAGGCTGAGACCAGTTATATACAGTCTATGGCTGAGACACGCATGCCGGCCAGGCAAAAAGAGTTTTTTGCACGTGTAGAGTGACAGCAACAGGGTGCAAAACATTTTTTAATTTAGTTTATCAGTACTTTGTATGGACTCATCGTCTCAATTTTCATCGTCATCGCGACGTGAGCGTTCATGATAAACACATCGCAAAAGCTGTAATGCGATAAGTTCGCCACGCACACTCGGGCCATCCTTATCCTTAAATCATCCTTAAATATTGTGGTTTGCAGTAACCCGACCCACCCTGTCAATTTAGGACCGACCCAAATATTTATTTTTCCCTTTTAGTCCGACCGACTTGCCGTTTGTATACTTGCGTTAAGACCGACCGTTGTTTTTTTTTAACTCTTCAAATAACTAATGCAACTACAATAAAACCCTATTAATTATATTTTAGAAGGTATCGCGAATATAAATAGCCAACATACACACGTAGGCTACGTTCTTTCTTTTATATTCGCTTCATTTCATCAATGGTTCGCGCTTGTCTGTTATGATGGCTGCGGCTGCAGTAAAGAAAATGTTCGCAGTCACCTTTCAAAGTTATAGAAGGCTAAATTATTACTTTGGGTTCATGCACGGTAGCAATAGGTCCTACATGAAAAAATGCATTGAAATATCTCGACACCGCTATAAAGTGACGTGTCGACTGACATCAAGGAGACCACTAAACTTTTACGGGATGGAGACGCGGTCAGTGACGTCACGATGTGCAAATTTGTTCAAATTCATATCGACGTATTCACCATGATCAAAATTTTACTCTTTTCTTATTTATTATCGCAAGTCATATCGTCATCGCAATATCGAACAGTGTGATCGCACATTTTCACAATGATCTGGTCTCAGCAGATACCTTGACTCTGTTGGTTGTTATGTCATATTTGGAAGCTCAATCTGTAACTTTTTTTCATAAAAATCTCACCAGAAGTAACCATTTAAAGGGTTATTTTTCAAAATTTTCTTCCGGGGGGGCGGACCCCCCTAGTGTTGCTAGGTTACCAACACACAGCACCACTGCTACAAAAAAATTCTAGGGGAAACACTATAGACATACTATATACCTTCAGAAATCCTACTGTCAAAACGCTCAGAATTGTGTACTTAACATATTTAAATCACAAAAAAAATTATTGGGGGGCCCCATTACGCTGTCACCTTTTTTTCTCTGACCAGTTTGCAGGTCTGCATATGGTATGTGTGTGAACAGAAAGTATTAAGACCTTTTTACCTTTTTTTCCCCCTTTTTCCCAGGGATTGACCTGATCTGGGATCTGCCATTTTGGAGACGATCTGGGACACCTTAACCATGACCCAGCTGTGACAGCAGGAGCAGCCTCCCTGCGCCTTAAGGACAACTTCAGTCCAGTCTAGCCCAGAGCTCACGGGCACATCGATCGTGGTGGGATTCAAATCCCTGATTTCTGTAGCTCATTTCCTTAACTGCTGTACCACCATGGTACCTGTTGGATCTATTTGAGCTTACCTGTCTCTTGTAAGCCTTGTAAATCATTGCTTTAAATGGGAGATGCCGACCACAGTCAATTGCATAGAGTAATTGGATAACGTAAGGGGGAGATGTAATGCAAAATTGCACTAGACAGCATTAACATTAGTTTGGATTGGATTCTGATTAGCTACTCTTCACCTCATCCTCTCCAAGGCCCTCATGCTCTGTCCTGGCTAACCACAACCCAGTCTCACGAATTTCGTGATACCATCATGACCCGATTGTGATGCCATCAGGAAAATCATGCTTTCTTTGTGCTGCCCTCACAATCCATGTAACCAAGCACCAAATCTAATCTTAAACCTAACCTCGATCTCAAATGTTGTGAATTTCGGGATGGTATCACAAATATATTTTGTGAGACTGGGTATAGGATGCCTACCCAATGTGGTTTGTTCGTACACATCACCTATATCTGTTAAATGAATGTTTTCTAATTCAAATGTGTTGGAATAGAAAGAATTGTCGTGATTTATGGATGTGGTCTTATTTTTTTCAACTGGGTCAAAGTTTGTGGAACTGAGAATTGTTATACTTGATGGTCAAATTACCAAGCCACTACGTTGCGGCAATGTATTTTGTTTACGTTACGGCAACTAGGGTTGCCGTTAGGGTTAGGGTTGTTTACCTACCTTTAATGATTGAATTCTGTTCCTCAGGTCCAGTTTCCGGTGAAACAGAGCAGAGTTGATGTTCATGACTTGTAGCCTAGAGAAGAGGATGAGGGGATCAGCTGGTGTTGTTGTGAGTTGTCTTTTTGACTTTTGACTGTAACAGCTGCTGTCTGTCTGTATATGTAATCTAGATTAAAGTATCTTTATTGACAAGTGTGCTACATGGCAGGCATATAGCACAGATGAAATTGCAGTCCTCTCAGACCTGTGGTGCAAAATAAACAAATGGACAAACAAAGAAAGGAAAGTACGAGAAAAAGTGAGGTAGTGCGTTGAAAAATAGTGCAAAAATATATTTAAAAACAGGAAGAGACATTCTAAAGTCTCATAGTCAGAGTTTGTGAGTGTCATGTTTGTAAAGTTTCATGTCAGAGTTTGTGAGTGGTGGTGGGAGGGTGATGGTCTGAGGTGGGTGCAAGGTTAAGAGTCTGTGGCAAGGGGGCAGAGGAGGTGGGGGGGGGGGGGGGGGGGGGGGGGCAGGGGCAGAGCAGGGAGGGAGGGAGTTGAGCCTCCGGACAGCCTGGTGAAAGAAGCTGTCCTTGAGCCTGCTGGTTCTGGCCCGGAGACTCCGCAGTCTCCTCCCCGACGGCAGAAGACTGAGGATACTGTGGGATGGGTGGGTGGGGTCACCAGCAATCCTGATGGCTTTGCTGGTGAGGCGGGTGGTGTAAATGTCCAAAATGGGGGGGAGAGAGACACCGATGATCCTCTCTGCTGCTCTCACTATGCGCTGCAGTGTCTTGCGGCAGGACACGGTGCAGGCACCGTACCACACAGTGATGCAGCTGGTCAGGAGGCTCTCGATGGTGCCTCTGTAGAAGGTGTGCATGATGGTGGATGAGGCCCCAGCTCTTTTTAGTTTGCGGAGGAAGTACAGGCGTTGGTGGGTTTTTTGGGCCAGTGGTGCGGTGTTGTGGTTCCATGACAGGTCGGAGCTTCGGAGATGTGCACCCCCAGGAACTTGGTGCTGCTCACCCTCTCCACTGTAGCATCATTGATGACCAGTGGAGCATGCTGTGTGTGCATTCTCCTGAAGTCCACAACAATCTCCTTCGTCTTCTCCACATTCAGACGGAGATTGTTGTCCTTGCACCACGTAGCCAGCCTGTTCACCTCACTCCTGTAGATCGTCTCATCGCCGTTGGTGATGAGACCCACCACAGTCATGTCATCCGCAAACTTGATGAAGATGTTGGAGCTGGATGTTGGTGTGCAGTCGTGGGTCAGCAGAGTGAAGAGGAGGGGGCTAAGCACACATCCTTGGGGGGCCCCCGTGTTCAATGTGATGGTGCTGGAGGTGCTGCTGCCGACCCGAACTGTCTGTGGTCTCCCCGTCAGGAAGTCCAACAGCCAGTTGCACAGTGAGGTGTTGAGTCCCAGCTGGTCCAGTTTGTGAATGAGCTGCTGGGGGATGATTGTATTGAATGCTGAGCTTAAGTCAATGAACAGCATTCTGACATAGGAGTCTTTTGTATCCAGGTGGGTGAGGGCAGAGGAGATGGCATCATCGGTCGAACGGTTGGACCGATATGCGAACTGGAAAGGGTCCAGGGTGGGGGGGAGGGCAGACTTGATGTGTTGCATGACTAGCCGCTTGAAGCACTTCTTGAGGATGGGAGTGAGTGTGACCGGGCGGTAGTCATTGTGGCAGGAGGGAGACGACTTTTTCGGCACCTGGTGGCTTTGAGGCATGTGGGGACAACAGCCTGGCTCAGCGAGGTGTTGAAGATGTCTTTGAAGACATCTGTGAGCTCCTCAGCACAGTCCCTCGGTACACGACCAGGAATGTTGTCGGGACCAGAGGCTTTCCGCGGGTTCGTCCCTTTGAGGGATCGCCTCACGCTATCTGGGGATAGCGTCAACACCTGGTCGTCGGGAGAGGGTGGGGTCTTCTGTGCCGGGGTGCTGTTGTCTGCCTCAAAGCGGGCGAAGAAGTCGTCGTTCAGCTCATTCAGCAGAGGGGTGGAGCTGTCGCAGGTCTGCGGTGAGGGCTTGTCCGTTATGGATTGGATCCCTCGCCACAGGTTCTTGGTGTCTCTGCTGTTGCTGAAGCGGTCGGCGATCCTCCTAGAGTACCGTCTCTTGGCCTTCCTGATGCCGTGTGCCAGCTTGGCCCTGGCTGCCTTCAGGCCCACCTCGTCTCCAGCTCTGAAGGCGGTGTTCCGAGCCCTCAGGAGTCTGTAGACTTCCCCTGTCAGCCATGGCTTCTGGTTGGCCCGAACGCGGATGTTCTTGGTGACTGTGACGTCATCAATGCATTTCCCCATGTAGGAAGTGACGGTGTCCGTGTACTCCTGGAGGTCTGTGATGTCATTGTAGGTGGCTGCCCGTCTGAACATGCTCCAGTCAGTGATGAGGAAGCAGTCCTAAGCTGTGTTCAAAATGTTCACTCGTTCACTCACTCAGTCGTTCACTATATAGTGTTTGCTATATAGGGGACCTATGTAGGGGGCTACTAGGGGACAAGTGAGCATGGCGATTATTAATTTCGGACACTCGGGATGTTATTGCTGACACATATTCATGCGACGGATTTTCATCAGTTATCTCAGTCGCATAAACAAACGCAAATGCGAGTTATCACACGTGTAAAGTCATGGGACAACGGTGCTGTTTTTGGATGAGTAAACAGGCTGGGATTTCTCAACTGCATTGAAATAACATTTGAAATATATGATAATAGAAATAAAACCGTGTAATATGTGTACATCCTAACTTTTTTGTGGGCAGGGTAGTAGGCTACAACAATTATTAAACGATGGGGGTTGCTGTGTTGGCCTATAGCTTACGAAATGATATACAAATGGGCAATCCTAAGGTAAAGCCTAGGCTGGGCTATACATACCATGATATAGCCGTTAGTTAAACGTTTTAAAACTTCCATAGGCTCACGTGCATAATAGATCTTACTGATCTCAACGTAAGCTAACTCAACACAACTTAACGTTAAAAATTGATCCAATTCAGGCATTAGTTTTTACTATTTTAATGAAAGTGTTGGTGCTCCGACAAAGGAGACGAAATGACACTGCAAGGGCGAGACGTCTTCGTATTTTACTCGCCAGACATAATATTAACCATATGGCAAGGGTAACTATCACATTTGCTATAGCAGCGTTACTGTTAATGTTAACGTGATGTTAATGCTAGCGCCCTTCTTGGCGAGGGGCGATTTCATTCAATAGTAGCAAACACTGTTTGCAAGTCTGTCGACACCCTTTGTCATTCAATTAGTATATATATATATATATATATATATATATATATAACGATACAATAAAACATATGTTAGTATTAGGCTACAACTACAGCAATATCTCACGAGTCACTCCAGTGTCTATCAGTGAAATGGATTTAACGATATATCATAGCCTACCTCTTTTTAAAACAGCCACAAGGTGGAGCCATAGGAACAACACTTAGGCAAAAGTGTTCGTAAATTAGTTGTTCCACATCAGTCTTTGCCTTTCAGAAGTAAAAAAATCTATATACAGAAGTAAAATAATTTATATTGCGATCAGAGTTCTCACCTATTTTTCATGATCCCCCTGTAGACGTGGGGAGCCAAGTAACCTTTCACATACAATTGGCTTGCAGAACAAATATTTTTAATTAGCATGCAATGAGGTGTCGACAGCCTTTAAATTTCAAGTGTTGTACACAAAACATTTCTATCTTACTTCTTATTTAAGTTCAGTTGTCTTATTTAAGCAGTTAACTATGATATATGAACTTAAATGCTACAAAAATAAAACACACTTTAGTAGTTTAGCAGTGACACTTTATTTTGTGCTCTTTACAGCTGGAGCCGGCAAGATACTGTGTCAGGAATGAACACATACCCCTGCTACAGTTGTTTTTGGATGGGACCTCTGACCTGAAATTAGATTTTCGCCTGAGCAGACCAACTGCAATGAGGCTGATTGCGCTCTTGTGTACCGAGGATCAACAGTGTTCTGGCTGGGGCCTTGAGCTAGAGGTCTTGGTATTTCTATTCTGGCTTGCCAGTGCCACCTCTTACAGAGTGGTGTCACGGGTCTTTGCCATGCCACGCACTACCATTCATGACATCGTCCAAAGAGTGTCAGGGAAAGTCCTTAGGCTCAAGGAACATATCATCTCCTTCCCCCATGCCATGGAGCTGGACACCATCGGTGATGGTTTTGCGCAGCTAGCACGTTCCCCAGCCTTTTCTAAGGTTGTGGGAAGTATTGATGGCTGCCAAGTTAGAATCAAACCTCCATCACAAAATCAGGCATGCTATTTGAACAGAAAACTTTTTTTTTCAATACAGCTGCAGGCGGTGTGCAACCACAAGGGGCTGTTCCTGGACATTTGTGTTGGCTACCCAGGGTCAGTCCACGATGCCCGTGTATACAGGAACAGCCCCATTTTTGCTGACAAACTTTACCCCCCACAGGGTTACCTTATCCTTGGGGACGGTGGGTACCCCTGTACGCCATCCTTGATCACACCATATCGGGAACCTGTGGTGAGGGCAGTTGACAGGCAGTTTAATCATCACGCCAAGGCCTGTTCTGTAATTGAGCGGGCCTTCGGGATCTTAAAAACCCGCTGGAGGACAATTTTTCTTAAAGCCCTGGAGGTGAAGCCCACGTTTGCGCCGGTGGTAATTGCATGTTGTGCGATTTTGCACAACATTGCAATGGAGCTGGATGACTTGCCCTTGGAGGAGGTGGTAATCATGAGGGATGACAATCAAGATCAGCCTCACCAACAGCAGCTGGATCCTAGTGGGGAGGAAGTGAGGAGGCAACAGGCAGCTGCTGTGGTTGGTCCAGTCCAGGCTGTGGCTCCAGAAGGCCATGATTACGTCTAAATTAAAAAATATATTTTTAACCCCAATATGATTTTAGTGTATGAAACATTGTTTTCAGAGTTTCTACTTTATGCAAATACAAGTCTACAGTAAAACATAAAAAATGATAATATCGAAAATGTAATTGAAGATACTTTAATTAATTAAATACAAAATAAATAGTAGTAAAAAATTTTATAAAAATTATAATATCTCCACCAGTCTCTCCAAGATACTGAGGAGCCTGCCCTCCCGCTCTTCGTCCCTTCTGGCCCGCTCCTCTGCTCTCTCCGATTCCCTTTCGAGGAAGTCAAGGACAGGGTCCACCTTCCTCTTCCCTGCCCTCTTCCTTGGGGGATCTGCATTTGCCTGTGCCTCTTCCTGTCTTGGCTCAGGGGAAGCCACTGCAGACACCTGAAAGTGGTCTCCTCCTGACGATGTGATGAGGACTGGGGGGCTGATGGAGGGTTTGTCCCCCATCACCTCGTCCATCAAGCTGTACCACTTCCAGGTGCCTGCAGTGGTTTCCCCTGACTCAGTGCTCACTCCCGTGGGGGGCTTTTTGAGCTCCTGTAACATTCAATGTGGTCACAGTTAGGGAATTGAATCTGCAACTTTGTGCCAAAATACATATCAAGACGACACAAGACAAATGGCCTATCTAACAGCAGTGTACAGTATGCAGCATGTCACTGGGGTTATCAAGTGGGCACCCTCATTCACCGATGTTTCGTTAAGATACTCTTAACAAACCTAGGCATGGTCTAGGTTGGTTAGCATGGGTGGCGCATAATGGAGGCTTGAGGCTTGAAAGTAATGTTTCAGACGTGACAAAAAGGCGAGGAATGGCATGGATAGCAGCAGTAAGGAGGTCCAAGGTTTTTCACGCTAAGTTTTCATTATATTTTCATGCCAGACCATAGACCAGAACACTAGCCTGATGCCAGCCCATGTAAACTGGCCAAACATGCCCATAATTCTCTGCATATTGATGACGTTGCTGACCAGTTGGTCACATGTCTTAGCGATCTCTATAAATACAGATACAGCAGACAGGTGATGGTGTTTCATTAGCACTACATTTTAAGATCACAAACACAAAATATTGAAATAAACTACTTACTTTGTAGGTTTTTTTTTTTTAATTTTCCCATTTTTTTCCTGCCCTGGCAGGGGAGACCACTGCCTCCAGCCCCATCTCCTTCAGGATAACCCTTCAAGAACAATTTTACCATCATTTCACATGAATATCACTTGGTTAAAATTCCTCTTTTTTGTGTGGTTTTAATTATGTATTTGATGTGTCTATTAACAACAACTTACTCCCATCCATGCTGGGCAGCGTTTCTCCTCCCCGAGAAGAGCCTCTCCTTAGTCCTCCTCAAGTTGATGAGGCGAGTAACGTCCTCATCAGTCCCTGAGCAAAAATACATCTTATTAATCAGAAAAGTCATGTAATTCAAATACATTTAAATTTAGGCTAGGTTGTTATCGCCTTAACGGTTCTATATTTGTTCGCTTTGCTCTAAATTATCATTTGTTTCAGTGATTGTGCTACAAAACTATCAATCTCTGTAGCACTGGTGCATCAAAGAGCCTTGCTATGCCAGTAGGCCATGTTACGCGTGTTTCACTGATCCCCTCGTCATCTAGCCTATCTAACGTCGTCTTAATAATCAAATTAGGCTACCTGACATCTGAGAAGCTAAGATAAAAGGTTTACATCAGTTACATTGGCGTTGTGTGTGGCCTGAGGTCACGTGGGTTCTTTTCACGGTTAAGTTAACGTTAATACATGAAACTTGAAAGCCCATGGTTCCAAATAGTTATTAAAATAGTAAGTTGGTGACGACGTTTAAATAGCCTACAACTAACGGTAGCTTGTAGGATGATAACGTTGTTGTGACATTACAATTACATGTAGGGTTAACAGAGTATTTTCAGCTAAGTTAACGTATCTTAACGCCAACGTCAAACCAGCTGAGGTAGTGTTAACATTCACATTAGCGTTAATTTGCCTTAACGTAAAGACAAGTAATCCAATCGTAACGTTAATTAAAATAATATTGCGATGACTACATTCTGACTCAACTGGTTACACAGGAATTAGTTCATTGTTAACTTTATATTAACCATCAACAACAAAACATCACTTACATTTGTGGAGCATAGCGGTGTCCATTTTCTCAGCTGGGCTGGCGATATCATCTGTAGTCAGCTGGCACGCAGACGGCTGTTTTGTCTTTTCGTGGGAATCGGGATGGTCCGCAATGCATTTTGGTCTAGGTCGATTCAGGTAGTGTACAGCTTCTGTACCCTACTTTTAGGCATGTCACGCGACGAATTTGTAGGGAACGAAAGTAGTGAACGAACATTTCAGTTGAATTTCGAACACCACTACAAAATGGCTGATTCACTATATAGTGCACTATATAGTGAACGAGTGAACATTTCGAAGACAGCTCTAGAGTGTCTCTGAAGTCCCCTCAGGCCACACGCGTACCTGCTTTTTTTGTTGGTCTGATGACTTTGACCAGCGGTCTGTATGCAGGCATTAACATAGTGGTGGTGTGGTCTGAGGCTCCTAGGTGGGGCAGGGGGAGGGCTTTGTAGGCCCCTCTATGCGTGGTGTAAACATTGTCCAGGATATTATTGCCACGTGTGGGAAAGTTGATGTGTCCATGGAGTTGTGGAAACACGCTCTTGGGGTTTGCATGATTGAAATCCCCAGCCAGGATGAGGAAAGCATCAGGGTGGGCTGTCTGCTGCTCACTGATGTGCTGGTAGAGTTCATACAATGCCTCGCTCCTGTTGTTGTTGGAGCCAGGGGGGATGTATATTGCTACCAGGAGTATGGCACTAAATTCCCTCTGCAGGTAGAATGGCCGGCATTTAATGACCAAAAACTCCAGTGTTGAGCAGTGTGTGCAAACCACAGCAGCGTCACGGCACCAGGCATCACTGATGTAAACAGAGTCCCCCGCCGCGAGTCTTCCCCCCCCCCCTCGACGAGCACTCTGTCCGCCCGGTAGCATGTTAGCCTGGCCAGTTGAATGGCACAGTCCGGGACGCTGTCAGTAAGCCATGTTTCCACAAAAACAAAGGCACAACAGTCACTCACGGTTTTGGTGGATGTCCGGAGTAGACGGATATAATCCAGTTTATTGTCCAGCGATCGTACGTTGGCCAGTATGATCGTAGGGATAGCCGGCCGATGAGGGCTAGCCGCTAGCCTAGCTCGGATACCTCCGCGCTTGCCCCTCTTCTGCTTCCTCATATTCCGCTTGTGGCGCCTCCACTGGCGGCTGGTTGCAGGAGTGGGGGTCGGTGATTGAGCAGGCCGCTGGAGCAGATCGCAGTCGCGTAGTATTTCCGCGACTGCTGGATTTATGTCCATATTTGTAGTTCTGCCGATGGCGAGCAGAAACTCACTGGAGTATGTGTGTTTCGGGACAGATAGACGCGACGATGACGGACATGTGCACGTATGTACACCACACAAAAAACATAAAAACACCGATTCGACGGGAGAGAGAGGAGCCGCTGCGTGTATACGCGCCGCCATGTTGAAACGCACTCCGGTTGTGCTGAACCCTGCGAATTCTCGAAATGTGGGAATCTCGACTGCACAATTTCTGGTAGTGGGGGACTGCGTTTGCGCTCTCCCCTGATTATTATGTTCAAAATAAATCAAATGTAAGAAGAGCCTGGAAGTTGACGGTCGACGGTCAGTTGGTAATTATATTACATTTACACTGGCAATAAATGTTAGCATTTTAGTTAGTGTATATGTAAAAGGGTTAAAATATATTAAATGTGTTTTGGTGTTTTGTTACAAGATGTCACAAACTAGACAACGTACATCATTACCAGCAGTGCAATTCTACTAGCTTTGGAGAACTCAACTTTGCACATTTGACATGTTGCATAATTCCTCAATCGTCCTGCAGAGGGCAGTGGTGTGCATTCTAAGCATTCATTTGCAGGATAGTCCCAGAAGAAGAATGCAGCGGTGCATGGTGGGAAACAACTATATCTTTATATTCCTTACATTGCTAATTCTTTATTTATATGGTATTTTTGCGATTGAAATATCAGAATGCTGATTGTAGTTTGTTAGCCAATGTGTTGTTGTTGTTGTTGTTATTGTCAGTAATATGTAAGCACCATGATGTAGTCTCTTATGTGGGAGAAGCAGTTCAGCATGTGAGCCGTGTACAACTCATACTTACCTGGCAGGGGAGACACCATGATCAGGAAGGTGGTTCACCCAGGGCGAGGCTAAGCCATTGCACTCCGGCTTTGTTGACCTTTGCGAATTCCCCAAATGTGGGAATCTCGACTGCATAATTTCTGGTAGTGGGGGACTGCGTTCGCGCTCTCCCCTGATTATACTGTGGAATAGAAATTGATTTCTTGGAATATAACTTCGGTGAAGCAATTGCTCCACAAATCCTGGGGCCTCATTTATCAACCGTGCGTACGCACAAGTCAAACATTCCCACGCAAAGTACGTAGGAACGTGCGTACATTTAAGCACAACCCTGACCATGCGTACACACAAAACCTAATGGTAGAATAGTGAAACTACTAAGAGAACCCGTTAAGAGTCGCAGTGTTCAGCAAACACAAACGTCACACATGTCCCCTGTATCCTCTAACAATTCTCATTTAGTAAGTTAGCAGACATTTTTGAATAATTGGTATGACAAGCTATAAAAGACAGCTGGGACAGGACAACCTAAAAAAGACAAGGACGATTGTGCATCTTGCACTTTAGGAAAATGTAGAGAACCGTGGGCTCCGCAGGGAGCGTGTTTTCAAAGCGCGTGTGGATTTGCTCAGTCCGAGCACCATATATGGTCAATTGGAGGCGTTTCTGAATGCAAATGACTCTAACCGTGCACGGGCATGGTAGTTGAGAACAGGTGGGATTTATCATCACGGAGTACTTACTGGTGTGCGTACGACCCGTATACACATGTTTGATGAATGAAATTAGAGCTTTTCCTGCAGAAGAGAGAAAAGGTAGAAAATGTTCTAATTTCGTTGTACACATGAAATTTAGAATGTGTGTAAGTACAAAAAAATCCGTATTCATCAAACGTGCGTACACGGGTCGTACGCACACCAGTAAGTAATCCGTGATGATAAATCCCACCTGTTCTCAACTACCATGCTCGTGCACGGTTAGAGTCATTTGCATTCAGAAACGCCTCCAATTGACCATATATGGTAACGGCAATCCCTTTAATATTGCGTCACTGCCAGCCATCCTTAACAGCTCCTGCTTGGAGCTGCGCACCCACCTGCGAATCATGTGTTCCTCCAGGCCACCGGGCAACAACGTTTAGTAGAGACATTGGCATTAGATTATTTGTGTATTAATTAAATGAAGTCCTTTCCTGTTAACGTAGCTGAATTCATTGTGTGATGGTCAGTGGCGGTTCTACATTGAATTACGCCCCAGGCGAGAATTCAATTTCTGGAGACCCGGAGGTGAACTGTCCCCCCCGCACCCCTCCCCTTTCTCCTTCTCACACACAGACACAGCTTTCTGAAGCAGGGGTGTGATTTGGGAGATGGGAGACCGACCCGACCAGAGTTGAACTGTCGTCGCAGTCCCGTGTCCCCCCCCCCCCTCCTCGCAGCTGCAGGGGGTGACAATTTGCCAATTCCCCACATAGTGACATGATAGATATATTATAGAGAAGCGCTTTGCGGCGCAGATGTTTGTTTTTTTTTTTTTTTTTTTTTGACGATCTCGTGCCGCCCCCCCCCCCCCCCCCCCCCCCCAAAGTGCCGCCCCGGCCCCGCACGGTTCTCTACATTTTCCAAAAGTGCAAGATGCGCCATCGTCCTTATTTCAAGATGTCTTTTTTAGGTTGTCCTGTCCCAGCTGCCCGGTTTACCCGTGCTTAAAACCGCCACTGGTGATGGTGCTTTTATTGTGATGTGTGTGCAATCTATGGCTCCAATTATATTTGCGAATCCAGCGATGGCGTGGAATTAACGGGAACTGAATGTAAAGTGGGGCTAGAGAAATGATTGCATCCAACACTGCTGGCATGATTCTACTCAGTGTCGGCTGTGGAATGCCGCATGTCTCCAATCTCACGTTGAAATGTCCCGGTGGCCAAAAATCCCAGTGTGGACAGGAGCTGGATGTGCGCTGGGATGGCTTTGATTCGTTTGGTCTCTCGCTCCAATATAGTATGTTGTAAATCCCGGCATAAATCCACAAGTATATTCTGAGAAGCCACTCTGTGCTCGGACTGAGCAAATCCACACGCTGTTTGAAAACGCACTCCCTGCAAAGCGCACGGTTCTCTACATTTTCCAAAAGTGCAAGATGCGCCATCGTCCTTATTTCAAGATGTCTTTTTTAGGTTGTCCTGTCCCAGCTGTCTTTTATAGCTTGTCATACCAATTATTCAAAAATGTCTGCTAACTTACTAAATGAGAATTGTTAGAGGATACAGGGGACATGTGTGACGTTTGTGTTTGCTGAACACTGCGACTCTTAACGGGTTCTCTTAGTAGTTTCACTATTCTACCATTAGGTTTTGTGTGTACGCATGGTCAGAGTTGTGCTTAAATGTACGCATGTTCCTACGCACAAGTCCAAGTTGATAAATCCCATACTTTGCGTGGGAATGTTCGTACGCACGGTTGATAAATGAGCCCCCAGGAAGGTAAGCAACGTTAATGTCGTCGCTGCTCCGTGTATGTGTAACGGGTATAAGAAATACTTTGATTATCCATCCATCCATTATCGTAACCGCTTATCCTCTACGAGGGTCGCGGGGGGGCTGGAGCCAATATACTTTGATTATTTTATTGAAATTCCTGCTGAAATATGTATATAGTCTGTATATTGTTTTGCCCTGCAATGAGAGGTTCAATTGCGCCTATCTATTGGTGCCTAAAAGTATGACCGCAACCCGGATGCTCTTAGCAGTCTTCCAGCTCTCTGCTTGGGGTAAGCCGCGGTCTGATGTTGCTCTGCAAAAGTATTATAAAGTACACTAAAGCTAACGTGAGATTTATTGTGAGATGCAGTCACGTAACGGCATTTGTCGATATACTATCTTGGTGCATTTTCGTTTTACATGAGTTGTTGCTCACGTTTGTAGCGTTATTATTTTTGCACTGAAGTCAATGTTATTTCCCCCTGTAGACGTCGAATCCAGTGGAGGTGCTAAACCACATATTTTGTATGCGTGTGTGTATCTACCATCTACCATTGCAGGTAATAATTGTTGCACTGTGTGTTTAATGTCGCAAGACGTTTACGTTTCGGGTTCATTTTGTCCGCCATGTTTAACAAGGGGACAACGTGGTCTGTTGAATTTGATGGTCACCACTGATGGGTGCCGCTACACAGTGTAATTTACACTGTGTTATTTGTTGTTGTGTCTTGCATTTAGTATTTTTCTACTTTCTATTTCATAAATATATAAAAAAGGAAACAAGATCAAAAACAGATTCACTGTGCACTCTTTAAACATATAAATAAATAAATAATAATTTGTTGCCAGTACTTAGCACACCGTAGGAGGACGGTCTTTACCACCGCCTCACAAAAAACAGACTGTCACGATTACTTTAGCCTAGCCTAACCTAACGCTCAACATTACATTACCTGATGGCTGATGTTAACACTTTTAACTGATCATTTCCTTTTTTTATATATATATATTTTTTAAACAAACTTATTATAGCTCAACTGTGTAATAATGAGCTTGTCAGGGGCTTTCCTAATGTGCTCTGACCGTCTCTGGAGCTGCCTCTGGCTCCATCATGACAGGTGCATTCTCCTCTAAAACCTCTGGTTGATTGTCTGTTACTGTTCCATGCTGTGCATGTTTGTCCCTGTGCTCCTCCATTGAAGGAACTGCATTGCTGGCCTGTGTTTTGAGTAGCTGAAACCTGTTTCGTCTGACCACAGCCCCGGTGTCCGTCTGGACTGCGTAGGACCTCGGAGCCACTTCACTCAGCACTGCTCCAGCGCGCTTCCAGTCTTTCTGTGTTGAAAACTCTGACTCTGTCGCCCGCATGCAGAGGTTGCATTGCTTTTGCTGTGCGATCAAAGTATCTTTTGTTTTTCCTTTACTTTTTTCATGGCCTCCAGCACAGGTGTGGAGACTTGTTTCTTCACTGTTGGGATTAGGGCTAGGTATCGTGGCCAATTTCCTAAATCGATTTGATTTCTATTCAATACGATTCAATTCAATCCGCTCTTAAATCATGAAAATGGCTCAAGTGTTTTGCAAAATACTAATGTAGCCTACTTTATTTTTCCTCTTCACTGTAAACAAAAGGACAGTTTAAATTGGACAGTTTAAACTTGAGCTGTTCCACGTTTTCGCTATTTAAATACGGTTACATGAGTAGTTACACGACCCAAGTATGGTTACACAAAATGAAACATGGCAATTTTCTAAGCGGATAAAAAAGGATAACTATAATGTATGGCGAAATAACACCTGGGAGCACTTCGACATCGGCGCAGTAATATCCCTCCTAAAAGATCCTCTCCCCCTCCCGCTGTTACTTCCGTCAATAGAACCAACGTGACCTGCACGCCATCGCCTGAGAAGCGTCTCGCTGCGGCCCGCGGGAAGGCGCGGCTTGACATCACGCCCCGCCCACATCACGGACAAGTGCATTCTGGGATTGAGTATAGGAATAGGTGACTTGTAATATCATTTGTATAATAGTGTAACGTCCTGGATGTGTTTGATGTGTGTAGTGTAAGTTCTTGTATAATGTGCCCATGGTGTGTTAATGCTTTGTGTGCATTGCGTTCATGGGCGTAGGTTTGGTTTGAACTGTGCTGGGGACAGAGACGCATTCGGAAGTGCATTTTCAGAAGTGCTGGGTACAATGACGCGCATTCATTTTTTCCCCCTTTCGCGCAGGTCATGTTAATTAATAAAAATGTATACAAAAATGTGATGATGACACACACACACGCGCACACACACACAGACGCGATGTCTTGACTATGCTCACGCACAGAGCTCTAATACTTTTCATTGGATAATGTGATTCAGATAGGTGCAGTTCATGGCCGTGTCTACCTGCTGAATGTAACCGCTGTGAAACAATCGGGAAATAACGTTTCATTTCTCCGATTAACGGCTATCGAGACCGGCGCTCGCTCTCTGTTATTGTTACTCTATGTCTCTCTACCAAAGTGCTAGCTCTCTCCGTCTCTCGTCATCGGACACAAATCAAATTAAATGTTTCTATTTTGTGTAAATTAGTTTAATGCTTTTGTATTTTCTTGTATTATCAGTTTAACTTGTACTTGTACTTGTCGGACCCAGGAAATCGTGCATATTGTAACGTGTTGGGGGAGTGTTTCCCAGGATGCATTGCGACATTCTGGCATTCTGTGTCATTACATGTTATTGCTATTAGATAGGGTTTGGAGGCGAATGTTCAGGACATGTTGGGTTGCATTTCACTGTTTCATTACGTTCACTTTGTTGACTGTTGTTTTTGGGATGAGTCAGGGAGCACCATTACTCAACGCACTATGGCATCTTGTAATACCACTACCACTCCGTTCTTAACCGCGTGAAAAGTCCGCTTGTGACCCTGTCATTCTAAAGAGACTTGTAAGAGTTCTTCTCTCTTCGTCGAGCTTGACGTAACTTGGACTGCATTTACTGACGTAGTGGTGAAAGATACCGGTGCGAGTCCCACACGGGGGATTCTTTCATAAAAAGTTGTGGGAACAAAATGACTCATGAAGAAAACTGGTAGGTACGCGTCCCCACCGTATTCTACGCACCTGATTGCGTTGTCTCTTGCCTCTATGTCCTTGCTCCCTGTTAACTGCTGACAGCGCCTGTAGAGCGTTGCAGGGGGTTGGCAGAGTAGCCAGGGGGCGGGGACGCCTGGGTATCGGAAAAAAAGTTACTGTTTTGTTGTTTCTTGGGTGTTCGCGGTTTAAGGATAACACTTCAGCAATTTCGGCGTCCAACTCTTTCTGCACTGGAGTGATATAAAATCGAGAAAGTAGTAAATCAATGTGTTCGTGAACACTTGATACACCTTGATTTAACATAAAATATTTCACTACTGCACAACGAATGATTTGAGGAGTTCCCATTTATTATTTCTAATGAAACGTAAGAGTTAGGTTACAACATCACCTGCTGGATATGGATAAACCACTAAAATCGGCGTAATCGTGTTTAATCGCAAGCAAATCCCAGAATGCACTTGTCCGTGATGTGGGCGGGGCGTGATGTCAAGCCGCGCCTTCCCGCGGGCCGCAGCGAGACGTACTTGGGCCTCCTGCACTACCTGTAGTAGTAAAAGTAAAAAGTCACGTTGGTTATATATGGTTGATATGCGTTTTAATCAGACATGTGGACTCGAGTCACATGACTTGGACTCGAGTCAGACTCGAGTCATTATTTTAATGACTTCAGACTCGACTTGATAAAATTCGCCATAACTTGCGACTCGACTTGGACTTGAATACTATTCACTCGAGACTTGAATCGGACTTTGCCTCTTTGACTTGTAATGACTTGACATGTCTCCAGTCAAAAAATAAATTTCCTGATCGTGGACCAAGACACCCCAGAGACTCATTCACTTCCGCGAGAAAAACAAAGAAACAAACTAAAAAAGCGGAACCGGCGGACAGAGCCTGCTGGCCGATACCTGTAGAGTATTGTTAGTGCAGGATACCACTAGATGTCACTCGAGCATTTCCTATTTCAAATGAATACATGAGTCAACAAAAAACAACGTCAGTCGGCACGCAGAGGAGATGGCGTCCATACCACGAATAGTGGCATTCGCGTTCACAGACTACATTGTGAAAGAAAAAAAGCGGTTTGCAACATGCAAAACTTGCCGAGCCAAGATTTCGGATGGAGAGGCAACAACATCCAACTTTGTCCGCCACTTGCGACTGCACAAAGACAAGTAAGTTGATGTTAATCATGTAGCATGGTGTAATGGTCATAACTAGCTAGCTAGCATGACCAGAGATAGGTTTTAAAACTATTAAAAAAACGTGCATGTTTGGTGTGGTGGTCCAACGTTAAAATGTAGCATGGTGGAAACAATGGCCCTCATTTATCAAACGAGCGTACGACAGAAAACGGGCGTAAAATGGACGTACGCTCATTTCCACGTTGAGCTTGGCATTTATCAATTTGAACGTGAGCGCAGGCTGCGATGAAATCTCACGTCAGGTCTGAGCTCGTGTGCGCAACTTTTTCGAGTGCGAACAGTGGCGAGAAATGGCAAGAGTCGGACAACTTTTTCTTCCCCTCTTCGGAATAAAATAACTTTAACGCAATGCAAACAATAGCCTATAGGTCAAATGTGAAATGTTTTAAGCTAGATCAATTTAACATCAATTTTACATTTAATTAGGGGGCAGGGGTAGGGGTAAGTGTCCTTTGGGGGGGGGGGGGGGGGGGGCGCATCAACATGTGACACGAGTGTCTCCATTTCTGTTTCTGGAAAAATCCGCTTCTTCTTTGCCGTTGGATGTTTCTCCATGTCGTAAAAGTTAGGGGCGAGACTTCTTTTATAGGGGCGTGTTACGTTAATTACGAGCGATCTCAGCCGCCGTATTTATCAACACCAAGCTCCTTCGTACGCTGGGATTGGTGTGATACGATACGTTTCGTAAATCTCACGTGGGTCCTATCGTAAGATGAATCATGCGTTCAGATTTGCGCTCATTTCTACGTTCGTTTGATAAATGAGGGCCAATATGCTTGGTGTAAATTCATTGAATTTTTAGGTCCATACATGTTTTGCATCCCTGCAAATAGGCTATGTTGGCATGCCTTAAAACTCTACTGTATCATCGAACGTGCATGTCTACTACTGTAAAATCATTGATTTGGACTCTTATTTGAAGGTTAATGTGGTAACTATTCCACATAAACACCACTGCCTGTTCTGAAACTCAAAACCCTAAGCCCAGCTAAGCCGTTTCATGAAATGCATTTGTGTAAATTAATTGTAGCTATTGTTTCTTACACTAGTATGGCTATTTGAAGTAGATTTTCTGTTTGACCTGCATTCTGGAATGTAATCAGGGTTATTCTTGCCACATACGTTTTTAATTAAAGGCTTACAAATCATTTCATTTATTTAATTGTAATATCTTGAAGAAACCCATTTGAAATAATGTATTAGTTATTTGTTTATTTATTAGGATAATATAACATCATAGATCCACCATTGCCCTTTTCATGTCACACATCCCCTAGAGGCAGCTAGGGTGTTTGTATGATAAATAAACGTTTTAATATAAATGTAAATGTATTTATCTCATACAGATTTGAAGAATACATGACGACCAAAAGCATCGCAAGTGATCCACACCAGCCGTTGATTTCTGCTTTTTCAAACCAAAAAGGAACCCAATACAATGCTGCCCACCCACAACAAAAAGCCATTACCAATTCAATAATGACAGACTTGGTCATTGGATGCAACATGCCCCTGTCGATAGTGGAGAACAGATTTTTTCGGCAGTTTTTATCAGTGGTTGACAGCAAATATATTCCAGTATGCCGCAGAACACTAACTTCCAAAGTGGAAAACGTTGCTGAGGACACACGTATGTGGCTGAAGACACAAATAAGTAAAACTAACCATGTTTCAGTCACAGTGGACATTTGGTCTGACAGAAGAATGAGGGGCTTCCTTGGGGTAACTGTTCACTATATAGAAAGACAAGAGCAGGGCAGCATACAGTTAAGGTCCAATCTCCTCTCCTGTGATCGCTTCATAGGCCCACATACGGCCGAAAGAATTTGTGAGCTTTTTGAAAGTATCTGCAAAAATTACGGGATCATGGAGAAGCTGGATTTCATACTCTGTGACAACGCTGCAAATATGAAAAAGGCTTTTACAGTGTGCTTCCCCAGCGAGGTGGATGAGACAGAGGATGACCAAATCGATGACCCTGAGCTCTGGTATGACCTCTCTTTAGAAGACATGGAGAATGTAAATGAAGCCATGGCCAAGCAAACACGCTTGCAGTGTTTTGCACACTCTCTACAGCTTGTAGTGGGTGATGGCTTAAAGGAGACCAAAGCGACAGCTTCAACCCTCGCAAAGCTCACCAAAGTTAGTGCATTACTGCACACCAGCTCAACTTTCAAGGATGCATTTGAGGCTGAGTTTGGAGTGCGAGGGGGTATTCCTGCCGCGGTGAAAACCCGTTGGAATTCACAACTCAGACAGGTTAAGGCAGCCCTGCAGTATGACAAAACAAAGCTGTGTCGGGTACTGGAAAACATGGGGCACAAGGAACTGTCCTTTTCGGCAAGAGAGTGGAATCTGATGACTGAGCTATTGGATATCCTGAAGCCATTTGGGGAGGCAACAGATATGACTCAGGGAGAAAACGTGGTGACCATCAGTTATGTTTTACCCTCGGTTCTGTCTCTGAATCATCACTTGGAGAGCCTGAAAACTGAAGTCACATTCCTGAGAGGCCTTGTCAAGGCACTCCAAGCTTCTTTGAAAAAACGATTTCGGGGAATCTTTATCAATGTGAGAATGGACAACAATCCAGACGAGATATCGGCACCCTTTTCTGATCCAGTCTACCTTAAAGCGACTGCTTTGGATCCCCTCTTCTCTCTTCAGTGGGTGGAGCCCCATGTGATGGTCACGCCGGATGTCAAGGAGGAAGTGGCTGATAAAGTGAAGGGTAAGCCTGTAGCTTAGGGATGCATAACTGTAACTGATATGATGGCACCTTGTTCCATGAATTATAACATTTGCTCTTCAATATCTATCTCAAATGTTTTTCAGATCTTATTTTAAAGGATGCTGCTGAGTTCCATCGGGCTGGGGCGATTGTGGAGGAAGAACGTGAAGATGATTCCACCGGTCAAGAGCAGGGCCTGTTTGCAGCATACCGCAAAAGGCCCAAGAAGGATTTTGTTGACAGTCCTGCACTTCAGCTAAGTCACTATCTGGACAGATGTGAAGGACAGAATGCTCTACTCTTTTGGGCAACGAATAAGAGTAACCTTCCATCATTGTTCCCTGTGGCCATGAGGGTCTTAGCTGTTCCTGCTTCAAGCGCTCCTGTGGAGCGCGTGTTCAGCCATGGGGGCATTATAATGCGTCCCCATCGCTCGCAGATGTCGGACACACTGCTGTCCAGTTTAATTTTTTGTAAATGCAATTCTTCTTCTTGATCTCTCTGTCTGTCTGTCTCTCTCTTTCTGTCTCTCAAGCACCTACCCCCAGTACCTTTCTGTTCTCCTAGTTATGCTGTTCTCCTAGTTATGCTGTTCTCCTAGTTATGCTGCTTAATTGTTATGCAGATTAAACATTGTTTTATTGAAATATTAGGTTTCATTGTGATTTAAGCAAAATGTTGACCTACTGTAACTGGCATCCACTGAAGCATCAATGCCAGTTACATGCATCCACACAGTTCATGCCTCACTACTCAAGGCGCTTTACCAACTTTAGGATGACAGTGGTGCCTTCCGTGCCCATACATTTCTAACTCACCATTCACACACAATACTTTGAAGGTCTTTGGGCGCATGCGTATATACAGATATATAAAATATATGCATAGTTTAATCTGTATGTATAAAAGAATACTGAAGATTAGGTTGATATGTTTAAATTGTGATCGTTAGTCTGATAATGGCATTATTAAGTGAAGAGTACATGATGACTTGTTCAGGACTCGAAGAAGCTTGGGACTTGGACTTGGACTCGACTTGGCTTTGGTGTTACTTGGAATTGGACTCGACTTGCCCTTCTCTGTCTTTACTTGGGACTTGACTTGGACTTGACTGCTAAGACTTGGGACTTACTTGGGACTTGCCAAACAGTGACTTGGTCCCACCTCTGGTTTTAATCATTAAAACGAGTTATTTCAGCTAATTGTAGCCTACGTATTTTTTCTGATGGCTGTCTGAAAGATGCACTTTCTCTGTTTCGGTAAAATTATGCAAACATGGGCCAGATAGTGTCTTGTCCTAGATTTCACATCGTTTCACATCTGGCACTGGTCCGGTAAGCGGAGTCATTTTACGGACCTGTTCCCCATCTGTGACGCCATGATCAGGTGGCGCTGGAACGGCCTTGGCACATAACTGCAACAACCCCGAAAAACGGATCCGAAACGGCTTCGGCCCGATGTGCGTTTGGACTCAGAAACGAGTCCGTGAGGCGGAGCCGGGCCAGATCCTGCTCTATCGTATTGCGGTTGCGGCCCTGTTCTGTTACAGCGTCCAATGGCTATCTGGGTAACCTGGTGCTCCTGTCATCCAAATACACCACCTCGGCCCGTAAACAGCCTAAATCAACAAAGTCAACTAGAAAATTGTACCGCGTTTGGTTTGTACCACTGCTTTTTCGGCAAATGACGTGTCTAGGTTGAACCAGCAGGTGGCGCCAGAAGGCCGCGTTTAAAGCACCGTCACCGGGACGTCCATTCATTTCATTCTGTGGGAGCGAAAGGACAACAACATGTCACCGCTGTCCTTACTTACCGTAGCTCGCCGGAGTTTGGGGACGTTGAGGTTTACACCGATATTCAGGAGGCACCATTCCTCCCTGACAAGTGAGTCTCAGTCTGCGATCGTTATGAATAAAATGCTAACTATTGTTGTTTGCTAGATAGCAGCATGCGTCAATGTTGACTCGGTTCAGGGGTCATTCTAGGGTTTGACCTTTATAGGATTAGCATTTAGTTAATGCATTTTTCATTGTTTTTAATATATGTGGTGCATACAGATACGGTTAATAGGTCCTATGATATTTTGATGATCCTATGATGTTTTGGGCACCTGTTGTCTGCTAAGTTCATTGGTTGTGTCAAGAAGGGATTAGACCATAAATGACCTATCGAGAAGACACACCGATGTCTCACAAAGTTACGTTTTGTGTCCAGCCGAACTTTTTGAAAACATGGACAAGAACCTGGGATCGATTCTACACCGAGAACAGCAGCGGCACCTTCAACAACTTTGAGTGGTTCTTTGGTTTCGACTCGGTCCAGGACCTGGTCCTGCCCCTGTTGCAACCCCTGACCCGCACCGTGGACCCGCTGCACGTCTTGGACATGGGCTGCGGTACCTCCGCCCTGGGACCCGGCATATACCAGCAGTCCCCCGTTGGGGTCACCGTCACGTGCGGCGAATGCGGGAGCACCTCGGGTCCCACGCCATTGAACCCAAGCACCCGCGTTCGCCTTCCTGGAGCTCGACTGTGGGGACCTGATCGCGGACAAGGGCACCACGGACGCCCTGCTGCGGTCCAAGGAGGGTGGCAGGAAGGCGGGCCGCGTGGTGAGGCAGGGCCTGAGGACGCTGCGGGGCTCCGGGCGCCTGCTCCAGTTCTCGGACGAGGACCCCAGGCTGCCGTGGCTGGAGACGGAGGGCCGGGGGGGCGGGGGGGCGGGGCCGCGGTCGTCACGGTGCACGAGGTGGGGACGTTCCACGGTGTGTATCACTACTGCTATCGAGTCACGCTGCACCCCGTCGGCTGATCGCTGTCAGTTCTGTCATGTCAATGACAGAACTGCAATTGAAATGCTTGAAATGGATAGAAGCGTCTGCTAAATGCCCTAAATGTAATTGTAAATGTCATGTGTTTTTTTGACAATTGTTTAATGGCGATGGCAGGGCTGTGAGAGTCTCTGGAGTTGTATTTCTGGGATAAACGGATGTGCAAAGTGTTTTAACAAGTGTCTTCCTGCTTTTGATATCAATAAACTGATTAGCTTCTTTGTGGCATCTGACATACATACATACCGTTGCAGCCCCAAGGACTTGACTTCATTGTATGGTTTATGGGAGATGGCTCAAGATAATACTGGCAGTATGATTTTTGTCCAGCTTTCTTTGTTAAATCTGTTTATTCTATTTTGTTAGATTTGTTAAACTTAATTATCTGTTGTGGAATAAATTATTTTCGTTTAGCTAAATCCTCACACCTTTCTGTTATTTTCTATGGTCCTAGAGCCGGGCCATAACAAAACATACAGTGGATGGATTTAGAGGTGTTGTGGTTGTACCTCTGCCCTGCCACAGTTGAACCAGGACTGGGATGAGCGTTTGAAGATACAGTTGGAGCACTTGGTAGGTATCTCTGGAGCGCCTGGTTGAGGTCAGAGCCTGTACACCACCCTCAGCTGTTACTTTATTGTCTGACTTCTAAGTCTAGTATAAAACTATGAACATATCTACGAATGTACCGTGGTGGTGTAGTGGATAGAGCTGCTTGTATACAGTTCTGGAGACCAGGGTTCAAGTCCTACCTGTTACTTTATTGTCTGACTTCTAAGTCTAGTATAAAACTCTGAACATGTCTAAGAATGTGCCGTGGTGGTGTAGTGGATAGAGCTGCTTGTGTACAGTTCTGGAGACCAGGGTTCAAGTCCCACCTGTTACTTTATTGTCTGACTTATAAGTCTAATATAAAACTCTGAACATGTCAAGCAATGTGCCGTGATGGTGTAGTGGATAGAGCTGCTTGTGTACAGTTCTGGA
Source organism: Urophycis tenuis (assembly GCA_036785325.1). Lineage (NCBI taxonomy): Eukaryota > Metazoa > Chordata > Actinopteri > Gadiformes > Phycidae > Urophycis > Urophycis tenuis. The sequence goes on along the minus strand of JAXIVH010000080.1, from coordinate 579,649 downwards.
GACCAGGGTTCAAGTACCACCTGTTACTTTATTGTCTGACTTCTAAGTCTAGTATAAAACTTTGAACTTGTCAAGGAATATGCCGTGGTGGTGTAGTGGATAGAGCTGCTTGTGTACAGTTCTGGAGACCAGGGTTCAAGTCCCGGGCTGAGCTGTGTGTTGGCTCCTTGTCATTCTCAGGGGTTTATAAAAAATTTTTTCTTAAATGTCTTCTAATTTTTAACAAAGGAAGGTGTCTTCAGTGAGAGAGCTGTACCTATCTCTTCTGTGTCGGGCTCTAATCCCCCACCCACTTACCGACTTTGCCCACCCGCGTCCCCACTCACTCATTCGCATGGGAATGGATGGATGAAGTCATTCACTCACTCATTCATTCACTCATTCACTCACTCATTCACCACCCAACATTCATTCATCCATTTATTCCCATTGTGATGAATGGATGCAAGAATTTCATCCATTCACCCAGACATTCACACAAATTACCCTTAGCAGGACTTGAACCCCTGTCTACAGAACAGATGTGTAGCAGCTCTCTCAACTGCGCCACAGAGACACCAATAAGGATTTTTCGGGAGGTTCTACTGTATGTTACAATCCACATGTTAGTGTTTGTTTCAAAACCATGCAAGTCCACATTGTTCGTGGCATGAGTTGAACCCATAACTCAAGATCAGTTCACCAACAGCTCAATCCATTGTGCCACTGAGCTGCTGGATGTGAAAGGAGTCAAAGTGTATAATTGACTTTACAATTCAGTGTCTCTGTAAAGAGTCAATAATCCAAAAGAAGATTGCAGTTACATGTTTCGACAGTGCTGAATCCATAATGGCAATCTATTGACTATCGTGAATAAGCAGTAGCCTGAACAGGGACTTGAACCCTGGACCCTCAGATCAAAAGTCTGAAGCTCTACCAGCTGAGCTACCCAGGCTTCATGAAGATGGTAGAAGGTTGTGTCTTATCATGAAAATCCTGGATTGATGCCTGCTATCTCCAATCTACTGCATTCTTCAGCATTTCACTATCATTTAATAATAATAATAATGCATTTTATTTAAAGACGCCTTTCAAAGCTCTCAAGGATACCTTACAAGACAAGTTAAAAAACAAGTAACCGGAATAAGTGTGTTTTTAGGCGTGATTTAAAGGTGGAGACAGAGTCAGAAGTGCGGATGTCTGGTGGGAGAGAGTTCCACAGGTGGGGAGCAGATCAGCTAAAAGCTCTTGGCCCCCATGGTGGACAGGTTGGCAGATGGAGCTGAGAGCTGGATGGCAGAAGAGGATCGGAGAGGGCGTGAAGGTGTGGAGTGGATTTAGAGAGATGGCACAGAGAACTGCCCTGCCACAGTTGAACTAGCACAGGGATTAACCTTTTGTGAAGATACAGGCCGGAAAAAAAAGAAAACATTTAAAACGGAAAAAACTACATATTCACCCATGTTTTTTTTTTTGTCAAGATGTATTTTCAGCCCACATCTTCACCAAACGTTCACCGCTGTCCTAGATCAATGGCCCTGTAATGTATGACCTTTACAGGCCATATGTTTGTCACAGCTCATAACCCATGAGCACCACAAGGGGCACGAATAGACGCCCTTCATCATGAAGTCAGGACTGCAGAGTGGGGGGATCCCTCCCTCCGGGGATGGTGTGGAGCAGAATTGGCGCTGTGATTGCCGTCCATGGCGGTATCACAAGCAAACATGTTGGGCACACGTTCTTTCATGAAGGAGTGTTCTCCATGGTTATGAGGTGCTGGCTGGTGAGCAGCCTGGGCTCCGTCAGGTGCGGTGGCCAAGGCCTGTCGAGTCACAACCAGAGCAACACACCCACTACACTATATTGTCCATATTAAAAGATGCATAATATATACAATAGAATAACATTTAATCATGAGCTTTGTATGTACAGTATGTATATTTTCTGTACATTTAAATGAGGGCTTGTAGCTTAATAAAATGGTAAATGAGTGAAACAAGTCGGTTGTTATGAAGTAACGTCACAAAAGATTAAGATGGTGATTTTAATTGAGGTTTCCTGTAACATGAGTTAGAATGGGTTTAATTTAATTTGTAGTAATTTGAATCGTAGAGACTTACAACTATAAATCATAAGAAACAGCTTTTCATTGGTTAACAGGAATGGAATCAGATTGATCTGAATAATCAGAAATTCATCATTTCATTTGTTCCATCTCATTAATGTCATCGGTAACTCAAAAACCAAACCCTAACCGTGAAACCTAAAACCAAAATGTAAGCCTTAAAGCAGTGGTATGGCTTGACAATTTCAAATGGGTGGGAACAGAAAAGAACCCGTTGGGCATAGCCAATGATTGAACGTACGTTTGGTGAATGTAAACAAAGGAAAGCCCTCTGATTGGACGGGCAAGACTGACAAGAAGGCGGGCCTAGGCCCATCCAGGCCCACCCGTGGCTACGCCTATGCCTCAAACTACACCCTAAAATCAAGACCCAACACCTTTCTTTATTCTGCCAACGTGAATGTTTTCCCTAAAGTAAGAAGTAAGAAGAAGAATATAACACAGATAAAGGTATACACACCCTTATAAGCATTTCAATGCAAAGAATCAAATGTTTTACCACCAAAACAATAAAACACTTTCAACCTTTCATTGTCAATGATACACAAGCTGTACTCTTACAGGACATGGACTGTCTGCCTGCTATACTATCTTTAATCAATATATTTGATAGCATATTTCTAAATACTAGAGACTAGCAGGCAAAGGGACACCATAGGGAGGCAAACACACACACGCACACACACACACTTGGGAAACTTGAAGAACCAGAACACAGGTGAACAGAATGAGTCAGCACCACAGGAGACAGGAAACGGGTCAGACTAAGGCTGAGCACCGGGTTGGGCCGACACACACACTTTCATGTCTTTGGTCCGGGCTTCACCTGCTGATCCAACACTAAAATAAGAATAGATGTTCTCAGTGAAAGTGTCTTGATATAGGTGTCGATGAGAGTCATGTCTTCAGGGTCATAGAAGGACACCTCCCCTCCATCATAGTCCAGCTGGACTCTGATCCTCTCTGGGCTCCTCTTCAATGTGAGGGTTTCACCTAAAACATTACTGTACTTTCCATTTTTATACAGTAAACACCAGAGTCCAATACGTGGTGGTATAGCAGACCGCTCACCTTTCCTGTCCACTGACTCTTTAACCAGAGAGGATGGTCTCCCACCTCCACCCCCCAGCAGGGTTCCCCTGAGCTGAAGCCCTCAGAACCCAGAACATTAGGGTACATAGTGAGCCTCTCTGGGTTTTCAGGTACATTCTGTTTTATACATTTTCTGATTTATTTTAACGAGTGCCTCCAACTCCAACCAAACCATTTGACCATTTGTGTTTTCTTTCCTTGGTACCCCGCCACTCCTCTCATGTGCATAATGTGGCCACTTCTGCAGTACATCCCTGGATTGCAATTCTGTCAACTTGGGGTCAAATTGACGAGCAGCCGCTGAAACAAAAAGAAAGAAAAAAAAGTGTTATAAAGTTGTAAAATTACAAATAAGAAAGATGCAGCTGTGCAGCAGCAGTTCCATTCCAAAGTGTCATAAATGTCCAGTGTGTCCTAGATTTTCAGGCGAACTTTAACTATTTTCAACCTTATCTTCATACAATTGATCCACAATAATACTATACTATATATTTAAAAAAAAAATAGCACAGTTTATGTCAGTTTAGGAACAGTTTAGGAATATAACTGTGCAGTTTCACTGCACAGTTATACTCCTTTCTCCCTTCTCTTTCTTTAATGTGAAATGCTGTTTGAATTTCCAAGACAGAAACGCATTGCTGCCCTGACTCTGTTGTGCCTTTTCCGGCTCCAGCTCTACGTCCTCTAGCTCCTGCTGCTCCTCTTCCGACTCCATTGTGAATGATCACGCAAATAGCTCTACATCAGTTTTTTTCGTTGTCATATCGGGGTCTCTGGGAAATGCATGGGGTTGCCTTAATTTATTTAGCAGACATCCCAAGTCTCCCGGAAGTTCCGGTAGACTCCCGCAAATTCCCGCACAATCTCCCGGAAATCCGACCAAGCCGAATGCTTGCGCAACGACTGAGCGTGTAGCGCAAGAGGGCACTTGGTAGAGAGACACGCGCTGCGTGTGTGACAGAGTGTGCTGCCCGTGATGGGAATGGAGCCCTGTGATTGGCCGCTCTTACTGACAGCTGACCAATCGAGTCGCGCGGTTTAACTAAGCATTCCACTCGAAGCGTCATGGCATAAATGCAGAGCGCCCTAAAAAGCGGAAACAAGATCTGAATACGTAACGTCTGTACATGTATTACGCTACGACCCAACACAGTTTATACCTGTTGAAGACCGTTGCAAGTTGAGTCTCCAGTATGGTCGCCAACACGTCATCCATCTTGCCAGTAGGTGGCAGTATTACCTTTCTCAGCGGGGACGTCTGAGGCTGAAAGTGCCAAGTGGAAAAGGAGGAAGGTTTTGTTCGAGAATCTGGGAATTTATTGTCCGACAAGAAACTCATATCAAGAATACTGTAGCACAGTAGGCCTACAGTGAAAATGTAGCCTGATTAACAAATAACTTGACATTTATGAACCACTCATGACATCACATAACATGGACGCGTCACGGGACTTACCACCTGTTGATCCATCACTCGGTCACCTCAATGATGGACGCCCCCAGATAGAGCGTTTCTTTGCTCTGTATGGGTTTGTGCTTTGAGGGGGCAACATGGGAAAAGCGGTACATTACATTACACTGCAGGAACATTGAGCGATAAAAACAGAAAGGTGGTGATGGTGAGGATGTGGAGCCGGGGATAAGGTCTGCAGAGAAACCCTGCATTTCTACCCAAAACAGAGCTGCTGGAAGTGTACATACAAAGGAAATCCTCCTTGATTTACATTCCAACCTGAGCATTGCGCTCCATCGGCCTCTCACCCTCCCTGTTACTGTTGCCTCTGGGGGAAAGGAGTCTCTCTGCTGTAAAACTCATCAAGACTCGCCTGAGGTTTACCAGGTGTCAGGAGTGGCTGTCAGATCTTGACGTTATATCCAGTGAGCAAAAGGTCAGAAGCACACTTGACATTGAGGACCAGATATCAGCATTCGCAAATGCTAAAGCCCAAAAGGTGAAAATTGATATCTGTACATGGGGCACACACATAGTAAGCACACAGTTTATCTTTGTCTCTGTCTCCATTTTTCAATCTCTCTCTCTCTCTCTCTCTCTCTCTCTCTCTCTCTCTCTCTCTCTCTCTCTCTCTCTCTCTCTCTCTCTCTCTCTCTCTCTCTCTCTCTCTCTCTCTCTCTCTCTCTCTCTCTCTCTCTCCAGATTGTTAGAATATATAGAATATGGTGGGAGTGGGAGAAAAGCTATAGATGGAGATATCCACACTGCCATATTCTCTTTGTGTCTGTCTCCCTCCTCCCTCTCCAGATTCTTCTTCTAACAATCTCTCTCTCTTTCTCTCTGCTGAAAAACAAAAATCGGGGTCAAAGGAACCCTTTTGTCTTCGTTGGTACTATTACCATTATTATGTATTACTTTTTTTTCTTGACAAATTCACCCATATCTCAAAAACAACATTGTAATCACAATTGTTGTAATTGCAATCGTTGTAATTGTATACATTGGCAGGCTTGTAGAACTTGCAAAATGAGTAGGGGATTCAAAGGATGGGTCAGCCCCGCCCATAGGTGGGGCTATAATAAAACTTCTACTGCCATTCTGCTGCCATTTCTATGAGGAAAGTGCAATATGCATGAAACTTTGTATGCATGAAACAATGCATCGCTTATTTTTTCCCTGCCTTTGGTCGATCCATGGATAGAGTGCTTTTATTCTAGTAAAAGTATAGACACTGAGGAACTTACATTTGAACATGAGCAAAATGTTATAGAGTGCAGCTTTAAATGAAAGGGAATTTCAATGTCCTTTATTGTGATGGACTGCTGCCTGTTTCCTATTATGTCATCCTTCATCATGGTCATCAAGCCTGCACACACCAGCAACAACCACCACATTGCAGGCAGACCGGGGTGGCGGGTGGGGTCCCTTTTCAGTCAATTTGTGATTGCAGACACAAAGCAGCCATTAGGTGTCCTTGTTTCATTAAAGGACGCGGCCACCCGTCTCCGTTACACTTCGACCCGGCTCAGCGGGTTCATTGAAAACATTGTGTGTTTTGTTAGCCGCTGTGTTTCCTGAATGAGTCGTTGCAGTCGTTTTCTTTCCTGCGAAAAAGATGCTTTCGTTTTGCCACACGTGGCGCGCACACAACAATCCCCTCCTAAGAACAACACGAACCCTTTGACGTGCCGCGCCGTCTCGCCTCCGACCTGCCTCGTTTAGGTACACGCTTGCTGCTTGCATCAAGACTCTGCGGATGGGGGGGGGGGAGGGGGGGGGGGGGGGGGTTACAGGGTACTACTTGTAAGTGAGTGTATGAGTGTGTGAGTGAGTCTGTGCATGAGCTAGAGAGTGTGCATGTCATTTGGAAAGAGTGGTTGAGGAGGGTGGGCCACGGTAGATGGAGACGGTGAGGTGGGGAGGGTGGGTTTCAACAGGACAAGCTGTTCAGGAGCTGGAGAAGGTGAGGCTGGATGCACAAACATCATCGTGTGTGAGGACACATAAATAGAGACTTAGATATCTATAGGTGTGTGTGTGTGTGTGTGCAGTGATGACCACATGAATTACATGAATGATGTTGTGACTCCTGGGGAAACCATGAAAGGCTCGCGACTTGGAGGCTGAACAAGCAAAGGGGGGAGAAAGAGAGAGAGAGGGAGAGAGAAAGAGTGTGGCAGCAGGTAGAGCATAGCACAGGGGAGAGAGAGAGAGAGAGGGAGAGGGGAGGAGGAGGAGGCGGAGAGAGAAAGAGAGAGAGAGAGAGAGAGACGCGACGAGGCGCTCGCCAGTGCATCGGTGGCTGCGGAGAGAGACGAAGGCGAGATGAACGACGGACGGAACGGGGGTCCACAGGCACGGACGTCGCCACTCCTCTGAGGGCCCACAGGAGGATCGCCGCGGACCGCCGCACACGGAGACGACCCACAGCAGGGGGGGTGGGGGGGGGGGGGGGCCGGGGGCGCGGGGCGAACAGGGGATGGGTTCAGGGGGGGCTCTGGTCCGAGGCGGATGGATGTCCCTGAGTCCGGGTGACGGTCTGCAGGTCTGCGCGGCGGGTAAGTGGCTCACAGCGCGGCGCCCCGGGGAACCGGGCCGTCTGATTGGTGGACGGTTCCCCGGCGGGGGGGGGGGGGGGGGGCCGGTGCAACTTGTGTTGCCTCTCTTTTTATCTTCTTCTGCCATTGGAAGTTTTTACTGTATTTTTCATTTTATTTTTGACATGTGATTTGAAGTGAGATGCACTCATGCGCTCTGTGTGTCCGTATGGTTCCGCTGATGGAGGTGTTGGATGGGTTTGATTATTATTCATCAACAGATGTCTTCATGAAGGCTTGATTTCAAAAAGATTATTTGACGTATGACCTAATTTATCATGTTATCGGTATGATGGATTAGGTCTGGCTGATGTCACATCTTCATTGTGGCATCTTTCAGTTTGCCTCCTTGAAACCCGATGTTTGCGACAACAACAGCATCGCCGTGGTGCCTTTGACATTATTTGTAGGACGTGTTTGTGGACAGATTTAGTGTGTCACTTGCATGACACAGTAATGCAAATATCCCTGCCCACTGCTTCGTCAATTCGATGGAATGAAGATCAGTACGAGTTTCCTCTGTTGAAAATCAGTGTGCAGGGCTGGTTCCAGTAATTCAGTCGTCCTGCATTGCAAAAAATAATACAATACAACAAATGAAAAACATCAAAATTGCAACACTCAAAATGGCAAATTTGCTGCTTGAAAGTTGGCGCTTGATGTGAGCTCTCGAGGAGCCATCGTATCTACGATGTGTGGGTGTCACCGCGTCTTAACAGAGCGCTCTGACACTTCAAGCAAGGCGGCCAAATATCTTGGAAGCGCTCTGCGAATAAACACCATCCCCAGGCGAGGACCGCAGCTCAGAATAGAGAGCGGGGAATGGACGAGAGAGGTGTGTGTGTGTCTGTGTGTGTGTGTGGTTGTGACAGGTGTGGGAGGACGCGATGAAGGGATGGAGCGAGTGAAGGACACCCAGAAGTGTGAAAATGTGCCGGTATATACTCACGGCAGGAGCTTGTACTCTGTGCCCCCCCCCCCCCCCCCCCCCCCCCCTCCGACGCGTCCGTCCTCACCAGACCCCCACTCTGTAAATGACCTCGACTCCCCCCCCCCACCCCTCCCACCCTCCCTGGACCAGATGTCCCTGTCGACGGTGAACCAGATTGCGCCGCGAGCTCACAATAACACCGTGGCACCCGGCACACTGTATCTACCAGCAACCTTTGCGTAAGGTCCTCGAGTGCAGGCGGGCTGTTATTGTCCCGCAGCACGGCGGCCACAAAAAACGAGGAGGGAGTCTGAGAGCGAGGCTTTGTGGCGGCGTGGTGAGAATCGTGGGTGGACACAGGGAGCCTTCGGCGAAGAACGGCCATTACAAAGGCAAGCCATCAAACAGTAGATGGCTGGAGGAGGAGAGCATGGGGGGGGGGGGGGGGGGGGGGGGGCAGGCCTGACGCCTCCATCATACACAGAGGGTCGGCACGGTAACGATGCCTTACGCAAGGCCATCGGCCACGTCCCGGGGACCCGCGGTTTTTCCCCAGCTCTCTCTCCGTCTTTAGCCCTGTCAGGGAAAAAAAAAAAAAGCCTTTGTGAGTCTTATGGTGCACGGTTCAGGGGAGACGCTGAGGCAGTGTTTATTCCCTGTGGCACATGAAAGCAGAG